>JAMWYP010000503.1:0-172712 GCA_025563575.1 Acacia pycnantha | reverse complement strand
GAAATTCAAGCGTTTCCGCACCCAAATTGCTCGTGGCTCGTTTTGAGGGCGGTTTTGCGCTTTCAAGGGGCAATTGCTCCATGGGGCTCGGATTTCCACGAAAATCCCCCTCCTCGATCGATTTTCCACAAGGAATCCAAGAAGGTAGACAGTTTTCCGAAATTCACGTTTCCGCCCCCAAATTGCTCGTGGCTCGTTTTGAGGGCGGTTTTGCGCTTTCAAGGGGCAATTGCTCCACGGGGCTCGGATTTCCACAAAAATCCCCCTCCTCGATCGATTTTCCACAAGGAATCCACAATGGTAGCCACTTTTTCGAAATTCACGCGTTTCGGCCCGAAATTGCTCGTGGCTCGTTTTGAGGGCGGTTTTGCGCTTTCAAGGGGCAATTGCTCCACGGGACTCGGATTTCCACAAAAATCCCCCTCCTCGATCGATTTTCCACAAGGAATCCACAATGGTAGACACTTTTCCGAAATTCACGCGTTTCCGCCCCAAATTGCTCGTGGCTCGTTTTGAGGGCGGTTTTGGGCTTTCAGGGGGCAATTGCTCTACGGGACTCGGATTTCCACGAAAATCCACCTTGTCCAACGATTTTCCACAACGATTCCAAGAAGGTAGACAGTTTTCCGAAATTCACGCGTTTCGCCCCCAAATTGCTCGTGGCTCGTTTTGAGGGCGGTTTTGCGCTTTCAGGGGGCAATTGCTCCACGGGGCTCGGATTTCCACGAAACTCCACCTCCTCAATCGATTTTCCACAAGGATTCCAAGAAGGTAGACAGTTTTCCGAAATTCACGCGTTTCCGCCCCCAAATTGCTCGTGGCTCGTTTTGAGGGCGGTTTTGCGCTTTCAGGGGGCAATTGCTCCACGGGGCTCGGATTTCCACGAAAATCCACCTCCTCGATCGATTTTCCACAAGGAATCCAAGAAGGTAGACAGTTTTCCGAAATTCACTCGTTTCCGCCCTTAAATTGCTCGTGGCTCGTTTTGAGGGCGGTTTTGCGCTTTCAAGGGGCAATTGCTCCACGGGGCTCGGATTTCCACAAAAATCCCCCTCCTCGATCGATTTTCCACAAGGAATCCACAATGGTAGACACTTTTCCGAAATTCACGCGTTTCCGGCCCCAAATTGCTCGTGGCTCGTTTTGAGGGCGGTTTTGCGCTTTCAGGGGGCAATTGCTCCACGGGGCTCGGATTTCTACAAAAATCCACCTCCTCAATCGATTTTCCACAAGAATACCAAGAAGGTAGACAGTTTTCCGAAATTCACGCGTTTCCGCCCCCAAATTGCTCGTGGCTCGTTTTGAGGGCGGTTTTGCGCTTTCAAGGGGCAATTGCTCCACGGGGCTCGGATTTCAACGAAAATCCCCCTCCTCAATCGATATTCCACAAGGATTCCAAGAAGGTAGACAGTTTTCCGAAATTCAAGCGTTTCCGCACCCAAATTGCTCGTGGCTCGTTTTGAGGGCGGTTTTGCGCTTTCAAGGGGCAATTGCTCCACGGGGCTCGGATTTCCACGAAAATCCCCCCTCCTCGATCGATTTTCCACAAGGAATCCAAGAAGGTAGACAGTTTTCCGAAATTCACTCGTTTCCGCCCCGAAATTGCTCGTGGCTCGTTTTGAGGGCGGTTTTGCGCTTTCAAGGGGCAATTGCTCCACGGGGCTCGGATTTCCACAAAAATCCCCCTCCTCGATCGATTTTCCACAAGGAATCCACAATGGTAGACGCTTTTCCGAAATTCACTCGTTTCCGCCCCCAAATTGCTCGTGGCTCGTTTTGAGGGCGGTTTTGCGCTTTCAAGGGGCAATCGCTCCACGGGGCTCGGATTTCTACAAAAATCCCCCTACTCGATCGATTTTCCACAAGGAATCCAAAACGGTAGACAGTTTTCCGAAATTCACGCGTTTCCGCCCCCAAATTGCTCGTGGCTCGTTTTGAGGGCGGTTTTGGGCTTTCAGGGGGCAATTGCTCTACGGGACTCGGATTTCCACGAAAATCCACCTTGTCCAACGATTTTCCACAACGATTCCCAAGAAGGTAGACAGTTTTCCGAAATTCACGCGTTTCCGCCCCCAAATTGCTCGTGGCTCGTTTTGAGGGCGGTTTTGCGCTTTCATGGGGAAATTGCTCCACGGGACTCGGATTTCACCGAAAATCCCCCTCCTCAATCTTTATTCCACAAGGATTCCAAGAAGGTAGACAGTTTTCCGAAATTCAAGCGTTTCCGCACCCAAATTGCTCGTGGCTCGTTTTGAGGGCGGTTTTGCGCTTTCAAGGGGCAATTGCTCCAAGGGGCTCGGATTTCCACGAAAATCCCCCTCCTCAATCGATTTTCCACAAGGAATCCAAGAAGGTAGACAGTTTTCCGAAATTCACTCGTTTCCGCCCCCAAATTGCTCGTGGCTCGTTTTGAGGGCGGTTTTGCGCTTTCACGGGGCAATTGCTCCACGGGGCTCGGATTTCCACAAAAATCCCCCTCCTCGATCGATTTTCCACAAGGAATCCACAATGGTAGACACTTTTCCGAAATTCACGCGTTTCGGCCCGAAATTGCTCGTGGCTCGTTTTGAGGGCGGTTTTGCGCTTTCAGGGGGCAATTGCTCCACGGGGCTCGGATTTCTACAAAAATCCACCTCCTCAATCGATTTTCCACAAGAAATCCAAAAGGTAGACAGTTTTCCGAAATTCACGCGTTTCCGCCCCCAAATTGCTCGTGGCTCGTTTTGAGGGCGGTTTTGGGCTTTCAGGGGGCAATTGCTCTACTGGACTCGGATTTCCACAAAAATCCACCTTGTCAAACGATTTTCCACAAGGATTCCACAATGGTAGACACTTTTCCGAAATTCACGCGTTTCGGCCCGAAATTGCTCGTGGCTCGTTTTGAGGGCGGTTTTGCGCTTTCAGGGGGCAATTGCTCCACGGGGCTCGGATTTCTACAAAAATCCACCTCCTCAATCGATTTTCCACAAGAAATCCAAAACGGTAGACAGTTTTCCGAAATTCACGCGTTTCCGCCCCCAAATTGCTCGTGGCTCGTTTTGAGGGCGGTTTTGCGCTTTCAAGGGGCAATTGCTCCACGGGGCTCGGATTTCCACAAAAATCCCCCTCCTCGATCGATTTTCCACAATGGTAGACAATTTTCTGAAATTCACGCGTTTCGGCCCGAAATTGCTCGTGGCTCGTTTTGAGGGCGGTTTTGCGCTTTCAGGGGGCAATTGCTCCACGGGGCTCGGATTTCTACAAAAATCCACCTCCTCAATCGATTTTCCACAAGAATTCCAAGAAGGTAGACAGTTTTCCGAAATTCACGCGTTTCCGCCCCCAAATTGCTCGTGGCTGGTTTTGAGGGCGGTTTTGCGCTTTCAAGTGGAAATTGCTCCACGGGGCTCGGATTTCCACAAAAATCCGCCTCCTCGATCGATTTTCCACAAGAAATCCAAGAAGGTAGACAGTTTTCCGAAATTCACGCGTTTCCGCCCCCAAATTGCTCGTGGCTCGTTTTGAGGGCGGTTTTGCGCTTTCAGGGGGCAATTGCTCCACGGGGCTCGGATTTCTACAAAAATCCACCTCCTCAATCGATTTTCCACAAGAAATCCAAAACGGTAGACAGTTTTCCGAAATTCACGCGTTTCCGCCCCCAAATTGCTCGTGGCTCGTTTTGAGGGCGGTTTTGGGCTTTCAGGGGGCAATTGCTCTACGGGAACTCACCCACCCTCCTCATTTTCATGACGATTCCAGAATGCCTAAAATTGTTGCGAGATTCCTCCGTTTATGCCGTGAACAGCCACATGGGCCATGTGGGCCTACTTGAGGTGACAGGAACACGAACTTTTTCAACGTCTCGGAATTGCGTGGAAACTCACCCACCCTCCTCATTACTCATGAGGATTCCAGAATGCCTAAAATTCTTGCGAGATTCCTCCGTTTGGGCCCTGAACCGCCACATGGGCCATTTGGGCCTACTTGAGGTGACAGGAACACGAACTTTTTCAACATCTCGGAATTGCGTGGAAACTCACCCACCCTCCTCATTTTTCATGACGATTCCAGAATGCCTAAAATTGTTGCGAGATTCCTCCGTTTGGGCCGTGAACGGCCACATGGGCCATTTGGGCCTACTTGAGGTGACAGGAACACGAACTTTTTCAACAACTCGGAATTGCGTGGAAACTCACCCAACCTCCTCATTTTTCATGACGATTCCAGAATGCGTAAAATTGTTGCGAGATTCCTCCGTTTGGTTCGTGAACGGCCACATGGGCCATGTGGGCCTACTTGAGGTGACAGGAACACGAACCTTTTTCAACGTCTCGGAATTGCGTGGAAACTCACCCACCCTCCTCATTACTCATGAGGATTCCAGAATGCCTAAAATTGTTGCGAGATTCCTCCGTTTATGCCGTGAACCGCCACATGGGCCATGTGGGCCTACTTGAGGTGACAGGAACACGAACTTTTCAACGTCTCGGAATTGCGTGGAAACTCACCCACCCTCCTCATTACTCATGAGGATTCCAGAATGCCTAAAATTCTTGCGAGATTCCTCCGTTTGGGCCCTGAACCGCCACATGGGCCTTTTGGGCCTACTTGAGGTGACAGAACACGAACTTTTTCAACGTCTCGGAATTGCGTGGAAACTCACCCACCCTCCTCATTTTTCATGACGATTCCAGAATGCGTAAAATTGTTGCGAGATTCCTCCGTTTGGTTCGTGAACGGCCACATGGGCCATGTGGGCCTACTTGAGGTGACAGGAACACGAACCTTTGAAACATCTCGAAATTTGGTGGAAACTCACCCACCCTCCTCATTTTTCATGACGATTCCAGAATGCCTAAAATTGTTGCGAGATTCCTCCGTTTATGCCGTGAACAGCCACATGGGCCATGTGGGCCTACTTGAGGTGACAGGAACACGAACTTTTTCAACGTCTCGGAATTGCGTGGAAACTCACCCACCCTCCTCATTACTCATGACGATTCCAGAATGCCTAAAATTGTTGCGAGATTCCTCCGTTTGGGCCGTGAACCGCCACATGGGCCATTTGGGCCTACTTGAGGTGACAGGAACACGAACTTTTTCAACGTCTCGGAATTGCGTGGAAACTCACCCACCCTCCTCATTACTCATGAGGATTCCAGAATGACTAAAATTCTTGCGAGATTCCTCCGTTTGGGCCCTGAACGGCCACATGTGCCATTTGGGCCTACTTGAGGTGACAGGAACACGAACTTTTTCAACATCTCGGAATTGCGTGGAAACTCACCCACCCTCCTCATTTTTCATGACGATTCCAGAATGCCTAAAATTGTTGCGAGATTCCTCCGTTTGGGCCCTGAACCGCCACATGGGCCATTTGGGCCTACTTGAGGTGACAGGAACACGAACTTTTTCAACATGTCGGAATTGCGTGGAAACTCACCCACCCTCCTCATTTTTCATGAGGATTCCAGAATGACTAAAATTGTTGCGAGATTCCTCCGTTTGGGCCGTGAACGGCCACATGGGCCATTTGGGCCTACTTGAGGTGACAGGAACACGAACTTTTTCAACATCTCGGAATTGCGTGGAAACTCACCCACCCTCCTCATTTTTCATGACGATTCCAGAATGCCTAAAATTGTTGCGAGATTCCTCCGTTTGGGCCGTGAACGGCCACATGGGCCATTTGGGCCTACTTGAGGTGACAGGAACACGAACTTTTTCAACAACACGGAGTTGCGTGGACACTCACCCAACCTCCTCATTTTTCATGACGATTCCAGAATGCGTAAAATTGTTGCGAGATTCCTCCGTTTGGTTCGTGAACGGCCACATGGGCCATGTGGGCCTACTTGAGGTGACAGGAACACGAACCTTTGAAACATCTCGAAATTTGGTGGAAACTCACCCACCCTCCTCATTTTTCATGAGGATTCCAGAATGACTAAAATTGTTGCGAGATTCCTCCGTTTGGGCCGTGAACGGCCACATGGGCCATTTGGGCCTACTTGAGGTGACAGGAACACGAACTTTTTCAACATCTCGGAATTGCGTGGAAACTCACCCACCCTCCTCCTTTTTCATGAGGATTCCAGAATGCCTAAAATTGTTGCGAGATTCCTCTGTTTATGCCGTGAACCGCCACATGGGCCATTTGGGCCTACTTGAGGTGACAGGAACACGAACTTTTTCAACATGTCGGAATTGCGTGGAAACTCACCCACCCTCCTCATTTTTCATGAGGATTCCAGAATGACTAAAATTGTTGCGAGATTCCTCCGTTTGGGCCGTGAACGGCCACATGGGCCATTTGGGCCTACTTGAGGTGACAGGAACACGAACTTTTTCAACATCTCGGAATTGCGTGGAAACTCACCCACCCTCCTCATTGTTCATGACGATTCCAGAATGCCTAAAATTGTTGCGAGATTCCTCCGTTTGGGCCGTGAACAGCCACATGGGCCATTTGGGCCTACTTGAGGTGACAGGAACACGAACTTTTTCAACATCTCGGAATTGCGTGGAAACTCACCCACCCTCCTCATTTTTCATGAGGATTCCAGAATGACTAAAATTGTTGCGAGATTCCTCCGTTTGGGCCGTGAACGGCCACATGGGCCATTTGGGCCTACTTGAGGTGACAGGAACACGAACTTTTTCAACATCTCGGAATTGCGTGGAAACTCACCCACCCTCCTCATTACTCATGAGGATTCCAGAATGCCTAAAATTGTTGCGAGATTCCTCCGTTTGGGCCGTGAACGGCCACATGGGCCATTTGGGCCTACTAGAGGTGACAGGGAACACGAACTTTTTCATCGTCTCGGAATTGCGTGGAAACTCACCCACCCTCCTCATTACTCATGAGGATTCCAGAATGCCTAAAATTGTTGCGAGATTCCTCCGTTTGGGCCGTGAACGGCCACATGGGCCATTTGGGGCTACTTGAGGTGACAGGAACACGAACTTTTTCAACAACACGGAGTTGCGTGGACACTCACCCACCCTCCTCGTTTTTCATGAGGATTCCTAAATCCCTAAAATTGTTGCGAGATTCCTCCGTTTGGGTCGTGAACGGCCACATGGGCCATTTGGGCCTACTTGAGGTGACAGGAACACGAACTTTTTCAACATCTCGGAATTGCGTGGAAACTCACCCACCCTCCTCATTTTTCATGAGGATTCCAGAATGACTAAAATTGTTGCGAGATTCCTCCGTTTGGGCCGTGAACGGCCACATGGGCCATTTGGGCCTACTTGAGGTGACAGGAACACGAACTTTTTCAACATCTCGGAATTGCGTGGAAACTCACCCACCCTCCTCATTACTCATGAGGATTCCAGAATGCCTAAAATTGTTGCGAGATTCCTCCGTTTGGGCCGTGAACGGCCACATGGGCCATTTGGGCCTACTTGAGGTGACAGGAACACGAACTTTTTCAACGTCTCGGAATTGCGTGGAAACTCACCCACCCTCCTCATTACTCATGAGGATTCCAGAATGACTAAAATTGTTGCGAGATTCCTCCGTTTGGGCCGTGAACGGCCACATGGGCCATTTGGGCCTACTTGAGGTGACAGGAACACGAACTTTTTCAACATGTCGGAATTGCGTGGAAACTCACCCACCCTCCTCATTTTTCATGAGGATTCCAGAATGACTAAAATTGTTGCGAGATTCCTCCGTTTGGGCCGTGAACGGCCACATGGGCCATTTGGGCCTACTTGAGGTGACAGGAACACGAACTTTTTCAACATCTCGGAATTGCGTGGAAACTCACCCACCCTCCTCATTTTTCATGAGGATTCCAGAATGACTAAAATTGTTGCGAGATTCCTCCGTTTGGGCCGTGAACGGCCACATGGGCCATTTGGGCCTACTTGAGGTGACAGGAACACGAACTTTTTCAACATCTCGGAATTGCGTGGAAACTCACCCACCCTCCTCATTACTCATGAGGATTCCAGAATGCCTAAAATTGTTGCGAGATTCCTCCGTTTGGGCCGTGAACGGCCACATGGGCCATTTGGGCCTACTTGAGGTGACAGGAACACGAACTTTTTCAACATCTCGGAATTGCGTGGAAACTCACCCACCCTCCTCATTACTCATGAGGATTCCAGAATGCCTAAAATTGTTGCGAGATTCCTCCGTTTGGGCCGTGAACGGCCACATGGGCCATTTGGGCCTACTTGAGGTGACAGGAACACGAACTTTTTCAACATCTCGGAATTGCGTGGAAACTCACCCACCCTCCTCATTTTTCATGAGGATTCCAGAATGCCTAAAATTGTTGCGAGATTCCTCGGTTTGGTCCGTGAACGGCCACATGGGCCCACTTGAGGTGACAGGAACATGCTTTAGGCCTACTTGAGGTGAATGGAACACGAACTTTTTCAACATGTCGGAATTGCGTGGAAACTCACCCACCCTCCTCATTTTTCATGAGGATTCCAGAATGACTAAAATTGTTGCGAGATTCCTCCGTTTGGGCCGTGAACGGCCACATGGGCCATTTGGGCCTACTTGAGGTGACAGGAACACGAACTTTTTCAACATCTCGGAATTGCGTGGAAACTCACCCACCCTCCTCATTTTTCATGAGGATTCCAGAATGACTAAAATTGTTGCGAGATTCCTCCGTTTGGGCCGTGAACGGCCACATGGGCCATTTGGGCCTACTTGAGGTGACAGGAACACGAACTTTTTCAACATCTCGGAATTGCGTGGAAACTCACCCACCCTCCTCATTACTCATGAGGATTCCAGAATGCCTAAAATTGTTGCGAGATTCCTCCGTTTGGGCCGTGAACGGCCACATGGGCCATTTGGGCCTACTTGAGGTGACAGGAACACGAACTTTTTCAACGTCTCAGAATTGCGTGGAAACTCACCCACCCTCCTCATTACTCCTGAGGATTCCAGAATGACTAAAATTGTTGCGAGATTCCTCTGTTTGGGCCGTGAACGGCCACATGGGCCATTTGGGCCTACTTGAGGTGACAGGAACACGAACTTTTTCAACATCTCGGAATTGCGTGGAAACTCACCCACCCTCCTCATTTTTCATGAGGATTCCAGAATGACTAAAATTGTTGCGAGATTCCTCCGTTTGGGCCGTGAACGGCCACATGGGCCATTTGGGCCTACTTGAGGTGACAGGAACACGAACTTTTTCAACGTCTCGGAATTGCGTGGAAACTCACCCACCCTCCTCATTACTCATGACGATTCCAGAATGCCTAAAATTGTTGCGAGATTCCTCCGTTTGGGCCGTGAACGGCCACATGGGCCATTTGGGCCTACTTGAGGTGACAGGAACACGAACTTTTTCAACATCTCGGAATTGCGTGGAAACTCACCCACCCTCCTCATTACTCCTGAGGATTCCAGAATGCCTAAAATTGTTGCGAGATTCCTCCGTTTGGGCCGTGAACGGCCACATGGGCCATTTGGGCCTACTTGAGGTGACAGGAACACGAACTTTTTCAACATCTCGGAATTGCGTGGAAACTCACCCACCCTCCTCATTACTCATGAGGATTCCAGAATGACTAAAATTGTTGCGAGATTCCTCCGTTTGGGCCGTGAACGGCCACATGGGCCATTTGGGCCTACTTGAGGTGACAGGAACACGAACTTTTTCAACATCTCGGAATTGCGTGGAAACTCACCCACCCTCCTCATTACTCATGACGATTCCAGAATGCCTAAAATTGTTGCGAGATTCCTCCGTTTGGGCCGTGAACGGCCACATGGGCCATTTGGGCCTACTTGAGGTGACAGGAACACGAACTTTTTCAACATCTCGGAATTGCGTGGAAACTCACCCACCCTCCTCATTACTCATGAGGATTCCAGAATGCCTAAAATTGTTGCGAGATTCCTCCGTTTGGGCCGTGAACGGCCACATGGGCCATTTGGGCCTACTTGAGGTGACAGGAACACGAACTTTTTCAACAACACGGAGTTGCGTGGACACTCACCCACCCTCCTCGTTTTTCATGAGGATTCCTCAAATCCCTAAAATTGTTGCGAGATTCCTCCGTTTGGGTCGTGAACGGCCACATGGGCCATTTGGGCCTACTTGAGGTGACAGGAACACGAACTTTTTCAACATCTCGGAATTGCGTGGAAACTCACCCACCCTCCTCATTTTTCATGAGGATTCCAGAATGACTAAAATTGTTGCGAGATTCCTCCGTTTGGGCCGTGAACGGCCACATGGGCCATTTGGGCCTACTTGAGGTGACAGGAACACGAACTTTTTCAACATCTCGGAATTGCGTGGAAACTCACCCACCCTCCTCATTTTTCATGAGGATTCCAGAATGACTAAAATTGTTGCGAGATTCCTCCGTTTGGGCCGTGAACGGCCACATGGGCCATTTGGGCCTACTTGAGGTGACAGGAACACGAACTTTTTCAACATCTCGGAATTGCGTGGAAACTCACCCACCCTCCTCATTTTTCATGAGGATTCCAGAATGACTAAAATTGTTGCGAGATTCCTCCGTTTGGGCCGTGAACGGCCACATGGGCCATTTGGGCCTACTTGAGGTGACAGGAACACGAACTTTTTCAACATCTCGGAATTGCGTGGAAACTCACCCACCCTCCTCATTTTCATGAGGATTCCAGAATGCGTAAAATTGTTGCGAGATTCCTCTGTTTGGGCCGTGAACGGCCACATGGGCCATTTGGGCCTACTTGAGGTGACAGGAACACGAACCTTTGAAACATCTCGAAATTTGGTGGAAACTCACCCACCCTCCTCATTTTACATGACGATTCCAGAATGCCTAAAATTGTTGCGAGATTCCTCCGTTTGGGCCGTGAACGGCCACATGGGCCATTTGGGCCTACTTGAGGTGACAGGAACACGAACTTTTTCAACATCTCGGAATTGCGTGGAAACTCACCCACCCTCCTCATTACTCATGAGGATTCCAGAATGCCTAAAATTGTTGCGAGATTCCTCCGTTTGGGCCGTGAACGGCCACATGGGCCATTTGGGCCTACTTGAGGTGACAGGAACACGAACTTTTTCAACATCTCGGAATTGCGTGGAAACTCACCCACCCTCCTCATTACTCATGAGGATTCCAGAATGCCTAAAATTGTTGCGAGATTCCTCCGTTTGGGCCGTGAACGGCCACATGGGCCATTTGGGCCTACTTGAGGTGACAGGAACACGAACTTTTTCAACATCTCGGAATTGCGTGGAAACTCACCCACCCTCCTCATTTTTCATGAGGATTCCAGAATGACTAAAATTGTTGCGAGATTCCTCCGTTTGGGCCGTGAACGGCCACATGGGCCATTTGGGCCTACTTGAGGTGACAGGAACACGAACTTTTTCAACATCTCGGAATTGCGTGGAAACTCACCCACCCTCCTCATTTTTCATGAGGATTCCAGAATGACTAAAATTGTTGCGAGATTCCTCCGTTTGGGCCGTGAACGGCCACATGGGCCATTTGGGCCTACTTGAGGTGACAGGAACACGAACTTTTTCAACATCTCGGAATTGCGTGGAAACTCACCCACCCTCCTCATTACTCATGAGGATTCCAGAATGACTAAAATTGTTGCGAGATTCCTCCGTTTGGGCCGTGAACGGCCACATGGGCCATTTGGGGCTACTTGAGGTGACAGGAACACGAACTTTTCAACATCTCGGAATTGCGTGGAAACTCACCCACCCTCCTCATTTTTCATGAGGATTCCAGAATGACTAAAATTGTTGCGAGATTCCTCCGTTTGGGCCGTGAACGGCCACATGGGCCATTTGGGCCTACTTGAGGTGACAGGAACACGAACTTTTTCAACATCTCGGAATTGCGTGGAAACTCACCCACCCTCCTCATTTTCATGAGGATTCCAGAATGCCTAAAATTGTTGCGAGATTCCTCCGTTTGGGCCGTGAACGGCCACATGGGCCATTTGGGCCTACTTGAGGTGACAGGAACACGAACTTTTTCAACATCTCGGAATTGCGTGGAAACTCACCCACCCTCCTCATTACTCATGAGGATTCCAGAATGCCTAAAATTGTTGCGAGATTCCTCCGTTTGGGCCGTGAACGGCCACATGGGCCATTTGGGCCTACTTGAGGTGACAGGAACACGAACTTTTTCAACATCTCGGAATTGCGTGGAAACTCACCCACCCTCCTCATTACTCATGAGGATTCCAGAATGCCTAAAATTGTTGCGAGATTCCTCCGTTTGGGCCGTGAACGGCCACATGGGCCATTTGGGCCTACTTGAGGTGACAGGAACACGAACTTTTTCAACGTCTCGGAATTGCGTGGAAACTCACCCACCCTCCTCATTACTCATGAGGATTCCAGAATGACTAAAATTGTTGCGAGATTCCTCTGTTTGGGCCGTGAACGGCCACATGGGCCATTTGGGCCTACTTGAGGTGACAGGAACACGAACTTTTTCAACATCTCGGAATTGCGTGGAAACTCACCCACCCTCCTCATTACTCATGAGGATTCCAGAATGCCTAAAATTGTTGCGAGATTCCTCCGTTTGGGCCGTGAACGGCCACATGGGCCATTTGGGCCTACTTGAGGTGACAGGAACACGAACTTTTTCAACGTCTCGGAATTGCGTGGAAACTCACCCACCCTCCTCATTACTCCTGAGGATTCCAGAATGACTAAAATTGTTGCGAGATTCCTCCGTTTGGGCCGTGAACGGCCACATGGGCCATTTGGGCCTACTTGAGGTGACAGGAACACGAACCTTTCAACATGTCGGAATTGCGTGGAAACTCACCCACCCACCTCATTTTTCATGAGGATTCCAGAATGACTAAAATTGTTGCGAGATTCCTCCGTTTGGGCCGTGAACGGCCACATGGGCCATTTGGGCCTACTTGAGGTGACAGGAACACGAACTTTTTCAACATCTCGGAATTGCGTGGAAACTCACCCACCCTCCTCATTACTCATGAGGATTCCAGAATGCCTAAAATTGTTGCGAGATTCCTCCGTTTGGGCCGTGAACGGCCACATGGGCCATTTGGGCCTACTTGAGGTGACAGGAACACGAACTTTTTCAACATCTCGGAATTGCGTGGAAACTCACCCACCCTCCTCATTACTCATGAGGATTCCAGAATGCCTAAAATTGTTGCGAGATTCCTCCGTTTGGGCCGTGAACGGCCACATGGGCCATTTGGGCCTACTTGAGGTGACAGGAACACGAACTTTTTCAACATCTCGGAATTGCGTGGAAACTCACCCACCCTCCTCATTACTCATGAGGATTCCAGAATGCCTAAAATTGTTGCGAGATTCCTCCGTTTGGGCCGTGAACGGCCACATGGGCCATTTGGGCCTACTTGAGGTGACAGGAACACGAACTTTTTCAACATCTCGGAATTGCGTGGAAACTCACCCACCCTCCTCATTACTCATGAGGATTCCAGAATGCCTAAAATTGTTGCGAGATTCCTCCGTTTGGGCCGTGAACGGCCACATGGGCCATTTGGGCCTACTTGAGGTGACAGGAACACGAACTTTTTCAACATCTCGGAATTGCGTGGAAACTCACCCACCCTCCTCATTTTTCATGAGGATTCCAGAATGACTAAAATTGTTGCGAGATTCCTCCGTTTGGGCCGTGAACGGCCACATGGGCCATTTGGGCCTACTTGAGGTGACAGGAACACGAACTTTTTCAACATCTCGGAATTGCGTGGAAACTCACCCACCCTCCTCATTACTCATGAGGATTCCAGAATGCCTAAAATTGTTGCGAGATTCCTCCGTTTGGGCCGTGAACGGCCACATGGGCCATTTGGGCCTACTTGAGGTGACAGGAACACGAACTTTTTCAACATCTCGGAATTGCGTGGAAACTCACCCACCCTCCTCATTACTCATGAGGATTCCAGAATGCCTAAAATTGTTGCGAGATTCCTCCGTTTGGGCCGTGAACGGCCACATGGGCCATTTGGGCCTACTTGAGGTGACAGGAACACGAACTTTTCAACATGTCGGAATTGCGTGGAAACTCACCCACCCTCCTCATTTTTCATGAGGATTCCAGAATGACTAAAATTGTTGCGAGATTCCTCCGTTTGGGCCGTGAACGGCCACATGGGCCATTTGGGCCTACTTGAGGTGACAGGAACACGAACTTTTTCAACATCTCGGAATTGCGTGGAAACTCACCCACCCTCCTCATTACTCATGAGGATTCCAGAATGACTAAAATTGTTGCGAGATTCCTCCGTTTGGGCCGTGAACGGCCACATGGGCCATTTGGGCCTACTTGAGGTGACAGGAACACGAACTTTTTCAACATGTCGGAATTGCGTGGAAACTCACCCACCCTCCTCATTACTCATGAGGATTCCAGAATGCCTAAAATTGTTGCGAGATTCCTCCGTTTGGGCCGTGAACGGCCACATGGGCCATTTGGGCCTACTTGAGGTGACAGGAACACGAACTTTTTCAACATCTCGGAATTGCGTGGAAACTCACCCACCCTCCTCATTACTCATGAGGATTCCAGAATGACTAAAATTGTTGCGAGATTCCTCCGTTTGGGCCGTGAACGGCCACATGGGCCATTTGGGCCTACTTGAGGTGACAGGAACACGAACTTTTTCAACATCTCGGAATTGCGTGGAAACTCACCCACCCTCCTCATTACTCCTGAGGATTCCAGAATGACTAAAATTGTTGCGAGATTCCTCCGTTTGGGCCGTGAACGGCCACATGGGCCATTTGGGCCTACTTGAGGTGACAGGAACACGAACTTTTTCAACATCTCGGAATTGCGTGGAAACTCACCCACCCTCCTCATTTTTCATGAGGATTCCAGAATGACTAAAATTGTTGCGAGATTCCTCCGTTTGGGCCGTGAACGGCCACATGGGCCATTTGGGCCTACTTGAGGTGACAGGAACACGAACTTTTTCAACATCTCGGAATTGCGTGGAAACTCACCCACCCTCCTCATTACTCATGAGGATTCCAGAATGCCTAAAATTGTTGCGAGATTCCTCCGTTTGGGCCGTGAACGGCCACATGGGCCATTTGGGCCTACTTGAGGTGACAGGAACACGAACTTTTTCAACATCTCGGAATTGCGTGGAAACTCACCCACCCTCCTCATTACTCATGAGGATTCCAGAATGCCTAAAATTGTTGCGAGATTCCTCCGTTTGGGCCGTGAACGGCCACATGGGCCATTTGGGCCTACTTGAGGTGACAGGAACACGAACTTTTTCAACGTCTCGGAATTGCGTGGAAACTCACCCACCCTCCTCATTACTCATGAGGATTCCAGAATGACTAAAATTGTTGCGAGATTCCTCTGTTTGGGCCGTGAACGGCCACATGGGCCATTTGGGCCTACTTGAGGTGACAGGAACACGAACCTTTGAAACATCTCGAAATTTGGTGGAAACTCACCCACCCTCCTCATTTTACATGACGATTCCAGAATGCCTAAAATTGTTGCGAGATTCCTCCGTTTGGGCCGTGAACGGCCACATGGGCCATTTGGGCCTACTTGAGGTGACAGGAACACGAACTTTTTCAACATCTCGGAATTGCGTGGAAACTCACCCACCCTCCTCATTTTTCATGAGGATTCCAGAATGACTAAAATTGTTGCGAGATTCCTCCGTTTGGGCCGTGAACGGCCACATGGGCCATTTGGGCCTACTTGAGGTGACAGGAACACGAACTTTTTCAACATCTCGGAATTGCGTGGAAACTCACCCACCCTCCTCATTACTCATGAGGATTCCAGAATGCCTAAAATTGTTGCGAGATTCCTCCGTTTGGGCCGTGAACGGCCACATGGGCCATTTGGGCCTACTTGAGGTGACAGGAACACGAACTTTTTCAACATCTCGGAATTGCGTGGAAACTCACCCACCCTCCTCATTACTCCTGAGGATTCCAGAATGACTAAAATTGTTGCGAGATTCCTCCGTTTGGGCCGTGAACGGCCACATGGGCCATTTGGGCCTACTTGAGGTGACATGAACACGAACTTTTTCAACAACACGGAATTGCGTGGAAACTCACCCACCCTCCTCATTACTCATGAGGATTCCAGAATGCCTAAAATTGTTGCGAGATTCCTCCGTTTGGGCCGTGAACGGCCACATGGGCCATTTGGGCCTACTTGAGGTGACAGGAACACGAACTTTTTCAACATCTCGGAATTGCGTGGAAACTCACCCACCCTCCTCATTACTCATGAGGATTCCAGAATGCCTAAAATTGTTGCGAGATTCCTCCGTTTGGGGCGTGAACGGCCACATGGGCCATTTGGGCCTACTTGAGGTGACAGGAACACGAACTTTTCAACGTCTCGGAATTGCGTGGAAACTCACCCACCCTCCTCATTACTCATGACGATTCCAGAATGCCTAAAATTGTTGCGAGATTCCTCCGTTTGGGCCGTGAACGGCCACATGGGCCATTTGGGCCTACTTGAGGTGACAGGAACACGAACTTTTTCAACATCTCGGAATTGCGTGGAAACTCACCCACCCTCCTCATTTTTCATGAGGATTCCAGAATGACTAAAATTGTTGCGAGATTCCTCCGTTTGGGCCGTGAACGGCCACATGGGCCATTTGGGCCTACTTGAGGTGACAGGAACACGAACTTTTTCAACATCTCGGAATTGCGTGGAAACTCACCCACCCTCCTCATTACTCATGAGGATTCCAGAATGCCTAAAATTGTTGCGAGATTCCTCCGTTTGGGCCGTGAACGGCCACATGGGCCATTTGGGCCTACTTGAGGTGACAGGAACACGAACTTTTTCAACATCTCGGAATTGCGTGGAAACTCACCCACCCTCCTCATTACTCATGACGATTCCAGAATGCCTAAAATTGTTGCGAGATTCCTCCGTTTGGGCCCTGAACCGCCACATGGGCCATTTGGGCCTACTTGAGGTGACAGGAACACGAACTTTTTCAACATGTCGGAATTGCGTGGAAACTCACCCACCCTCCTCATTACTCATGACGATTCCAGAATGCCTAAAATTGTTGCGAGATTCCTCCATTTATGCCGTGAACAGCCACAATGGCCATGTGGGCCTACTAGAGGTTACAGGAACACGAACTTTTTCAACGTCTCAGAATTGCGTGGAAACTCACCCACCCTCCTCATTACTCATGAGGATTCCAGAATGACTAAAATTGTTGCGAGATTCCTCTGTTTTGGCCGTGAACGGCCACATGGCCCATTTGGGCCTACTTGAGGTGACAGGAACACGAACTTTTTCAACATCTCGGAATTGCGTGGAAACTCACCCACCCTCCTCATTACTCATGAGGATTCCAGAATGCCTAAAATTGTTGCGAGATTCCTCCGTTTGGGCCGTGAACGGCCACATGGGCCATTTGGGCCTACTTGAGGTGACAGGAACACGAACTTTTTCAACATCTCGGAATTGCGTGGAAACTCACCCACCCTCCTCATTACTCATGAGGATTCCAGAATGCCTAAAATTGTTGCGAGATTCCTCCGTTTGGGCCGTGAACGGCCACATGGGCCATTTGGGCCTACTTGAGGTGACAGGAACACGAACTTTTTCAACATCTCGGAATTGCGTGGAAACTCACCCACCCTCCTCATTACTCATGAGGATTCCAGAATGCCTAAAATTGTTGCGAGATTCCTCCGTTTGGGCCGTGAACGGCCACATGGGCCATTTGGGCCTACTTGAGGTGACAGGAACACGAACTTTTCAACATCTAGGAATTGCGTGGAAACTCACCCACACTCCTCATTTTTCATGAGGATTCCAGAATGCCTAAAATTGTTGCGAGATTCCTCCGTTTGGGCCGTGAACGGCCACATGGGCCATTTGGGCCTACTTGAGGTGACAGGAACACGAACTTTTTCAACATGTCGGAATTGCGTGGAAACTCACCCACCCTCCTCATTACTCATGAGGATTCCAGAATGCCTAAAATTCTTGCGAGATTCCTCCGTTTGGGCCCTGAACCGCCACATGGGCCTTTTGGGCCTACTTGAGGTGACGGGAACACGAACTTTTTCAACATCTCGGAATTGCGTGGAAACTCACCCACCCTCCTCATTTTTCATGAGGATTCCAGAATGCCTAAAATTGTTGCGAGATTCCTCCGTTTGGGCCCTGAACGGCCACATGGGCCATTTGGGCCTACTTGAGGTGACAGGAACACGAACTTTTTCAACATCTCGGAATTGCGTGGAAACTCACCCACCCTCCTCATTACTCATGAGGATTCCAGAATGACTAAAATTGTTGCGAGATTCCTCCGTTTGGGCCGTGAACGGCCACATGGGCCATTTGGGCCTACTTGAGGTGACAGGAACACGAACTTTTTCAACATCTCGGAATTGCGTGGAAACTCACCCACCCTCCTCATTACTCCTGAGGATTCCAGAATGACTAAAATTGTTGCGAGATTCCTCTGTTTGGGCCGTGAACGGCCACATGGGCCATTTGGGCCTACTTGAGGTGACAGGAACACGAACTTTTTCAACATCTCGGAATTGCGTGGAAACTCACCCACCCTCCTCATTACTCATGAGGATTCCAGAATGCCTAAAATTGTTGCGAGATTCCTCCGTTTGGGCCCTGAACGGCCACATGGGCCATTTGGGCCTACTTGAGGTGACAGGAACACGAACTTTTTCAACATCTCGGAATTGCGTGGAAACTCACCCACCCTCCTCATTACTCATGAGGATTCCAGAATGCCTAAAATTGTTGCGAGATTCCTCCGTTTGGGCCCTGAACGGCCACATGGGCCATTTGGGCCTACTTGAGGTGACAGGAACACGAACTTTTTCAACATCTCGGAATTGCGTGGAAACTCACCCACCCTCCTCATTACTCATGAGGATTCCAGAATGCCTAAAATTGTTGCGAGATTCCTCTGTTTGGGCCGTGAACGGCCACATGGGCCATTTGGGCCTACTTGAGGTGACAGGAACACGAACCTTTGAAACATCTCGAAATTTTGTGGAAACTCACCCACCCTCCTCATTACTCATGAGGATTCCAGAATGCCTAAAATTGTTGCGAGATTCCACCGTTTGGGCCCTGAACGGCCACATGGGCCATTTGGGCCTACTTGAGGGGAGAGGAACTCGAACTTTTCAACGTCTCGGAATTGCGTGGAAACTCACCCACCCTCCTCATTACTCATGACGATTCCAGAATGCCTAAAATTGTTGCGAGATTCCTCCGTTTGGGCCGTGAACAGCCACATGGGCCATTTGGGCCTACTTGAGGTGACAGGAACACGAACTTTTTCAACGTCTCGGAATTGCGTGGAAACTCACCCACCCTCCTCATTACTCATGACGATTCCAGAATGCCTAAAATTGTTGCGAGATTCCTCCGTTTGGGCCCTGAACCGCCACATGGGCCATTTGGGCCTACTTGAGGTGACAGGAACACGAACTTTTTCAACATCTCGGAATTGCGTGGAAACTCACCCACCCTCCTCATTACTCATGAGGATTCCAGAATGCCTAAAATTGTTGCGAGATTCCTCCGTTTGGGCCGTGAACGGCCACATGGGCCATTTGGGCCTACTTGAGGTGACAGGAACACGAACTTTTTCAACATCTCGGAATTGCGTGGAAACTCACCCACCCTCCTCATTTTTCATGAGGATTCCAGAATGCCTAAAATTGTTGCGAGATTCCTCCGTTTGGGCCCCTGAACGGCCACATGGGCCATTTGGGCCTACTTGAGGTGACAGGAACACGAACTTTTTCAACGTCTCGGAATTGCGTGGAAACTCACCCACCCTCCTCATTACTCATGACGATTCCAGAATGCCTAAAATTGTTGCGAGATTCCTCCGTTTGGGCCCTGAACGGCCACATGGGCCATTTGGGCCTACTTGAGGTGACAGGAACACGAACTTTTTCAACATCTCGGAATTGCGTGGAAACTCACCCACCCTCCTCATTTTTCATGAGGATTCCAGAATGCCTAAAATTGTTGCGAGATTCCTCCGTTTGGGCCATTGACAGGAACACGAACTTTTTCAACATCTCGAAATTGCGTGGAAACTCACCCACCCTCCTCATTACTCATGAGGATTCCAGAATGCCTAAAATTGTTGCGAGATTCCTCCGTTTGGGCCGTGAACGGCCACATGGGCCATTTGGGCCTACTTGAGGTGACAGGAACACGAACTTTTTCAACATCTCGGAATTGCGTGGAAACTCACCCACCCTCCTCATTACTCATGACGATTCCAGAATGCCTAAAATTGTTGCGAGATTCCTCCGTTTGGGCCCTGAACGGCCACATGGGCCATTTGGGCCTACTTGAGGTGACAGGAACACAGACTTTTTCAACATCTCGGAATTGCGTGGAAACTCACCCACCCTCCTCATTACTCATGAGGATTCCAGAATGCCTAAAATTGTTGCGAGATTCCTCCGTTTGGGCCCTGAACGGCCACATGGGCCATTTGGGCCTACTTGAGGTGACAGGAACACGAACCTTTCAACGTCTCGGAATTGCGTGGAAACTCACCCACCCTCCTCATTACTCATGAGGATTCCAGAATGCCTAAAATTGTTGCGAGATTCCTCCGTTTGGGCCCTGAACGGCCACATGGGCCATGTGGGCCTACTTGTGGTCACAGGAACACGAACCTTTCAACATCTCGGAATTGCGTGGAAACTCACCCACCCTCCTCATTACTCATGAGGATTCCAGAATGCCTAAAATTGTTGCGAGATTCCTCCGTTTGGGCCCTGAACAGCCACATGGGCCATTTGGGCCTACTTGAGGTGACAGGAACACGAACTTTTTCAACGTCTCGGAATTGCGTGGAAACTCACCCACCCTCCTCATTACTCATGACGATTCCAGAATGCCTAAAATTGTTGCGAGATTCCTCCGTTTGGGCCCTGAACGGCCACATGGGCCATTTGGGCCTACTTGAGGTGACAGGAACACGAACTTTTTCAACGTCTCGGAATTGCGTGGAAACTCACCCACCCTCCTCATTACTCATGAGGATTCCAGAATGCCTAAAATTCTTGCGAGATTCCTCCGTTTGGGCCCTGAACCGCCACATGGGCCTTTTGGGCCGACTTGAGGTCACGGGAACACGAACTTTTCAACGTCTCGGAATTGCGTGGAAACTCACCCACCCTCCTCATTACTCATGACGATTCCAGAATGCCTAAAATTGTTGCGAGATTCCTCCGTTTGGGCCCTGAACGGCCACATGGGCCATTTGGGCCTACTTGAGGTGACAGGAACACGAACTTTTTCAACATCTCGGAATTGCGTGGAAACTCACCCACCCTCCTCATTTTTCATGAGGATTCCAGAATGCCTAAAATTGTTGCGAGATTCCTCCGTTTGGGCCCTGAACGGCCACATGGGCCATTTGGGCCTACTTGAGGTGACAGGAACACGAACTTTTCAACAACTCGGAATTGCGTGGAAACTCACCCACCCTCCTCATTACTCATGACGATTCCAGAATGCCTAAAATTGTTGCGAGATTCCTCCGTTTGGGCCCTGAACGGCCACATGGGCCATTTGGGCCTACTTGAGGTGACAGGAACACGAACTTTTTCAACATCTCGGAATTGCGTGGAAACTCACCCACCCTCCTCATTACTCATGACGATTCCAGAATGCCTAAAATTGTTGCGAGATTCCTCCGTTTGGGCCCTGAACCGCCACATGGGCCATTTGGGCCTACTTGAGGTGACAGGAACACGAACTTTTTCAACATGTCGGAATTGCGTGGAAACTCACCCACCCTCCTCATTACTCATGAGGATTCCAGAATGCCTAAAATTCTTGCGAGATTCCTCCGTTTGGGCCACTGAACGGCCACATGGGCCATTTGGGCCTACTTGAGGTGACGGGAACACGAACTTTTCATCGTCTCGGAATTGCGTGGAAACTCACCCACCCTCCTCATTACTCATGACGATTCCAGAATGCCTAAAATTGTTGCGAGATTCCTCCGTTTGGGCCCTGAACCGCCACATGGGCCATTTGGGCCTACTTGAGGTGACTGGAACACGAACTTTTTCAACGTCTCGGAATTGCGTGGAAACTCACCCACCCTCCTCATTACTCATGACGATTCCAGAATGCCTAAAATTGTTGCGAGATTCCTCCGTTTGGGCCCTGAACGGCCACATGGGCCATTTGGGCCTACTTGAGGTGACAGGAACACGAACCTTTGAAACATCTCGGAATTGCGTGGAAACTCACCCACCCTCCTCATTACTCATGAGGATTCCAGAATGCCTAAAATTGTTGCGAGATTCCTCCGTTTGGGCCCTGAACGGCCACATGGGCCATTTGGGCCTACTTGAGGTGACAGGAACACGAACTTTTTCAACGTCTCGGAATTGCGTGGAAACTCACCCACCCTCCTCATTACTCATGACGATTCCAGAATGCCTAAAATTGTTGCGAGATTCCTCCGTTTGGGCCCTGAACCGCCACATGGGCCATTTGGGCCTACTTGAGGTGACTGGAACACAAACTTTTGAAATATCTCGGAATTGCGTGGAAACTCACCCACCCTCCTCATTCTTCATGAGGATTCCAGAATGCCTAAAATTGTTGCGAGATTCCTCCGTTTGGGCCCTGAACGGCCACATGGGCCATTTGGGCCTACTTGAGGTGACAGGAACACGAACTTTTTCAACATGTCGGAATTGCGTGGAAACTCACCCACCCTCCTCATTACTCATGAGGATTCCAGAATGCCTAAAATTCTTGCGAGATTCCTCCGTTTGGGCCCTGAACGGCCACATGGGCCATTTGGGCCTACTTGAGGTGACAGGAACACGAACATTTTCAACAACTCGGAATTGCGTGGAAACTCACCCACCCTCCTCATTTTCCATGAGGATTCCAGAATGGCTAAAATTGTTGCGAGATTCCTCCGTTTGGGCCCTGAACGGCCACATGGGCCATTTGGGCCTACTTGAGGTGACAGGAACACGAACTTTTTCAACATCTCGGAATTGCGTGGAAACTCACCCACCCTCCTCATTACTCATGACGATTCCAGAATGCCTAAAATTGTTGCGAGATTCCTCCGTTTGGGCCCTGAACCGCCACATGGGCCATTTGGGCCTACTTGAGGTGACAGGAACACGAACTTTTTCAACGTCTCGGAATTGCGTGGAAACTCACCCACCCTCCTCATTACTCATGAGGATTCCAGAATGCCTAAAATTCTTGCGAGATTCCTCCGTTTGGGCCCTGAACCGCCACATGGGCCTTTTGGGCCTACTTGAGGTGAAGGGAACACGAACTTTTTCAACATGTCGGAATTGCGTGGAAACTCACCCACCCTCCTCATTTTCATGAGGATTCCAGAATGCCTAAAATTGTTGCGAGATTCCTCCGTTTGGGCCCTGAACCGCCACATGGGCCATTTGGGCCTACTTGAGGTGACAGGAACACGAACTTTTTCAACATCTCGGAATTGCGTGGAAACTCACCCACCCTCCTCATTACTCATGAGGATTCCAGAATGCCTAAAATTGTTGCGAGATTCCTCCGTTTGGGCCCTGAACCGCCACATGGGCCTTTTGGGCCTACTTGAGGTGACAGGAACACGAACTTTTTCAACATGTCGGAATTGCGTGGAAACTCACCCACCCTCCTCATCACTCATGAGGATTCCAGAATGACTAAAATTCTTGCGAGATTCCTCCGTTTGGGCCCTGAACCGCCACATGGGCCATTTGGGCCTACCTGAGGTGACAGGAACACAAACTTTTTAACATCTCGGAATTGCGTGGAAACTCACCCACCCTCCTCATTTTTCATGAGGATTCCAGAATGCCTAAAATTGTTGCGAGATTCCTCCGTTTGGGCCCTGAACGGCCACATGGGCCATTTGGGCCTACTTGAGGTGACAGGAACACGAACTTTTTCAACATCTCGGAATTGCGTGGAAACTCACCCACCCTCCTCATTTTTCATGAGGATTCCAGAATGCCTAAAATTGTTGCGAGATTCCTCCGTTTGGGCCCTGAACGGCCACATGGGCCATTTGGGCCTACTTGAGGTGACAGGAACACGAACTTTTTCAACATCTCGGAATTGCGTGGAAACTCACCCACCCTCCTCATTTTTCATGAGGATTCCAGAATGCCTAAAATTGTTGCGAGATTCCTCCGTTTGGGCCCTGAACGGCCACATGGGCCATTTGGGCCTACTTGAGGTGACAGGAACACGAACTTTTTCAACATCTCGGAATTGCGTGGAAACTCACCCACCCTCCTCATTACTCATGACGATTCCAGAATGCCTAAAATTGTTGCGAGATTCCTCCGTTTGGGCCCTGAACCGCCACATGGGCCATTTGGGCCTACTTGAGGTGACAGGAACACGAACTTTTTCAACATGTCGGAATTGCGTGGAAACTCACCCACCCTCCTCATTACTCATGAGGATTCCAGAATGCCTAAAATTCTTGCGAGATTCCTCCGTTTGGGCCCTGAACCGCCACATGGGCCTTTTGGGCCTACTTGAGGTGACAGGAACACGAACTTTTTCAACGTCTCGGAATTGCGTGGAAACTCACCCACCCTCCTCATTACTCATGAGGATTCCAGAATGCCTAAAATTCTTGCGAGATTCCTCCGTTTGGGCCTGAACCGCCACATGGGCCTTTTGGGCCTACTTGAGGTGCAAGGAACACGAACTTTTTCAACATGTCGGAATTGCGTGGAAACTCACCCACCCTCCTCATTACTCATGAGGATTCCAGAATGCCTAAAATTGTTGCGAGATTCCTCCGTTTGGGCCCTGAACGGCCACATGGGCCATTTGGGCCTACTTGAGGTGACAGGAACACGAACTTTTTCAACGTCTCGGAATTGCGTGGAAACTCACCCACCCTCCTCATTACTCATGAGGATTCCAGAATGCCTAAAATTCTTGCGAGATTCCTCCGTTTGGGCCCTGAACGGCCACATGGGCCATTTGGGCCTACTTGAGGTGACAGGAACACGAACCTTTCAACGTCTCGGAATTGCGTGGAAACTCACCCACCCTCCTCATTACTCATGACGATTCCAGAATGCCTAAAATTGTTGCGAGATTCCTCCGTTTGGGCCCTGAACCGCCACATGGGCCATTTGGGCCTACTTGAGGTGACAGGAACACGAACTTTTTCAACATCTCGGAATTGCGTGGAAACTCACCCACCCTCCTCATTACTCATGACGATTCCAGAATGCCTAAAATTGTTGCGAGATTCCTCCGTTTGGGCCCTGAACCGCCACATGGGCCATTTGGGCCTACTTGAGGTGACAGGAACACGAACTTTTTCAACATCTCGGAATTGCGTGGAAACTCACCCACCCTCCTCATTTTTCATGAGGATTCCAGAATGCCTAAAATTGTTGCGAGATTCCTCCGTTTGGGCCCTGAACGGCCACATGGGCCATTTGGGCCTACTTGAGGTGACAGGAACACGAACTTTTCAACATCTCGGAATTGCGTGGAAACTCACCCACCCTCCTCATTTTTCATGAGGATTCCAGAATGCCTAAAATTGTTGCGAGATTCCTCCGTTTGGGCCCTGAACGGCCACATGGGCCATTTGGGCCTACTTGAGGTCACAGGAACACGAACTTTTTCAACATCTCGGAATTGCGTGGAAACTCACCCACCCTCCTCATTACTCATGAGGATTCCAGAATGCCTAAAATTGTTGCGAGATTCCTCCGTTTGGGCCCTGAACGGCCACATGGGCCATTTGGGCCTACTTGAGGTGACAGGAACACGAACTTTTTCAACATCTCGGAATTGCGTGGAAACTCACCCACCCTCCTCATTACTCATGAGGATTCCAGAATGCCTAAAATTGTTGCGAGATTCCTCCGTTTGGGCCCTGAACGGCCACATGGGCCATTTGGGCCTACTTGAGGTGACAGGAACACGAACTTTTTCAACATGTCGGAATTGCGTGGAAACTCACCCACCCTCCTCATTACTCATGAGGATTCCAGAATGCCTAAAATTCTTGCGAGATTCCTCCGTTTGGGCCCTGAACCGCCACATGGGCCATTTGGGCCTACTTGAGGTGACAGGAACACGAACTTTTTCAACATCTCGGAATTGCGTGGAAACTCACCCACCCTCCTCATTACTCATGAGGATTCCAGAATGCCTAAAATTGTTGCGAGATTCCTCCGTTTGGGCCCTGAACAGCCACATGGGCCATTTGGGCCTACTTGAGGTGACAGGAACACGAACTTTTTCAACGTCTCGGAATTGCGTGGAAACTCACCCACCCTCCTCATTACTCATGAGGATTCCAGAATGCCTAAAATTCTTGCGAGATTCCTCCGTTTGGGCCCTGAACCGCCACATGGGCCTTTTGGGCCTACTTGAGGTGACAGGAACACGAACTTTTCAACGTCTCGGAATTGCGTGGAAACTCACCCACCCTCCTCATTACTCATGAGGATTCCAGAATGCCTAAAATTGTTGCGAGATTCCTCCGTTTGGGCCCTGAACGGCCACATGGGCCATTTGGGCCTACTTGAGGTGACAGAATTACGAACTTTTTCAACGTCTCGGAATTGCGTGGAAACTCACCCACCCTCCTCATTTTCATGAGGATTCCAGAATGCCTAAAATTGTTGCGAGATTCCTCCGTTTGGGCCCTGAACGGCCACATGGGCCATTTGGGCCTACTTGAGGTGACAGGAACACGAACTTTTTCAACATCTCGGAATTGCGTGGAAACTCACCCACCCTCCTCATTACTCATGACGATTCCAGAATGCCTAAAATTGTTGCGAGATTCCTCCGTTTGGGCCCTGAACGGCCACATGGGCCATTTGGGCCTACTTGAGGTGACAGGAACACGAACTTTTTCAACATCTCGGAATTGCGTGGAAACTCACCCACCCTCCTCATTACTCATGACGATTCCAGAATGCCTAAAATTGTTGCGAGATTCCTCCGTTTGGGCCCTGAACCGCCACATGGGCCATTTGGGCCTACTTGAGGTGACAGGAACACGAACTTTTTCAACATCTCGGAATTGCGTGGAAACTCACCCACCCTCCTCATTACTCATGAGGATTCCAGAATGACTAAAATTCTTGCGAGATTCCTCCGTTTGGGCCCTGAACCGCCACATGGGCCTTTTGGGCCTACTTGAGGTGACAGGAACACGAACTTTTTCAACGTCTCGGAATTGCGTGGAAACTCACCCACCCTCCTCATTACTCATGAGGATTCCAGAATGCCTAAAATTGTTGCGAGATTCCTCCGTTTGGGCCCTGAACCGCCACATGGGCCATTTGGGCCTACTTGAGGTGACAGGAACACGAACTTTTTCAACGTCTCGGAATTGCGTGGAAACTCACCCACCCTCCTCATTACTCATGAGGATTCCAGAATGCCTAAAATTCTTGCGAGATTCCTCCGTTTGGGCCCTGAACCGCCACATGGGCCTTTTGGGCCTACTTGAGGTCACAGGAACTCGAACTTTTTCAACAACACGGAATTGCGTGGAAACTCACCCACCCTCCTCATTACTCATGAGGATTCCAGAATGCCTAAAATTGTTGCGAGATTCCTCCGTTTGGGCCCTGAACGGCCACATGGGCCATTTGGGCCTACTTGAGGTGACAGGAACACGAACTTTTTCAACATGTCGGAATTGCGTGGAAACTCACCCACCCTCCTCATTACTCATGAGGATTCCAGAATGCCTAAAATTCTTGCGAGATTCCTCCGTTTGGGCCCTGAACCGCCACATGGGCCATTTGGGCCTACTTGAGGTGACAGGAACACGAACTTTTTCAACGTCTCGGAATTGCGTGGAAACTCACCCACCCTCCTCATTTTCATGAGGATTCCAGAATGCCTAAAATTGTTGCGAGATTCCTCCGTTTGGGCCCTGAACCGCCACATGGGCCATTTGGGCCTACTTGAGGTGACAGGAACACGAACTTTTTCAACGTCTCGGAATTGCGTGGAAACTCACCCACCCTCCTCATTACTCATGACGATTCCAGAATGCCTAAAATTGTTGCGAGATTCCTCCGTTTGGGCCCTGAACGGCCACATGGGCCATTTGGGCCTACTTGAGGTGACAGGAACACGAACTTTTTCAACATCTCGGAATTGCGTGGAAACTCACCCACCCTCCTCATTTTTCATGAGGATTCCAGAATGCCTAAAATTGTTGCGAGATTCCTCCGTTTGGGCCCTGAACGGCCACATGGGCCATTTGGGCCTACTTGAGGTGACAGGAACACGAACTTTTTCAACATCTCGGAATTGCGTGGAAACTCACCCACCCTCCTCATTTTTCATGAGGATTCCAGAATGCCTAAAATTGTTGCGAGATTCCTCCGTTTGGGCCCTGAACGGCCACATGGGCCATTTGGGCCTACTTGAGGTGACAGGAACACGAACTTTTTCAACATGTCGGAATTGCGTGGAAACTCACCCACCCTCCTCATTACTCATGAGGATTCCAGAATGCCTAAAATTCTTGCGAGATTCCTCCGTTTGGGCCCTGAACCGCCACATGGGCCATTTGGGCCTACTTGAGGTGACAGGAACACGAACTTTTTCAACGTCTCGGAATTGCGTGGAAACTCACCCACCCTCCTCATTACTCATGAGGATTCCAGAATGCCTAAAATTGTTGCGAGATTCCTCCGTTTGGGCCCTGAACGGCCACATGGGCCATTTGGGCCTACTTGAGGTGACAGGAACACGAACTTTTTCAACATCTCGGAATTGCGTGGAAACTCACCCACCCTCCTCATTTTTCATGAGGATTCCAGAATGCCTAAAATTGTTGCGAGATTCCTCCGTTTGGGCCCTGAACTGCAACACAGGAACACGAACTTTTTCAACATCTCGGAATTGCGTGGAAACTCACCCACCCTCCTCATTTTTCATGAGGATTCCAGAATGCCTAAAATTGTTGCGAGATTCCTCCGTTTGGGCCCTGAACGGCCACATGGGCCATTTGGGCCTACTTGAGGTGACAGGAACACGAACTTTTTCAACATCTCGGAATTGCGTGGAAACTCACCCACCCTCCTCATTACTCATGAGGATTCCAGAATGCCTAAAATTGTTGCGAGATTCCTCCGTTTGGGCCCTGAACGCCACATGGGCCATTTGGGCCTACTTGAGGTGACAGGAACACGAACATTTTCAACATCTCGGAATTGCGTGGAAACTCACCCACCCTCCTCATTTTTCATGAGGATTCCAGAATGCCTATAACTGTTGTGAGATTCCTCCGTTTGGGCCTTGAACGGCCACATGGGCCATTTGGGCCTACTTGAGGTCAAAGGAACACGAACTTTTTCAACATCTCGAAATTGCGTGGAAACTCACCCACCCTCCTCATTTTTCATGAGGATTCCAGAATGCCTAAAATTCTTGCGAGATTCCTCCGTTTGGGCCCTGAACCGCCACATGGGCCTTTTGGGCCTACTTGAGGTGACAGGAACACGAACTTTTTCAACGTCTCGGAATTGCGTGGAAACTCACCCACCCTCCTCATTACTCATGAGGATTCCAGAATGACTAAAATTCTTGCGAGATTCCTCCGTTTGGGCCCTGAACCGCCACATGGGCCTTTTGGGCCTACTTGAGGTGACAGGAACACGAACTTTTCAAACATCTCGGAATTGCGTGGAAACTCACCCACCCTCCTCATTTTTCATGAGGATTCCAGAATGCCTAAAATTGTTGCGAGATTCCTTGGTTTGGTCCATGAACCGCCACATGGGCCATGTGGGCCTACTTGAGGTGACAGGAACACGAACTTTTTCAACGTCTCGGAATTGCGTGGAAACTCACCCACCCTCCTCATTACTCATGACGATTCCAGAATGCCTAAAATTGTTGCGAGATTCCTCCGTTTGGGCCCTGAACCGCCACATGGGCCATTTGGGCCTACTTGAGGTGACAGGAACACGAACTTTTTCAACGTCTCGGAATTGCGTGGAAACTCACCCACCCTCCTCATTACTCATGAGGATTCCAGAATGCCTAAAATTCTTGCGAGATTCCTCCGTTTGGGCCCTGAACCGCCACATGGGCCTTTTGGGCCTACTTGAGGTGACGGGAACACGAACTTTTTCAACATGTCGGAATTGCGTGGAAACTCACCCACCCTCCTCATTACTCATGAGGATTCCAGAATGCCTAAAATTGTTGCGAGATTCCTCCGTTTGGGCACCGTTTGTGCCCTGAACGGCCACATGGGCCATTTGGGCCTACTTGAGGTGACAGGAACACGAACCTTTGGAACATCTCGAAATTTTGTGGAAACTCACCCACCCTCCCCATTTTTCATGACGATTCCTGAATGCCTAAAATTGTTGCGAGATTCCTCCGTTTGGGCCGTGAACGGCCACATGGGCCATTTGGGCCTACTTGAGGTGACAGGAACACAAACTTTTTCAACATCTCGGAATTGCGTGGAAACTCACCCACCCTCCTCATTCTTCATGAGGATTCCAGAATGCCTAAAATTGTTGCCAGATTCCTCCGTTTATGCCCGTGAACAGCCGCATGGGCCATGTGGGCCTACATGAGGTGACTGGAACACGAACTTTTTCAACGTCTCGGAATTGCGTGGAAACTCACCCACCCTCCTCATTACTCATGACGATTCCAGAAAGCCTAAAATTGTTGCGAGATTCCTCCGTTTGGGCCCTGAACCGCCACATGGGCCATTTGGGCCTACTTGAGGTGACAGGAACACGAACTTTTTCAACATCTCGGAATTGCGTGGAAACTCACCCACCCTCCTCATTTTCATGAGGATTCCGAATGCATAAAATTGTTGCGAGATTCCTCCGTTTGGGCCCTGAACGGCCACATGGGCCATGTGGGCCTACTTGAGGTGACAGGAACACGAACTTTTTCAACGTCTCGGAATTGCGTGGAAACTCACCCACCCTCCTCATTACTCATGACGATTCCAGAATGCCTAAAATTGTTGCGAGATTCCTCCGTTTGGGCCCTGAACCGCCACATGGGCCATTTGGGCCTACTTGAGGTGACAGGAACACGAACTTTTCAACATCTCGGAATTGCGTGGAAACTCACCCACCCTCCTCATTACTCATGACGATTCCAGAATGCCTAAAATTGTTGCGAGATTCCTCCGTTTGGGCCCTGAACGGCCACATGGGCCATTTGGGCCTACTTGAGGTGACAGGAACACGAACTTTTTCAACATCTCGGAATTGCGTGGAAACTCACCCACCCTCCTCATTTTTCATGAGGATTCCAGAATGACTAAAATTGTTGCGAGATTCCTCCGTTTGGGCCGTGAACGGCCACATGGGCCATTTGGGCCTACTTGAGGTGACAGGAACACGAACCTTTGAAACATCTCGGAATTGCGTGGAAACTCACCCACCCTCCTCATTCTTCATGACGATTCCAGAATGCCTAAAATTGTTGCGAGATTCCTCCGTTTGGGCCCTGAACGGCCACATGGGCCATTTGGGCCTACTTGAGGTGACAGGAACACGAACTTTTTCAACATCTCGGAATTGCGTGGAAACTCACCCACCCTCCTCATTACTCATGACGATTCCAGAATGCCTAAAATTGTTGCGAGATTCCTCCGTTTGGGCCCTGAACGGCCACATGGGCCATTTGGGCCTACTTGAGGTGACAGGAACACGAACTTTTTCAACATCTCGGAATTGCGTGGAAACTCACCCACCCTCCTCATTTTTCATGAGGATTCCAGAATGCCTAAAATTGTTGCGAGATTCCTCCGTTTGGGCCCTGAACGGCCACATGGGCCATTTGGGCCTACTTGAGGTGACAGGAACACGAACTTTTTCAACGTCTCGGAATTGCGTGGAAACTCACCCACCCTCCTCATTACTCATGACGATTCCAGAATGCCTAAAATTGTTGCGAGATTCCTCCGTTTGGGCCCTGAACGGCCACATGGGCCATTTGGGCCTACTTGAGGTGACAGGAACACGAACTTTTTCAACATCTCGGAATTGCGTGGAAACTCACCCACCCTCCTCATTTTTCATGAGGATTCCAGAATGCCTAAAATTGTTGCGAGATTCCTCCGTTTGGGCCCTGAACGGCCACATGGGCCATTTGGGCCTACTTGAGGTGACAGGAACACGAACTTTTCAACATCTCGGAATTGCGTGGAAACTCACCCACCCTCCTCATTTTTCATGAGGATTCCAGAATGCCTAAAATTGTTGCGAGATTCCTCCGTTTGGGCCCTGAACGGCCACATGGGCCATTTGGGCCTACTTGAGGTGACAGGAACACGAACTTTTTCAACATCTCGGAATTGCGTGGAAACTCACCCACCCTCCTCATTACTCATGACGATTCCAGAATGCCTAAAATTGTTGCGAGATTCCTCCGTTTGGGCCCTGAACGGCCACATGGGCCATTTGGGCCTACTTGAGGTGACAGGAACACGAACTTTTTCAACATCTCGGAATTGCGTGGAAACTCACCCACCCTCCTCATTTTTCATGAGGATTCCAGAATGCCTAAAATTGTTGCGAGATTCCTCCGTTTGGGCCCTGAACGGCCACATGGGCCATTTGGGCCTACTTGAGGTGACAGGAACACGAACTTTTTCAACATCTCGGAATTGCGTGGAAACTCACCCACCCTCCTCATTTTTCATGACGATTCCAGAATGCCTAAAATTGTTGCGAGATTCCTCCGTTTGGGCCCTGAACCGCCACATGGGCCATTTGGGCCTACTTGAGGTGACAGGAACACGAACTTTTTCAACGTCTCGGAATTGCGTGGAAACTCACCCACCCTCCTCATTACTCATGACGATTCCAGAATGCCTAAAATTGTTGCGAGATTCCTCCGTTTGGGCCCTGAACGGCCACATGGGCCATTTGGGCCTACTTGAGGTGACAGGAACACGAACTTTTTCAACATCTCGGAATTGCGTGGAAACTCACCCACCCTCCTCATTACTCATGAGGATTCCAGAATGCCTAAAATTGTTGCGAGATTCCTCCGTTTGGGCCCTGAACGGCCACATGGGCCATTTGGGCCTACTTGAGGTGACAGGAACACGAACTTTTTCAACATCTCGGAATTGCGTGGAAACTCACCCACCCTCCTCATTTTTCATGAGGATTCCAGAATGCCTAAAATTGTTGCGAGATTCCTCCGTTTGGGCCCTGAACGGCCACATGGGCCATTTGGGCCTACTTGAGGTGATGGGAACACGAACTTTTTCAACATCTCGGAATTGCGTGGAAACTCACCCACCCTCCTCATTTTTCATGAGGATTCCAGAATGCCTAAAATTGTTGCGAGATTCCTCCGTTTGGGCCCTGAACGGCCACATGGGCCATTTGGGCCTACTTGAGGTGACAGGAACACGAACTTTTTCAACATCTCGGAATTGCGTGGAAACTCACCCACCCTCCTCATTTTTCATGAGGATTCCAGAATGCCTAAAATTGTTGCGAGATTCCTCCGTTTGGGCCCTGAACGGCCACATGGGCCATTTGGGCCTACTTGAGGTGACAGGAACACGAACTTTTTCAACATCTCGGAATTGCGTGGAAACTCACCCACCCTCCTCATTTTTCATGAGGATTCCAAAATGCCTAAAATTGTTGCGAGATTCCTCCGTTTGGGCCCTGAACGGCCACATGGGCCATTTGGGCCTACTTGAGGTGACAGGAACACGAACTTTTTCAACATCTCGGAATTGCGTGGAAACTCACCCACCCTCCTCATTTTTCATGAGGATTCCAGAATGCCTAAAATTGTTGCGAGATTCCTCCGTTTGGGCCCTGAACGGCCACATGGGCCATTTGGGCCTACTTGAGGTGACAGGAACACAAACTTTTCAACATCTCGGAATTGCGTGGAAACTCACCCACCCTCCTCATTTTTCATGAGGATTCCAGAATGCCTAAAATTGTTGCGAGATTCCTCCGTTTGGGCCCTGAACGGCCACATGGGCCATTTGGGCCTACTTGAGGTGACAGGAACACGAACTTTTTCAACATCTCGGAATTGCGTGGAAACTCACCCACCCTCCTCATTTTTCATGAGGATTCCAGAATGCCTAAAATTGTTGCGAGATTCCTCCGTTTGGGCCCTGAACGGCCACATGGGCCATTTGGGCCTACTTGAGGTGACAGGAACACGAACTTTTTCAACATCTCGGAATTGCGTGGAAACTCACCCACCCTCCTCATTTTTCATGAGGATTCCAGAATGCCTAAAATTGTTGCGAGATTCCTCCGTTTGGGCCCTGAACGGCGAATGGGCCATTTGGGCCTACTTGAGGTGACAGGAACACGAACTTTTTCAACGTCTCGGAATTGCGTGGAAACTCACCCACCCTCCTCATTACTCATGACGATTCCAGAATGCCTAAAATTGTTGCGAGATTCCTCCGTTTGGGCCCTGAACGGCCACATGGGCCATTTGGGCCTACTTGAGGTGACAGAATTACGAACTTTTTCAACATCTCGGAATTGCGTGGAAACTCACCCACCCTCCTCATTTTTCATGAGGATTCCAGAATGCCTAAAATTGTTGCGAGATTCCTCCGTTTGGGCCCTGAACGGCCACATGGGCCATTTGGGCCTACTTGAGGTGACAGGAACACGAACTTTTTCAACATCTCGGAATTGCGTGGAAACTCACCCACCCTCCTCATTTTTCATGAGGATTCCAGAATGCCTAAAATTGTTGCGAGATTCCTCCGTTTGGGCCCTGAACGGCCACATGGGCCATTTGGGCCTACTTGAGGTGACAGGAACACGAACTTTTCAACATCTCGGAATTGCGTGGAAACTCACCCACCCTCCTCATTTTTCATGAGGATTCCAGAATGCCTAAAATTGTTGCGAGATTCCTCCGTTTGGGCCCTGAACGGCCACATGGGCCATTTGGGCCTACTTGAGGTGACAGGAACACGAACTTTTTCAACGTCTCGGAATTGCGTGGAAACTCACCCACCCTCCTCATTACTCATGAGGATTCCAGAATGCCTAAAATTCTTGCGAGATTCCTCCGTTTGGGCCCTGAACCGCCACATGGGCCTTTTGGGCCTACTTGAGGTGACAGAACACGAACTTTTTCAACATGTCGGAATTGCGTGGAAACTCACCCACCCTCCTCATTTTTCATGAGGATTCCAGAATGACTAAAATTGTTGCGAGATTCCTCCGTTTGGGCCCCCTGAACGGCCACATGGGCCATTTGGGCCTACTTGAGGTGACAGGAACACGAACTTTTTCAACATCTCGGAATTGCGTGGAAACTCACCCACCCTCCTCATTTTTCATGAGGATTCCAGAATGCCTAAAATTGTTGCGAGATTCCTCCGTTTGGGCCCTGAACGGCCACATGGGCCATTTGGGCCTACTTGAGGTGACAGGACTCGAACTTTTTCAACATCTCGGAATTGCGTGGAAACTCACCCACCCTCCTCATTTTTCATGAGGATTCCAGAATGCCTAAAATTGTTGCGAGATTCCTCCGTTTGGGCCCCTGAACGGCCACATGCCCCATTTGGGCCTACTTGAGGTGACAGGAACACGAACTTTTTCAACATCTCGGAATTGCGTGGAAACTCACCCACCCTCCTCATTTTTCATGAGGATTCCAGAATGCCTAAAATTGTTGCGAGATTCCTCCGTTTGGGCCCCGAACGGCCACATGGGCCATTTGGGCCTACTTGAGGTGACAGGAACACGAACTTTTTCAACATCTCGGAATTGCGTGGAAACTCACCCACCCTCCTCATTTTTCATGAGGATTCCAGAATGCCTAAAATTGTTGCGAGATTCCTCCGTTTGGGCCCTGAACTGCAACATGGGCCATTTGGGCCTACTTGAGGTGACAGGAACACGAACTTTTTCAACATCTCGGAATTGCGTGGAAACTCACCCACCCTCCTCATTTTTCATGAGGATTCCTGCCTAAAATTGTTGCGAGATTCCTCTGTTTGGGCCCTGAACGGCCACATGGGCCATTTGGGCCTACTTGAGGTGACAGGAACATGAACATTTTCAACATCTCGGAATTGCGTGGAAACTCACCCACCCTCCTCATTTTTCATGAGGATTCCAGAATGCCTAAAATTGTTGCGAGATTCCTCCGTTTGGGCCCCTGAACGGCCACATGGGCCATTTGGGCCTACTTGAGGTGACAGGAACACGAACTTTTTCAACATCTCGGAATTGCGTGGAAACTCACCCACCCTCCTCATTTTTCATGAGGATTCCAGAATGCCTAAAATTGTTGCGAGATTCCTCCGTTTGGGCCCTGAACGGCCACATGGGCCATTTGGGCCTACTTGAGGTGACAGGAACACGAACTTTTTCAACATCTCGGAATTGCGTGGAAACTCACCCACCCTCCTCATTTTTCATGAGGATTCCGAAATGGCTAAAATTGTTGCGAGATTCCTCCGTTTGGGCCCTGAACGGCCACATGGGCCATTTGGGCCTACTTGAGGTGACAGGAACACGAACTTTTTCAACATCTCGGAATTGCGTGGAAACTCACCCACCCTCCTCATTTTTCATGAGGATTCCAGAATGCCTAAAATTGTTGCGAGATTCCTCCGTTTGGGCCCTGAACGGCCACATGGGCCATTTGGGCCTACTTGAGGTGACAGGAACACGAACTTTTTCAACATCTCGGAATTGCGTGGAAACTCACCCACCCTCCTCATTTTTCATGAGGATTCCAGAATGCCTAAAATTGTTGCGAGATTCCTCCGTTTGGGCCCCGAACGGCCACATGGGCCATTTGGGCCTACTTGAGGTGACAGGAACACGAACTTTTTCAACATCTCGGAATTGCGTGGAAACTCACCCACCCTCCTCATTTTTCATGAGGATTCCAGAATGCCTAAAATTGTTGCGAGATTCCTCCGTTTGGGCCCTGAACGGCCACATGGGCCATTTGGGCCTACTTGAGGTCACAGAACACGAACTTTTTCAACATCTCGGAATTGCGTGGAAACTCACCCACCCTCCTCATTTTTCATGAGGATTCCAGAATGCCTAAAATTGTTGCGAGATTCCTCCGTTTGGGCCCTGAACGGCCACATGGGCCATTTGGGCCTACTTGAGGTGACAGGAACACGAACTTTTTCAACATCTCGGAATTGCGTGGAAACTCACCCACCCTCCTCATTTTTCATGAGGATTCCAGAATGCCTAAAATTGTTGCGAGATTCCTCCGTTTGGGCCCTGAACGGCCACATGGGCCATTTGGGCCTACTTGAGGTGACAGGAACACGAACTTTTTCAACATCTCGGAATTGCGTGGAAACTCACCCACCCTCCTCATTTTTCATGAGGATTCCAGAATGCCTAAAATTGTTGCGAGATTCCTCCGTTTGGGCCCTGAACGGCCACATGGGCCATTTGGGCCTACTTGAGGTGACAGGAACACGAACTTTTTCAACATCTCGGAATTGCGTGGAAACTCACCCACCCTCCTCATTTTTCATGAGGATTCCTGAATGCCTAAAATTGTTGCGAGATTCCTCCGTTTGGGCCCTGAACGGCCACATGGGCCATTTGGGCCTACTTGAGGTGACAGGAACACGAACTTTTTCAACATCTCGGAATTGCGTGGAAACTCACCCACCCTCCTCATTTTTCATGAGGATTCCAGAATGCCTAAAATTGTTGCGAGATTCCTCCGTTTGGGCCCTGAACGGCCACATGGGCCATTTGGGCCTACTTGAGGTGACAGGAACACGAACTTTTTCAACATCTCGGAATTGCGTGGAAACTCACCCACCCTCCTCATTTTTCATGAGGATTCCAGAATGCCTAAAATTGTTGCGAGATTCCTCCGTTTGGGCCCTGAACGGCCACATGGGCCATTTGGGCCTACTTGAGGTGACAGGAACACGAACTTTTTCAACATCTCGGAATTGCGTGGAAACTCACCCACCCTCCTCATTTTTCATGAGGATTCCAGAATGCCTAAAATTGTTGCGAGATTCCTCCGTTTGGGCCCTGAACGGCCACATGGGCCATTTGGGCCTACTTGAGGTGACAGAATTACGAACTTTTTCAACATCTCGGAATTGCGTGGAAACTCACCCACCCTCCTCATTTTTCATGAGGATTCCAGAATGCCTAAAATTGTTGCGAGATTCCTCCGTTTGGGCCCTGAACGGCCACATGGGCCATTTGGGCCTACTTGAGGTGACAGGAACACGAACTTTTTCAACATCTCGGAATTGCGTGGAAACTCACCCACCCTCCTCATTTTTCATGAGGATTCCAGAATGCCTAAAATTGTTGCGAGATTCCTCCGTTTGGGCCCTGAACGGCCACATGGGCCATTTGGGCCTACTTGAGGTGACAGGAACACGAACTTTTTCAACATCTCGGAATTGCGTGGAAACTCACCCACCCTCCTCATTTTTCATGAGGATTCCAGAATGCCTAAAATTGTTGCGAGATTCCTCCGTTTGGGCCCTGAACGGCCACATGGGCCATTTGGGCCTACTTGAGGTGACAGGAACACGAACTTTTTCAACATCTCGGAATTGCGTGGAAACTCACCCACCCTCCTCATTTTTCATGAGGATTCCAGAATGCCTAAAATTGTTGCGAGATTCCTCCGTTTGGGCCCCGAACGGCCACATGGGCCATTTGGGCCTACTTGAGGTGACAGGAACACGAACTTTTTCAACATCTCGGAATTGCGTGGAAACTCACCCACCCTCCTCATTTTTCATGAGGATTCCAGAATGCCTAAAATTGTTGCGAGATTCCTCCGTTTGGGCCCTGAACGGCCACATGGGCCATTTGGGCCTACTTGAGGTGACAGGAACACGAACTTTTTCAACATCTCGGAATTGCGTGGAAACTCACCCACCCTCCTCATTTTTCATGAGGATTCCAGAATGCCTAAAATTGTTGCGAGATTCCTCCGTTTGGGCCCTGAACGGCCACATGGGCCATTTGGGCCTACTTGAGGTCACAGAACACGAACTTTTTCAACATCTCGGAATTGCGTGGAAACTCACCCACCCTCCTCATTTTTCATGAGGATTCCAGAATGCCTAAAATTGTTGCGAGATTCCTCCGTTTGGGCCCTGAACGGCCACATGGGCCATTTGGGCCTACTTGAGGTGACAGGAACACGAACTTTTTCAACATCTCGGAATTGCGTGGAAACTCACCCACCCTCCTCATTTTTCATGAGGATTCCAGAATGCCTAAAATTGTTGCGAGATTCCTCCGTTTGGGCCCTGAACGGCCACATGGGCCATTTGGGCCTACTTGAGGTGACAGGAACACGAACTTTTTCAACATCTCGGAATTGCGTGGAAACTCACCCACCCTCCTCATTTTTCATGAGGATTCCAGAATGCCTAAAATTGTTGCGAGATTCCTCCGTTTGGGCCCCGAACGGCCACATGGGCCATTTGGGCCTACTTGAGGTGACAGGAACACGAACTTTTTCAACATCTCGGAATTGCGTGGAAACTCACCCACCCTCCTCATTTTTCATGAGGATTCCGAATGCCTAAAATTGTTGCGAGATTCCTCCGTTTGGGCCCCGACCGCCACATGGGCCATTTGGGCCTACTTGAGGTGACAGGAACACGAACTTTTTCAACATCTCGGAATTGCGTGGAAACTCACCCACCCTCCTCATTTTTCATGAGGATTCCAGAATGCCTAAAATTGTTGCGAGATTCCTCCGTTTGGGCCCTGAACGGCCACATGGGCCATTTGGGCCTACTTGAGGTGACAGGAACACGAACTTTTTCAACATCTCGGAATTGCGTGGAAACTCACCCACCCTCCTCATTTTTCATGAGGATTCCAGAATGCCTAAAATTGTTGCGAGATTCCTCCGTTTGGGCCCTGAACGGCCACATGGGCCATTTGGGCCTACTTGAGGTGACAGGAACACGAACTTTTTCAACATCTCGCAATTGCGTGGAAACTCACCCACCCTCCTCATTTTTCATGAGGATTCCAGAATGCCTAAAATTGTTGCGAGATTCCTCCGTTTGGGCCCTGAACGGCCACATGGGCCATTTGGGCCTACTTGAGGTGACAGGAACACGAACTTTTTCAACATCTCGGAATTGCGTGGAAACTCACCCACCCTCCTCATTTTTCATGAGGATTCCAGAATGCCTAAAATTGTTGCGAGATTCCTCCGTTTGGGCCCTGAACGGCCACATGGGCCATTTGGGCCTACTTGAGGTGACAGGAACACGAACTTTTTCAACATCTCGGAATTGCGTGGAAACTCACCCACCCTCCTCATTTTTCATGAGGATTCCAGAATGCCTAAAATTGTTGCGAGATTCCTCCGTTTGGGCCCTGAACGGCCACATGGGCCATTTGGGCCTACTTGAGGTGACAGGAACACGAACTTTTTCAACATCTCGGAATTGCGTGGAAACTCACCCACCCTCCTCATTTTTCATGAGGATTCCGAATGCCTAAAATTGTTGCGAGATTCCTCCGTTTGGGCCCTGAACGGCCACATGGGCCATTTGGGCCTACTTGAGGTGACAGGAACACGAACTTTTTCAACATCTCGGAATTGCGTGGAAACTCACCCACCCTCCTCATTTTTCATGAGGATTCCAGAATGCCTAAAATTGTTGCGAGATTCCTCCGTTTGGGCCCTGAACGGCCACATGGGCCATTTGGGCCTACTTGAGGTGACAGGAACACGAACTTTTTCAACATCTCGGAATTGCGTGGAAACTCACCCACCCTCCTCATTTTTCATGAGGATTCCAGAATGCCTAAAATTGTTGCGAGATTCCTCCGTTTGGGCCCTGAACGGCCACATGGGCCATTTGGGCCTACTTGAGGTGACAGGAACACGAACTTTTTCAACATCTCGGAATTGCGTGGAAACTCACCCACCCTCCTCATTTTTCATGAGGATTCCAGAATGCCTAAAATTGTTGCGAGATTCCTCTGTTTGGGCCCTGAACGGCCACATGGGCCATTTGGGCCTACTTGAGGTGACAGAATTACGAACTTTTTCAACGTATCGGAATTGCGTGGAAACTCACCCACCCTCCTCATTTTTCATGAGGATTCCAGAATGCCTAAAATTGTTGCGAGATTCCTCCGTTTGGGCCCTGAACGGCCACATGGGCCATTTGGGCCTACTTGAGGTGACAGGAACACGAACTTTTTCAACATCTCGGAATTGCGTGGAAACTCACCCACCCTCCTCATTTTTCATGAGGATTCCAGAATGCCTAAAATTGTTGCGAGATTCCTCCGTTTGGGCCCTGAACGGCCACATGGGCCATTTGGGCCTACTTGAGGTGACAGGAACACGAACTTTTCAACATCTCGGAATTGCGTGGAAACTCACCCACCCTCCTCATTTTTCATGAGGATTCCAGAATGCCTAAAATTGTTGCGAGATTCCTCCGTTTGGGCCCTGAACTGCAACATGGGCCATTTGGGCCTACTTGAGGTCACAGGAACACGAACTTTTTCAACATCTCGGAATTGCGTGGAAACTCACCCACCCTCCTCATTTTTCATGAGGATTCCAGAATGCCTAAAATTGTTGCGAGATTCCTCCGTTTGGGCCCCGAACGGCCACATGGGCCATTTGGGCCTACTTGAGGTGACAGGAACACGAACTTTTTCAACATCTCGGAATTGCGTGGAAACTCACCCACCCTCCTCATTTTTCATGAGGATTCCAGAATGCCTAAAATTGTTGCGAGATTCCTCCGTTTGGGCCCTGAACGGCCACATGGGCCATTTGGGCCTACTTGAGGTGACAGGAACACGAACTTTTTCAACATCTCGGAATTGCGTGGAAACTCACCCACCCTCCTCATTTTTCATGAGGATTCCAGAATGCCTAAAATTGTTGCGAGATTCCTCCGTTTGGGCCCTGAACGGCCACATGGGCCATTTGGGCCTACTTGAGGTGACAGGAACACGAACTTTTTCAACGTCTCGGAATTGCGTGGAAACTCACCCACCCTCCTCATTACTCATGAGGATTCCAGAATGCCTAAAATTCTTGCGAGATTCCTCCGTTTGGGCCCTGAACCGCCACATGGGCCTTTTGGGCCTACTTGAGGTGACAGAACACGAACTTTTTCAACATCTCGGAATTGCGTGGAAACTCACCCACCCTCCTCATTTTTCATGAGGATTCCAGAATGCCTAAAATTGTTGCGAGATTCCTCCGTTTGGGCCCTGAACGGCCACATGGGCCATTTGGGCCTACTTGAGGTGACAGGAACACGAACTTTTTCAACATCTCGGAATTGCGTGGAAACTCACCCACCCTCCTCATTTTTCATGAGGATTCCAGAATGCCTAAAATTGTTGCGAGATTCCTCCGTTTGGGCCCTGAACGGCCACATGGGCCATTTGGGCCTACTTGAGGTGACAGGAACACGAACTTTTTCAACATCTCGGAATTGCGTGGAAACTCACCCACCCTCCTCATTTTTCATGAGGATTCCAGAATGCCTAAAATTGTTGCGAGATTCCTCCGTTTGGGCCCTGAACGGCCACATGGGCCATTTGGGCCTACTTGAGGTGACAGGAACACGAACTTTTTCAACATCTCGGAATTGCGTGGAAACTCACCCACCCTCCTCATTTTTCATGAGGATTCCAGAATGCCTAAAATTGTTGCGAGATTCCTCCGTTTGGGCCCTGAACTGCAACATGGGCCATTTGGGCCTACTTGAGGTGACAGGAACACGAACTTTTTCAACATCTCGGAATTGCGTGGAAACTCACCCACCCTCCTCATTTTTCATGAGGATTCCAGAATGCCTAAAATTGTTGCGAGATTCCTCCGTTTGGGCCCTGAACGGCCACATGGGCCATTTGGGCCTACTTGAGGTGACAGGAACACGAACTTTTTCAACATCTCGGAATTGCGTGGAAACTCACCCACCCTCCTCATTTTTCATGAGGATTCCAGAATGCCTAAAATTGTTGCGAGATTCCTCCGTTTGGGCCCTGAACGGCCACATGGGCCATTTGGGCCTACTTGAGGTGACAGAATTACGAACTTTTTCAACATCTCGGAATTGCGTGGAAACTCACCCACCCTCCTCATTTTTCATGAGGATTCCAGAATGCCTAAAATTGTTGCGAGATTCCTCCGTTTGGGCCCTGAACGGCCACATGGGCCATTTGGGCCTACTTGAGGTGACAGGAACACGAACTTTTTCAACATCTCGGAATTGCGTGGAAACTCACCCACCCTCCTCATTTTTCATGAGGATTCCAGAATGCCTAAAATTGTTGCGAGATTCCTCCGTTTGGGCCCCGAACGGCCACATGGGCCATTTGGGTACTTGAGGTGACAGGAACACGAACTTTTTCAACATCTCGGAATTGCGTGGAAACTCACCCACCCTCCTCATTTTTCATGAGGATTCCAGAATGCCTAAAATTGTTGCGAGATTCCTCCGTTTGGGCCCTGAACGGCCACATGGGCCATTTGGGCCTACTTGAGGTGACAGGAACATGAACATTTTCAACATCTCGGAATTGCGTGGAAACTCACCCACCCTCCTCATTTTTCATGAGGATTCCAGAATGCCTAAAATTGTTGCGAGATTCCTCCGTTTGGGCCCTGAACGGCCACATGGGCCATTTGGGCCTACTTGAGGTGACAGGAACACGAACTTTTTCAACATCTCGGAATTGCGTGGAAACTCACCCACCCTCCTCATTTTTCATGAGGATTCCAGAATGCCTAAAATTGTTGCGAGATTCCTCCGTTTGGGCCCTGAACGGCCACATGGGCCATTTGGGCCTACTTGAGGTGACAGGAACACGAACTTTTTCAACATCTCGGAATTGCGTGGAAACTCACCCACCCTCCTCATTTTTCATGAGGATTCCAGAATGCCTAAAATTGTTGCGAGATTCCTCCGTTTGGGCCCCGAACGGCCACATGGGCCATTTGGGCCTACTTGAGGTGACAGGAACACGAACTTTTTCAACATCTCGGAATTGCGTGGAAACTCACCCACCCTCCTCATTTTTCATGAGGATTCCAGAATGCCTAAAATTGTTGCGAGATTCCTCCGTTTGGGCCCTGAACGACCACATGGGCCATTTGGGCCTACTTGAGGTGACAGGAACATGAACTTTTCAACATCTCGGAATTGCGTGGAAACTCACCCACCCTCCTCATTTTTCATGAGGATTCCAGAATGCCTAAAATTGTTGCGAGATTCCTCCGTTTGGGCCCTGAACGGCCACATGGGCCATTTGGGCCTACTTGAGGTGACAGGAACACGAACTTTTTCAACATCTCGGAATTGCGTGGAAACTCACCCACCCTCCTCATTTTTCATGAGGATTCCAGAATGCCTAAAATTGTTGCGAGATTCCTCCGTTTGGGCCCTGAACGGCCACATGGGCCATTTGGGCCTACTTGAGGTGACAGGAACACGAACTTTTTCAACATCTCGGAATTGCGTGGAAACTCACCCACCCTCCTCATTTTTCATGAGGATTCCAGAATGCCTAAAATTGTTGCGAGATTCCTCCGTTTGGGCCCTGAACGGCCACATGGGCCATTTGGGCCTACTTGAGGTGACAGAATTACGAACTTTTTCAACATCTCGGAATTGCGTGGAAACTCACCCACCCTCCTCATTTTTCATGAGGATTCCAGAATGCCTAAAATTGTTGCGAGATTCCTCCGTTTGGGCCCTGAACGGCCACATGGGCCATTTGGGCCTACTTGAGGTGACAGGAACACGAACTTTTTCAACATCTCGGAATTGCGTGGAAACTCACCCACCCTCCTCATTTTTCATGAGGATTCCAGAATGCCTAAAATTGTTGCGAGATTCCTCCGTTTGGGCCCTGAACGGCCACATGGGCCATTTGGGCCTACTTGAGGTGAAAGGAACACGAACTTTTTCAACATCTCGGAATTGCGTGGAAACTCACCCACCCTCCTCATTTTTCATGAGGATTCCAGAATGCCTAAAATTGTTGCGAGATTCCTCCGTTTGGGCCCTGAACGGCCACATGGGCCATTTGGGCCTACTTGAGGTGACAGAATTACGAACTTTTTCAACATCTCGGAATTGCGTGGAAACTCACCCACCCTCCTCATTTTTCATGAGGATTCCAGAATGCCTAAAATTGTTGCGAGATTCCTCCGTTTGGGCCCTGAACGGCCACATGGGCCATTTGGGCCTACTTGAGGTGACAGGAACACGAACTTTTTCAACATCTCGGAATTGCGTGGAAACTCACCCACCCTCCTCATTTTTCATGAGGATTCCAGAATGCCTAAAATTGTTGCGAGATTCCTCCGTTTGGGCCCCGAACGGCCACATGGGCCATTTGGGCCTACTTGAGGTGACAGGAACACGAACTTTTTCAACATCTCGGAATTGCGTGGAAACTCACCCACCCTCCTCATTTTTCATGAGGATTCCAGAATGCCTAAAATTGTTGCGAGATTCCTCCGTTTGGGCCCTGAACGGCCACATGGGCCATTTGGGCCTACTTGAGGTGACAGGAACACGAACTTTTTCAACATCTCGGAATTGCGTGGAAACTCACCCACCCTCCTCATTTTTCATGAGGATTCCAGAATGCCTAAAATTGTTGCGAGATTCCTCCGTTTGGGCCCTGAACGGCCACATGGGCCATTTGGGCCTACTTGAGGTGAAAGGAACACGAACTTTTTCAACATCTCGGAATTGCGTGGAAACTCACCCACCCTCCTCATTTTTCATGAGGATTCCAGAATGCCTAAAATTGTTGCGAGATTCCTCCGTTTGGGCCCTGAACGGCCACATGGGCCATTTGGGCCTACTTGAGGTGACAGGAACACGAACTTTTTCAACATCTCGGAATTGCGTGGAAACTCACCCACCCTCCTCATTTTTCATGAGGATTCCAGAATGCCTAAAATTGTTGCGAGATTCCTCCGTTTGGGCCCTGAACGGCCACATGGGCCATTTGGGCCTACTTGAGGTGACAGAATTACGAACTTTTTCAACATCTCGGAATTGCGTGGAAACTCACCCACCCTCCTCATTTTTCATGAGGATTCCAGAATGCCTAAAATTGTTGCGAGATTCCTCCGTTTGGGCCCTGAACGGCCACATGGGCCATTTGGGCCTACTTGAGGTGACAGGAACACGAACTTTTTCAACATCTCGGAATTGCGTGGAAACTCACCCACCCTCCTCATTTTTCATGAGGATTCCAGAATGCCTAAAATTGTTGCGAGATTCCTCCGTTTGGGCCACGAACGGCCACATGGGCCATTTGGGCCTACTTGAGGTCAAAGGAACACGAACTTTTTCCACATCTCGGAATTGCGTGGAAACTCACCCACCCTCCTCATTTTTCATGAGGATTCAAGAATGCCTAAAATTGTTGCGAGATTGCTCCGTTTGGGCCCTGAACGGCCCCATGGGCCATTTGGGCCTACTTGAGGTCACAGGAACATGAACTTTTTAACATCTCGGAATTGCGTGGAAACTCACCCACCCTCCTCATTTTTCATGAGGATTCCAGAATGCCTAAAATTGTTGCGAGATTCCTCCGTTTGGGCCCTGAACGGCCACATGGGCCATTTGGGCCTACTTGAGGTGACAGGAACACGAACTTTTTCAACGTCTCGGAATTGCGTGGAAACTCACCCACCCTCCTCATTACTCATGAGGATTCCAGAATGCCTAAAATTCTTGCGAGATTCCTCCGTTTGGGCCCTGAACCGCCACATGGGCCATTTGGGCCTACTTGAGGTGACAGGAACACGAACTTTTTCAACATGTCGGAATTGCGTGGAAACTCACCCACCCTCCTCATTTTTCATGAGGATTCCAGAATGCCTAAAATTGTTGCGAGATTCCTCCGTTTGGGCCCTGAACGACCACATGGGCCATTTGGGCCTACTTGAGGTGACAGGAACACGAACTTTTTCAACATCTCGGAATTGCGTGGAAACTCACCCACCCTCCTCATTTTTCATGAGGATTCCAGAATGCCTAAAATTGTTGCGAGATTCCTCCGTTTGGGCCCCGAACGGCCACATGGGCCATTTGGGCCTACTTGAGGTGACAGGAACACGAACTTTTTCAACATCTCGGAATTGCGTGGAAACTCACCCACCCTCCTCATTTTTCATGAGGATTCCAGAATGCCTAAAATTGTTGCGAGATTCCTCCGTTTGGGCCCTGAACGGCCACATGGGCCATTTGGGCCTACTTGAGGTCACAGGAACACGAACTTTTTCAACATCTCGGAATTGCGTGGAAACTCACCCACCCTCCTCATTTTTCATGACGATTCCAGAATGCGTAAAATTGTTGCGACATTCCTCCGTTTGGGCTCAGAACGGCCACATGGGCCATTTGGGCCTACTTGAGGTGACAGGAACATGAACTTTTTCAACATCTCGGAATTGCGTGGAAACTCACCCACCCTCCTCATTTTTCATGAGGATTCCAGAATGCCTAAAATTGTTGCGAGATTCCTCCGTTTGGGCCCTGAACGGCCACATGGGCCATTTGGGCCTACTTGAGGTGACAGGAACACGAACTTTTTCAACATCTCGGAATTGCGTGGAAACTCACCCACCCTCCTCATTTTTCATGAGGATTCCAGAATGCCTAAAATTGTTGCGAGATTCCTCCGTTTGGGCCCTGAACGGCCACATGGGCCATTTGGGCCTACTTGAGGTGACAGGAACACGAACTTTTTCAACATCTCGGAATTGCGTGGAAACTCACCCACCCTCCTCATTTTTCATGAGGATTCCAGAATGCCTAAAATTGTTGCGAGATTCCTCCGTTTGGGCCCTGAACGGCCACATGGGCCATTTGGGCCTACTTGAGGTGACAGGAACACGAACTTTTCAACATCTCGGAATTGCGTGGAAATTCACCCACCCTCCTCATTTTTCATGAGGATTCCAGAATTCCTAAAATTGTTGCGAGATTCCTCCGTTTGGGCCCCGAACGGCCACATGGGCCATTTGGGCCTACTTGAGGTGACAGGAACACGAACTTTTTCAACATCTCGGAATTGCGTGGAAACTCACCCACCCTCCTCATTTTTAATGAGGATTCCTGAATGCCTATAATTGTTGCGAGATTCCTACGTTTGGGCCCTGAACACCCACATGGGCCATTTGGGCCTACTTGAGGTGACAGGAACACGAACTTTTTCAACATCTCGGAATTGCGTGGAAACTCACCCACCCTCCTCATTTTTCATGAGGATTCCAGAATGCCTAAAATTGTTGCGAGATTCCTCCGTTTGGGCCCTGAACGGCCACATGGGCCATTTGGGCCTACTTGAGGTGACAGGAACACGAACTTTTTCAACATCTCGGAATTGCGTGGAAACTCACCCACCCTCCTCATTTTTCATGAGGATTCCATAATGCCTAAAATTGTTGCGAGATTCCTCCGTTTGGGCCCTGAACGGCCACATGGGCCATTTGGGCCTACTTGAGGTGACAGGAACACGAACTTTTTCAACATCTCGGAATTGCGTGGAAACTCACCCACCCTCCTCATTTTTCATGAGGATTCCATTCCTCCGTTTGGGCCCTGAACGGCCACATGGGCCATTTGGGCCTACTTGAGGTCACAGGAACACAAACTTTTTCAACATCTCGCAATTGCGTGGAAACTCACCCACCCTCCTCATTTTTCATGAGGATTCCAGAATGCCTAAAATTGTTGCGAGATTCCTCCGTTTGGGCCCCGAACGGCCACATGGGCCATTTGGGCCTACTTGAGGTGACAGGAACACGAACTTTTTCAACATCTCGGAATTGCGTGGAAACTCACCCACCCTCCTCATTTTTCATGAGGATTCCTCAAATCCCTAAAATTGTTGCGAGATTCCTCCGTTTGGGCCCCGAACGCCACATGGGCCATTTGGGCCTACTTGAGGTGACAGAACACGAACTTTTTCAACATGTCAGAATTGCGTGGACACTCACCCACCCTCCTCGTTTTTCATGAGGATTCCTAAATCCCTAAAATTGTTGCGAGATTCCTCCGTTTGGGCCCTGAACCGCCACATGGGCCATTTGGGCCTACTTGAGGTGACAGGAACACGAACTTTTTCAACATCTCGGAATTACGTGGAAACTCACCCACCCTCCTCATTTTTCATGAGGATTCCAGAATGCCTAAAATTGTTGCGAGATTCCTCCGTTTGGGCCCTGAACGGCCACATGGGCCATTTGGGCCTACTTGAGGTGACAGGAACACGAACTTTTTCAACATCTCGGAATTGCGTGGAAACTCACCCACCCTCCTCGTTTTTCATGAGGATTCCTCAAATCCCTAAAATTGTTGCGAGATTCCTCTCTTTGTGCCCTGAACAGCCACATGGGCCATTTGGGCCTACTTGAGGTGACAGGAACACGAACTTTTTCAACATCTCGGAATTGCGTGGAAACTCACCCACCCTCCTCATTTTTCATGAGGATTCCAGAATGCCTAAAATTGTTGCGAGATTCCTCCGTTTGGGCCCCCTGAACGGCCACCTGGGCCATTTGGGCCGACTTGAGGTGACAGAATTACGAACTTTTTCAACGTATCGGAATTGCGTGGAAACTCACCCACCCTCCTCATTTTTCATGAGGATTCCAGAATGCCTAAAATTGTTGCGAGATTCCTCCGTTTGGGCCCCGAACGGCCACATGGGCCATTTGGGCCTACTTGAGGTGACAGGAACACGAACTTTTTCAACATCTCGGAATTGCGTGGAAACTCACCCACCCTCCTCATTTTTCATGAGGATTCCGAATGCCTAAAATTGTTGCGAGATTCCTCCGTTTGGGCCCTGAACGGCCACATGGGCCATTTGGGCCTACCTGAGGTGACAGGAACACAAACTTTTTAACATCTCGGAATTGCGTGGAAACTCACCCACCCTCCTCATTTTTCATGAGGATTCCAGAATGCCTAAAATTGTTGCGAGATTCCTCCGTTTGGGCCCTGAACGGCCACATGGGCCATTTGGGCCTACTTGAGGTGACAGGAACACGAACTTTTTCAACATCTCGGAATTGCGTGGAAACTCACCCACCCTCCTCATTTTTCATGAGGATTCCAGAATGCCTAAAATTGTTGCGAGATTCCTCCGTTTGGGCCCGGAACGGCCACATGGGCCATTTCGGCCCACTTGAGGTGACAGAACACGAACTTTTTCAACATCTCGGAATTGCGTGGAAACTCACCCACCCTCCTCATTTTTCATGAGGATTCCAGAATGCCTAAAATTGTTGCGAGATTCCTCCGTTTGGGCCCTGAACGGCCACATGGGCCATTTGGGCCTACTTGAGGTGACATGAACACGAACTTTTTCAACATCTCGGAATTGCGTGGAAACTCACCCACCCTCCTCATTTTTCATGAGGATTCCAGAATGCCTAAAATTGTTGCGAGATTCCTCCGTTTGGGCCCTGAACTGCAACATGGGCCATTTGGGCCTACTTGAGGTGACAGGAACACGAACTTTTTCAACATCTCGGAATTGCGTGGAAACTCACCCACCCTCCTCGTTTTTCATGAGGATTCCTCAAATCCCTAAAATTGTTGCGAGATTCCTCCGTTTGGGCCCTGAACGGCCACATGGGCCATTTGGGCCTACTTGAGGTGACATGAACACGAACTTTTTCAACATCTCAGAATTGCGTGGAAACTCACCCACCCTCCTCATTTTTCATGAGGATTCCAGAATGCCTAAAATTGTTGCGAGATTCCTCCGTTTGGGCCCTGAACGGCCACATGGGCCATTTGGGCCTACTTGAGGTGACAGGAACACGAACTTTTTCAACATCTCGGAATTGCGTGGAAACTCACCCACCCTCCTCATTTTTCATGAGGATTCCAGAATGCCTAAAATTGTTGCGAGATTCCTCCGTTTGGGCCTACTGAACCGCCACATGGGCCATTTGGGCCTACTTGAGGTGACAGGAACACGAACTTTTTCAACATCTCGGAATTGCGTGGAAACTCACCCACCCTCCTCATTTTTCATGAGGATTCCAGAATGCCTAAAATTGTTGCGAGATTCCTCCGTTTGGGCCCTGAACGGCCACATGGGCCATTTGGGCCTACTTGAGGTGAAAGGAACACGAACTTTTTCAACATCTCGGAATTGCGTGGAAACTCACCCACCCTCCTCATTTTTCATGAGGATTCCAGAATGCCTAAAAATGTTGTGAGATTCCTCGGTTTGGTCCCTGAACCGCCACATGGGCCATTTGGGCCCACTTGAGGTGACAGGAACATGAACATTTTCAACCTATCGGAATTGCGTGGAAACTCACCCACCCTCCTCATTTTTCATGAGGATTCCATAATGCCTATAATTGTTGCGAGATTCCTCCGTTTGGGCCCTGAACGGCCACATGGGCCATTTGGGCCTACCTGAGGTGACAGGAACATGAACATTTTCAACATCTCGGAATTGCGTGGAAACTCACCCACCCTCCTCATTTTTCATGAGAATTCCAAAATGCCTTTAATTGTTGCGAGATTCCTCCATTTGGGCCTTGAACGGCCACATGGGCTATTTGGGCCTACCTGAGGTCACAGGAACATGAACATTTTCAACATCTCGGAATTGCGTGGAAACTCACCCACCCTCCTCATTTTTCATGAGGATTCCAGAATGCCTAAAATTGTTGCGAGGTTCCTCCGTTTGGGCCCTGAACCCTAAGCCTTAAACCCTAAACCCCTAAACCCTAAACCCACATGGGCCATTTGGGCCTACTTGAGGTGACAGAATTACGAACTTTTTCAACGTATCGGAATTGCGTGGAAACTCACCCACCCTCCTCATTTTTCATGAGGATTCCAGAATGCCTATAATTGTTGCGAGATTCCTCCGTTTCTGCAGTGAACAGCCACATGGGCCATTTGGGCCTACTTGAGGTGAAAGGAACACGAATATTTTCAAGATCTCACAATTGCGTGGCAACTCACCCACCCTCCTCATTTTTCATGAGGATTCCAGAATGCCTAAAAATGTTGCGAGATTCCTCGGTTTGGTCCAAAACCCTAAACCCTAAACCCACATGGGCCATTTGGGCCTACTTGAGGTGACAGAACACGAACTTTTCAACATCTCGGAATTGCGTGGAAACTCACCCACCCTCCTCATTTTTCATGAGGATTCCAGAATGCCTAAAATTGTTGCGAGATTCCTCTGTTTGGTCCCTGAACGGCCACATCGGCCATTTGGGCCTACTTGAGGTGACAGGTACACGAACTTTTTCAACCTATCGGAATTGCGTGGAAACTCACCCACCCTCCTCATTTTTCATGAGGATTCCAGAATGCCTAAAATTGTTGCGCGATTGCTCCATTTGGGCCCTAAACGGCCACATGGGCCATTTGGGCCGACTTGAGGTGACAGAATTACGAACTTTTTCAACGTATCGGAATTGCGTGGAAACTCACCCACCCTCCTCATTTTTCATGAGAATTCCAAAATGCCTTTAATTGTTGCGAGATTCCTCCGTTTGGGCCTTGAACGGCCACATGGGCTATTTGGGCCTACTTGAGGTGACAGGAACATGAACATTTTCAACATCTCGGAGTTGCGTGGAAACTCACCCACCCTCCTCATTTTTCATGAGGATTCCAGAATGACTAAAATTCTTGCGAGATTCCTCCGTTTGGGCCCTGAACCGCCACATGGGCCTTTTGGGCCTACTTGAGGTGACAGGAACACGAACTTTTTCAACATGTCGGAATTGCGTGGAAACTCACCCACCCTCCTCATTTTTCATGAGGATTCCAGAATGACTAAAATTGTTGCGAGATTCCTTTGTTTGGGCCCAAAACGGCCACATGGGCCATTTGGGCCTAGTTGACAACAAAGGAACACAAAATTTTTCAAGATCTCGGAATTGCATGGCAACTCACCCACCCTCCTCATTTTTCATGGGGATTCCAGAATGCCTAAAATTGTTGCGAGATTCCTCGGTTTGGTCCCTGAACGGCCACATGGGCCATTTGGGCCCACTTGAGGTGACAGGAACATGAACTTTTTCAACATCTCGAAATTGCGTGGAAACTCACCCACCCTCCTCATTTTTCATGAGGATTCCAGAATGCCAAAAATTGTTGCGAGGTTCCTTCATTTGGGCCCTGAACCCAAAGCCTTAAACCCTAAACCCCTAAACCCTAAACCCACATAGGCCATTTGCGCCTACTTGAGGTGACAGAATTACGAACTTTTTCAACGTATCGGAATTGCGTGGAAAATCACCCACCCTCCTCATTTTTCATGAGAACTCCAAAATGCCTTTAATTGTTGCGAGATTCCTCCGTTTGGGCCGTGAACGGCCACATGGGCAATTTGGGCCAACTTGAGGTGCGGGAACACCCTCCTCATTTTTCATGAGGATTCCAGAATGCCTAAAATTTAGCGAGATTCCTCCTTTCTGGCCCTGAACCCTAAACCTTAAAACCTAAACCCCTAAACCCTAAACCCACATGGTCCACTTGGGCCTACTTGAGGTGACAGGAACACAAACTTTTTCAACATCTCGGAATTGCGTGGAAACTCACCCACCCTCCTCATTTTTCATGAGGATTCCAGAATGCCTAAAATTGTTGCGAGATTCCTCTGTTTGGTCCCTGAACGGCCACATGGGCCATTTGGGCCTACTTGAGGTGACAGGTACACGAACTTTTTCAACCTATCGGAATTGCGTGGAAACTCACCCACCTTCCTTATTTTTCATGAGGATTCCAGAATGCCTATAACTGTTGTGAGATTCCATCGTTTGGGCCAAAAACGGCCACATGGGCCATTTGGGCCTACTTGACAACAAAGGAACACGAAATTTTTCAAGATCTCGGAATTGCATGGCAACTCACCCACCCTCCTCATTTTTCATGGGGATTCCAGAATGAGGAGGGCGCTTTCCGTGCAAATCCGAGCCCTTTGGAGCAATTGCCCCTTGAAAGCGCAAAACCGCCTTCAAAACGAGCCGCGAGCAATTTGGGGGCGGAAACGCAGGAATTTGGGAAAAGCGTCGACCATTTTGGATTCCTTGTGGAAAATGGATTGAGGAGGGCGATTTCCGTGCAAATCCGAGCCCTTTGGAGCAATTGCCCCTTGAAAGCGCAAAACCGCCCTCAAAACGAGCCGCGAGCAATTTGGGGGCGGAAACGCATGAATTTGGGAAAAGCGTCGACCATTTTGGATTCCTTGTGGAAAATGGATTGAGGAGGGCGATTTCCGTGCAAATCCGAGCCCTTTGGAGCAATTGCCCCTTGAAAGCGCAAAACCGCCCTCAAAACGAGCCGCGAGCAATTTGGGGGCGGAAACGCATGAATTTGGGAACACCGTCTACTATTTCGGATTCCTTGTGAAAAATGCATTGAGGAGGGCGCTTTCCGTGCAAATCCGAGTCCTTTGGAGCAATTGCCCCTTGAAAGCGCAAACCGCCTTCAAAACGAGCCGCGAGCAATTTGGGGGCGGAAACGCAGGAATTTGGGAAAAGCGTCGACCATTTTGGATTCCTTGTGGAAAATGGAATGAGGAGGGCCATTTCCGTGCAAATCCGAGCCCTTTGGAGCAATTGCCCCTTGAAAGCGCAAAACCGCCTTCAAAACGAGCCGCGAGCAATTTGGGGGCGGAAACGCATGAATTTGGGAAAAGCGTCGACCATTTTGGATTCCTTGTGGAAAATGGAATGAGGAGGGCGATTCCGTGCAAATCCGAGCCCTTTGGAGCAATTGCCCCTTGAAAGCGCAAAACCGCCTTCAAAACGAGCCGCGAGCAATTTGGGGCGGAAACGCAGGAATTTGGGGAAAGCGTCGACCATTTTGGATTCCTTGTGAAAAATGCAATGAGGAGGGCGCTTTCCGTGCAAATCCGAGCCCTTTGGAGTAATTGCCCCTTGAAAGCGCAAAACCGCCTTCAAAACGAGCCGCGAGCAATTTGGGGGCGGAAACGCAGGAATTTGGCAAAAGCGTCGACCATTTTGGATTCCTTGTGGAATATTGAATGAGGAGGGCGATTCCCGTGCAAATCCGAGCCCTTTGGAGCAATTGCCCCTTGAAAGCGCAAAACCGCCTTCAAAACGAGCCGCGAGCAATTTGGGGGCGGAAACGCAGGAATTTGGGAAAAGCGTCGACCATTTTGGATTCCTTGTGGAAAATGCATTGAGGAGGGCGCTTTCCGTGCAAATCCGAGCCCTTTGGAGCAATTGCCCCTTGAAAGCGCAAAACCGCCTTCAAAACGAGCCGCGAGCAATTTGGGGGCGGAAACGCAGGAATTTGGGAAAAGCGTCGACCATTTTGGATTCCTTGTGGAAAATGAATTGAGGAGGGCGATTTCCGTGCAAATCCGAGCCCTTTGGAGCAATTGCCCCTTGAAAGCGCAAAACCGCCCTCAAAACGAGCCGCGAGCAATTTGGGGCGGAAACGCATGAATTTGGGAAAAGCGTCCACCATTTTGGATTCCTTGTGGAAAATGGAATGAGGAGGGCGATTTTCGTGCAAATCCGAGCCCTTTGGAGCAATTGCCCCTTGAAAGCGCAAAACCGCCTTCAAAACGAGCCGCGAGCAATTTGGGGGCGGAAACGCATGAATTTGGGAAAAGCGTCGACCATTTTGGATTCCTTGTGGAAAATGGAATGAGGAGGGCCATTTCCGTGCAAATCCGAGCCCTTTGGAGCAATTGCCCCTTGAAAGCGCAAAACCGCCTTCAAAACGAGCCGCGAGCAATTTGGGGCGGAAACGCATGAATTTGGGAAAAGCGTCGACCATTTTGGATTCCTTGTGGAAAATGGAATGAGGAGGGCGATTTCCGTGCAAATCCGAGCCCTTTGGAGCAATTGCCCCTTGAAAGCGCAAAACCGCCCTCAAAACGAGCCGCGAGCAATTTGGGGGCGGAAACGCATGAATTTGGGAAAAGCGTCGACCATTTTGGATTCCTTGTGGAAAATGGATTGAGGAGGGCGATTTCCGTGCAAATCCGAGCCCTTTGGAGCAATTGCCCCTTGAAAGCGCAAAACCCCACTCAAAACGAGCCGCGAGCAATTTGGGGGCGGAAACGCATGAATTTGGGAAAAGCGTCGACCATTTTGGACTCCTTGTGGAAAATGGAATGAGGAGGGCCATTTCCGTGCAAATCCGAGCCCTTTGGAGCAATTGCCCCTTGAAAGCGCAAAACCGCCTTCAAAACGAGCCGCGAGCAATTTGGGGCGGAAACGCAGGAATTTGGGAAAAGCGTCGACCATTTTGGATTCCTTGTGGAAAATGGATTGAGGAGGGCGCTTTCCGTGCAAATCCGAGCCCTTTGGAGCAATTGCCCCTTGAAAGCGCAAAACCGCCCTCAAAACGAGCCGCGAGCAATTTGGGGGCGGAAACGCATGTATTTGGGAAAAGCGTTGACCATTTTGGACTCCTTGTGGAAAATGGAATGAGGAGGGCCATTTCCGTGCAAATCCGAGACCTTTGGAGCAATTGCCCCTTGAAAGCGCAAAACCGCCTTCAAAACGAGCCGCGAGCAATTTGGGGGCGGAAACGCATGAATTTGGGAAAAGCGTCGACCATTTTGGATTCCTTGTGGAAAATGGATTGAGGAGGGCGATTTCCGTGCAAATCCGAGCCCTTTGGAGCAATTGCCCCTTGAAAGCGCAAAACCGCCCTCAAAACGAGCCGCGAGCAATTTGGGGTCGGAAACGCATGAATTTGGGAAAAGCGTCGACCATTTTGGACTCCTTGTGGAAAATGGAATGAGGAGGGCCATTTCCGTGCAAATCCGAGCCCTTTGGAGCAATTGCCCCTTGAAAGCGCAAAACCGCCTTCAAAACGAGCCGCGAGCAATTTGGGGGCGGAAACGCATGAATTTGGGAAAAGCGTCGACCATTTTGGATTCCTTGTGGAAAATGGAATGAGGAGGGCCATTTCCGTGCAAATCCGAGCCCTTTGGAGCAATTGCCCCTTGAAAGCGCAAAACCGCCTTCAAAACGAGCCGCGAGCAATTTGGGGCGGAAACGCAGGAATTTGGGAAAAGCGTCGACCATTTTGGATTCCTTGTGGAAAATGGAATGAGGAGGGCGATTTCCGTGCAAATCCGAGCCCTTTGGAGCAATTGCCCCTTGAAAGCGCAAAACCGCCCTCAAAACGAGCCGCGAGCAATTTGGGGGCGGAAACGCATGAATTTGGGAAAAGCGTCGACCATTTTGGACTCCTTGTGGAAAATGGAATGAGGAGGGCCATTTCCGTGCAAATCCGAGCCCTTTGGAGCAATTGCCCCTTGAAAGCGCAAAACCGCCTTCAAAACGAGCCGCGAGCAATTTGGGGGCGGAAACGCATGAATTTGGGAAAAGCGTCGACCATTTTGGATTCCTTGTGGAAAATGGAATGAGGAGGGCCATTTCCGTGCAAATCCGAGCCCTTTGGAGCAATTGCCCCTTGAAAGCGCAAAACCGCCTTCAAAACGAGCCGCGAGCAATTTGGGGGCGGAAACGCATGAATTTGGGAAAAGCGTCGACCATTTTGGATTCCTTGTGGAAAATGGATTGAGGAGGGCGATTTCCGTGCAAATCCGAGCCCTTTGGAGCAATTGCCCCTTGAAAGCGCAAAACCGCCCTCAAAACGAGCCGCGAGCAATTTGGGGTCGGAAACGCATGTATTTGGGAAAAGCGTTGACCATTTTGGACTCCTTGTGGAAAATGGAATGAGGAGGGCCATTTCCGTGCAAATCCGAGCCCTTTGGAGCAATTGCCCCTTGAAAGCGCAAAACCGCCTTCAAAACGAGCCGCGAGCAATTTGGGGGCGGAAACGCATGAATTTGGGAAAAGCGTCGACCATTTTGGATTCCTTGTGGAAAATGGAATGAGGAGGGCCATTTCCGTGCAAATCCGAGCCCTTTGGAGCAATTGCCCCTTGAAAGCGCAAAACCCCACTCAAAACGAGCCGCGAGCAATTTGGGGGCGGAAACGCAGGAATTTGGGGAAAGCGTCGACCATTTTGGACTCCTTGTGGAAAATGGAATGAGGAGGGCCATTTCCGTGCAAATCCGAGCCCTTTGGAGCAATTGCCCCTTGAAAGCGCAAAACCGCCTTCAAAACGAGCCGCGAGCAATTTGGGGGCGGAAACGCATGAATTTGGGAAAAGCGTCGACCATTTTGGACTCCTTGTGGAAAATGGAATGAGGAGGGCCATTTCCGTGCAAATCCGAGCCCTTTGGAGCAATTGCCCCTTGAAAGCGCAAAACCGCCTTCAAAACGAGCCGCGAGCAATTTGGGGGCGGAAACGCAGGAATTTGGGAAAAGCGTCGACCATTTTGGATTCCTTGTGGAAAATGGATTGAGGAGGGCGCTTTCCGTGCAAATCCGAGCCCTTTGGAGCAATTGGCCCATGAAAGCTCAAAACCGCCCTCAAAACGAGCCGCGAGCAATTTGGGGGCGGAAACGCATGTATTTGGGAAAAGCGTTGACCATTTTGGACTCCTTGTGGAAAATGGAATGAGGAGGGCCATTTCCGTGCAAATCCGAGCCCTTTGGAGCAATTGCCCCTTGAAAGCGCAAAACCGCCTTCAAAACGAGCCGCGAGCAATTTGGGGGCGGAAACGCATGAATTTGGGGAAAGCGTCGACTATTTTGGATTCCTTGTGGAAAATGGATTGAGGAGGGCGCTTTCCGTGCAAATCCGAGCCTTTTGGAGCAATTGCCCCTTGAAAGCGCAAAACCGCCCTCAAAACGAGCCGCGAGCAATTTGGGGGCGGAAACGCATGTATTTGGGAAAAGCGTTGACCATTTTGGACTCCTTGTGGAAAATGGAATGAGGAGGGCCATTTCCGTGCAAATCCGAGCCCTTTGGAGCAATTGCCCCTTGAAAGCGCAAAACCGCCTTCAAAACGAGCCGCGAGCAATTTGGGGCGGAAACGCAGGAATTTGGCAAAAGCGTCGACCATTTTGGATTCCTTGTGGAAAATGCATTGAGGAGGGCGCTTTCCGTGCAAATCCGAGCCCTTTGGAGTAATTGCCCCTTGAAAGCGCAAAACCGCATTCAAAACGAGCCGCGAGCAATTTGGGGGCGGAAACGCATGAATTTGGGAAAAGCGTCGACCATTTTGGATTCCTTGTGGAAAATGGAATGAGGAGGGCCATTTCCGTGCAAATCCGAGCCCTTTGGAGCAATTGCCCCTTGAAAGCGCAAAACCGCCTTCAAAACGAGCCGCGAGCAATTTGGGGGCGGAAACGCATGAATTTGGGAAAAGCGTCGACCATTTTGGATTCCTTGTGGAAAATGGAATGAGGAGGGCCATTTCCGTGCAAATCCGAGCCCTTTGGAGCAATTGCCCCTTGAAAGCGCAAAACCGCCTTCAAAACGAGCCGCGAGCAATTTGGGGGCGGAAACGCATGAATTTGGGAAAAGCGTCGACCATTTTGGACTCCTTGTGGAAAATGGAATGAGGAGGGCCATTTCCGTGCAAATCCGAGCCCTTTGGAGCAATTGCCCCTTGAAAGCGCAAAACCGCCTTCAAAACGAGCCGCGAGCAATTTGGGGGCGGAAACGCATGAATTTGGGAAAAGCGTCGACCATTTTGGATTCCTTGTGGAAAATGGATTGAGGAGGGCGATTTCCGTGCAAATCCGAGCCCTTTGGAGCAATTGCCCCTTGAAAGCGCAAAACCGCCCTCAAAACGAGCCGCGAGCAATTTGGGGGGGAAACGCATGAATTTGGGGAAAGCGTCGACCATTTTGGACTCCTTGTGGAAAATGGAATGAGGAGGGCCATTTCCGTGCAAATCCGAGCCCTTTGGAGCAATTGCCCCTTGAAAGCGCAAAACCGCCTTCAAAACGAGCCGCGAGCAATTTGGGGGCGGAAACGCATGAATTTGGGAAAAGCGTCGACCATTTTGGATTCCTTGTGGAAAATGGAATGAGGAGGGCCATTTCCGTGCAAATCCGAGCCCTTTGGAGCAATTGCCCCTTGAAAGCGCAAAACCCCACTCAAAACGAGCCGCGAGCAATTTGGGGGCGGAAACGCAGGAATTTGGCAAAAGCGTCGACCATTTTGGATTCCTTGTGGAAAATGCATTGAGGAGGGCGCTTTCCGTGCAAATCCGAGCCCTTTGGAGCAATTGCCCCTTGAAAGCGCAAAACCGCCTTCAAAACGAGCCGCGAGCAATTTGGGGGCGGAAACGCAGGAATTTGGGAAAAGCGTCGACCATTTTGGACTCCTTGTGGAAAATGGAATGAGGAGGGCCATTTCCGTGCAAATCCGAGCCCTTTGGAGCAATTGCCCCTTGAAAGCGCAAAACCGCCTTCAAAACGAGCCGCGAGCAATTTGGGGGCGGAAACGCATGAATTTGGGAAAAGCGTCGACCATTTTGGATTCCTTGTGGAAAATGGAATGAGGAGGGCGATTTCCGTGCAAATCCGAGCCCTTTGGAGCAATTGCCCCTTGAAAGCGCAAAACCGCCCTCAAAACGAGCCGCGAGCAATTTGGGGTCGGAAACGCATGAATTTGGGAAAAGCGTCGACCATTTTGGATTCCTTGTGGAAAATGGAATGAGGAGGGCGATTTCCGTGCAAATCCGAGCCCTTTGGAGCAATTGCCCCTTGAAAGCGCAAAACCGCCCTCAAAACGAGCCGCGAGCAATTTGGGGGCGGAAACGCATGAATTTAGGGAAAAGCGTCGACCATTTTGGATTCCTTGTGGAAAATGGATTGAGGAGGGCGCTTTCCGTGCAAATCCGAGCCCTTTGGAGCAATTGCCCCTTGAAAGCGCAAAACCGCCTTCAAAACGAGCCGCGAGCAATTTGGGGCGGAAACGCATGAATTTGGGGAAAGCGTCGACCATTTTGGACTCCTTGTGGAAAATGGAATGAGGAGGGCCATTTCCGTGCAAATCCGAGCCCTTTGGAGCAATTGCCCCTTGAAAGCGCAAAACCGCCTTCAAAACGAGCCGCGAGCAATTTGGGGGCGGAAACGCATGAATTTGGGAAAAGCGTCGACCATTTTGGATTCCTTGTGGAAAATGGATTGAGGAGGGCGCTTTCCGTGCAAATCCGAGCCCTTTGGAGCAATTGCCCCTTGAAAGCGCAAAACCGCCTTCAAAACGAGCCGCGAGCAATTTGGGGGCGGAAACGCATGAATTTGGGAAAAGCGTCGACCATTTTGGATTCCTTGTGGAAAATGGAATGAGGAGGGCCATTTCCGTGCAAATCCGAGCCCTTTGGAGCAATTGCCCCTTGAAAGCGCAAAACCGCCTTCAAAACGAGCCGCGAGCAATTTGGGGGCGGAAACGCATGAATTTGGGAAAAGCGTCGACCATTTTGGATTCCTTGTGGAAAATGGAATGAGGAGGGCGATTTCCGTGCAAATCCGAGCCCTTTGGAGCAATTGCCCCTTGAAAGCGCAAAACCGCCCTCAAAACGAGCCGCGAGCAATTTGGGGCGGAAACGCATGAATTTGGTAAAAGCGTTGACCATTTTGGACTCCTTGTGGAAAATGGAATGAGGAGGGCCATTTCCGTGCAAATCCGAGCCCTTTGGAGCAATTGCCCCTTGAAAGCGCAAAACCGCCTTCAAAACGAGCCGCGACCAATTTGTGGGCGGAAACGCAGGAATTTGGGCAAAGCGTCGACCATTTTGGATTCCTTGTGGAAAATGGATTGAGGAGGGCGCTTTCCGTGCAAATCCGAGCCCTTTGGAGCAATTGCCCCTTGAAAGCGCAAAACCGCCCTCAAAACGAGCCGCGAGCAATTTGGGGGCGGAAACGCATGAATTTGGGAAAAGCGTCGACCATTTTGGATTCCTTGTGGAAAATGGATTGAGGAGGGCGCTTTCCGTGCAAATCCGAGCCCTTTGGAGCAATTGCCCCTTGAAAGCGCAAAACCGCCTTCAAAACGAGCCGCGAGCAATTTGGGGGCGGAAACGCATGAATTTGGGAAAAGCGTCGACCATTTTGGATTCCTTGTGGAAAATGGAATGAGGAGGGCGATTTCCGTGCAAATCCGAGCCCTTTGGAGCAATTGCCCCTTGAAAGCGCAAAACCGCCCTCAAAACGAGCCGCGAGCAATTTGGGGGCGGAAACGCATGAATTTGGGAAAAGCGTCGACCATTTTGGATTCCTTGTGGAAAATGGATGAGGAGGGCCATTTCCGTGCAAATCCGAGCCCTTTGGAGCAATTAGCCCTTGAAAGCGCAAAACCGCCTTCAAAACGAGCCGCGAGCAATTTGGGGGCGGAAACGCATGAATTTGGGAAAAGCGTCGACCATTTTGGACTCCTTGTGGAAAATGGAATGAGGAGGGCCATTTCCGTGCAAATCCGAGCCCTTTGGAGCAATTGCCCCTTGAAAGCGCAAAACCGCCTTCAAAACGAGCCGCGAGCAATTTGGGGGCGGAAACGCATGAATTTGGGAAAAGCGTCGACCATTTTGGATTCCTTGTGGAAAATGGAATGAGGAGGGCCATTTCCGTGCAAATCCGAGCCCTTTGGAGCAATTGCCCCTTGAAAGCGCAAAACCGCCTTCAAAACGAGCCGCGAGCAATTTGGGGGCGGAAACGCATGAATTTGGGAAAAGCGTCGACCATTTTGGATTCCTTGTGGAAAATGGATTGAGGAGGGCGCTTTCCGTGCAAATCCGAGCCCTTTGGAGCAATTGCCCCTTGAAAGCGCAAAACCGCCTTCAAAACGAGCCGCGAGCAATTTGGGGGCGGAAACGCATGAATTTGGGAAAAGCGTCGACCATTTTGGATTCCTTGTGGAAAATGGAATGAGGAGGGCCATTTCCGTGCAAATCCGAGCCCTTTGGAGCAATTGCCCCTTGAAAGCGCAAAACCGCCTTCAAAACGAGCCGCGAGCAATTTGGGGGCGGAAACGCATGAATTTGGGAAAAGCGTCGACCATTTTGGATTCCTTGTGGAAAATGGATTGAGGAGGGCGATTTCCGTGCAAATCCGAGCCCTTTGGAGCAATTGCCCCTTGAAAGCGCAAAACCCCACTCAAAACGAGCCGCGAGCAATTTGGGGGCGGAAACGCATGAATTTGGGAAAAGCGTCGACCATTTTGGATTCCTTGTGGAAAATGGAATGAGGAGGGCGATTTCCGTGCAAATCCGAGCCCTTTGGAGCAATTGCCCCTTGAAAGCGCAAAACCGCCCTCAAAACGAGCCGCGAGCAATTTGGGGGCGGAAACGCATGTATTTGGGAAAAGCGTTGACCATTTTGGACTCCTTGTGGAAAATGGAATGAGGAGGGCCATTTCCGTGCAAATCCGAGCCCTTTGGAGCAATTGCCCCTTGAAAGCGCAAAACCGCCTTCAAAACGAGCCGCGAGCAATTTGGGGGCGGAAACGCATGAATTTGGGAAAAGCGTCGACCATTTTGGATTCCTTGTGGAAAATGGATTGAGGAGGGCGATTTCCGTGCAAATCCGAGCCCTTTGGAGCAATTGCCCCTTGAAAGCGCAAAACCGCCCTCAAAACGAGCCGCGAGCAATTTGGGGGCGGAAACGCATGAATTTGGTAAAAGCGTTGACCATTTTGGACTCCTTGTGGAAAATGGAATGAGGAGGGCCATTTCCGTGCAAATCCGAGCCCTTTGGAGCAATTGCCCCTTGAAAGCGCAAAACCGCCTTCAAAACGAGCCGCGAGCAATTTGGGGGCGGAAACGCATGAATTTGGGAAAAGCGTCGACCATTTTGGATTCCTTGTGGAAAATGGATTGAGGAGGGCGCTTTCCGTGCAAATCCGAGCCCTTTGGAGCAATTGCCCCTTGAAAGCGCAAAACCGCCCTCAAAACGAGCCGCGAGCAATTTGGGGGCGGAAACGCATGAATTTGGGAAAAGCGTTGACCATTTTGGACTCCTTGTGGAAAATGGAATGAGGAGGGCCATTTCCGTGCAAATCCGAGACCTTTGGAGCAATTGCCCCTTGAAAGCGCAAAACCGCCTTCAAAACGAGCCGCGAGCAATTTGGGGGCGGAAACGCAAGAATTTGGGAAAAGCGTCGACCATTTTGGATTCCTTGTGGAAAATGGATTGAGGAGGGCGATTTCCGTGCAAATCCGAGCCCTTTGGAGCAATTGCCCCTTGAAAGCGCAAAACCGCCCTCAAAACGAGCCGCGAGCAATTTGGGGTCGGAAACGCATGTATTTGGGAAAAGCGTCGACCATTTTGGACTCCTTGTGGAAAATGGAATGAGGAGGGCCATTTCCGTGCAAATCCGAGCCCTTTGGAGCAATTGCCCCTTGAAAGCGCAAAACCGCCTTCAAAACGAGCCGCGAGCAATTTGGGGGCGGAAACGCATGAATTTGGGAAAAGCGTCGACCATTTTGGATTCCTTGTGGAAAATGGATTGAGGAGGGCGCTTTCCGTGCAAATCCGAGCCCTTTGGAGCAATTGCCCCTTGAAAGCGCAAAACCGCCCTCAAAACGAGCCGCGAGCAATTTGGGGGCGGAAACGCATGAATTTGGGAAAAGCGTCGACCATTTTGGACTCCTTGTGGAAAATGGAATGAGGAGGGCCATTTCCGTGCAAATCCGAGCCCTTTGGAGCAATTGCCCCTTGAAAGCGCAAAACCGCCTTCAAAACGAGCCGCGAGCAATTTGGGGGCGGAAACGCATGAATTTGGGAAAAGCGTCGACCATTTTGGATTCCTTGTGGAAAATGGATTGAGGAGGGCGATTTCCGTGCAAATCCGAGCCCTTTGGAGCAATTGCCCCTTGAAAGCGCAAAACCGCCCTCAAAACGAGCCGCGAGCAATTTGGGGGCGGAAACGCATGAATTTGGGAAAAGCGTCGACCATTTTGGATTCCTTGTGGAAAATGGATTGAGGAGGGCGCTTTCCGTGCAAATCCGAGCCCTTTGGAGCAATTGCCCCTTGAAAGCGCAAAACCGCCTTCAAAACGAGCCGCGAGCAATTTGGGGGCGGAAACGCATGAATTTGGGAAAAGCGTCGACCATTTTGGATTCCTTGTGGAAAATGGATTGAGGAGGGCGATTTCCGTGCAAATCCGAGCCCTTTGGAGCAATTGCCCCTTGAAAGCGCAAAACCCCACTCAAAACGAGCCGCGAGCAATTTGGGGGCGGAAATGCATGAATTTGGGAAAAGCGTCGACCATTTTGGACTCCTTGTGGAAAATGGAATGAGGAGGGCCATTTCCGTGCAAATCCGAGCCCTTTGGAGCAATTGCCCCTTGAAAGCGCAAAACCGCCTTCAAAACGAGCCGCGAGCAATTTGGGGGCGGAAACGCATGAATTTGGGAAAAGCGTCGACCATTTTGGATTCCTTATGGAATATTGAATGAGCAGGGCGATTCCAGTGCAAATCCGAGCCCTTTGGAGCAATTGCCCCTTGAAAGCGCAAAACCGCCTCAAAACGAGCCGCGAGCAATTTGGGGCGGAAACGCAGGAATTTGGCAAAAGCGTCGACCATTTTGGATTCCTTGTGGAAAATGCATTGAGGAGGGCGCTTTCCGTGCAAATCCGAGCCCTTTGGAGCAATTGCCCCTTGAAAGCGCAAAACCGCATTCAAAACGAGCCGCGAGCAATTTGGGGCGGAAACGCAGGAATTTGGGAAAAGCGTCGACCATTTTGGATTCCTTGTGGAAAATGGAATGAGGAGGGCCATTTCCGTGCAAATCCGAGACCTTTGGAGCAATTGCCCCTTGAAAGCGCAAAACCGCCTTCAAAACGAGCCGCGAGCAATTTGGGGGCGGAAACGCATGTATTTGGGAAAAGCGTTGACCATTTTGGACTCCTTGTGGAAAATGGAATGAGGAGGGCCATTTCCGTGCAAATCCGAGCCCTTTGGAGCAATTGCCCCTTGAAAGCGCAAAACCGCCTTCAAAACGAGCCGCGAGCAATTTGGGGGCGGAAACGCATGAATTTGGGAAAAGCGTCGACCATTTTGGATTCCTTGTGGAAAATGGAATGAGGAGGGCCATTTCCGTGCAAATCCGAGACCTTTGGAGCAATTAGCCCTTGAAAGCGCAAAACCGCCTTCAAAACGAGCCGCGACCAATTTGGGGGCGGAAACGCATGAATTTGGGAAAAGCGTCGACCATTTTGGATTCCTTGTGGAAAATGGATTGAGGAGGGCGCTTTCCGTGCAAATCCGAGCCCTTTGGAGCAATTGGCCCATGAAAGCTCAAAACCGCCCTCAAAACGAGCCGCGAGCAATTTGGGGGCGGAAACGCATGTATTTGGGAAAAGCGTTGACCATTTTGGACTCCTTGTGGAAAATGGAATGAGGAGGGCCATTTCCGTGCAAATCCGAGCCCTTTGGAGCAATTGCCCCTTGAAAGCGCAAAACCGCCTTCAAAACGAGCCGCGAGCAATTTGGGGGCGGAAACGCATGAATTTGGGAAAAGCGTCGACCATTTTGGATTCCTTGTGGAAAATGGATTGAGGAGGGCGATTTCCGTGCAAATCCGAGCCCTTTGGAGCAATTGCCCCTTGAAAGCGCAAAACCGCCCTCAAAACGAGCCGCGAGCAATTTGGGGGCGGAAACGCATGAATTTGGTAAAAGCGTTGACCATTTTGGACTCCTTGTGGAAAATGGAATGAGGAGGGCCATTTCCGTGCAAATCCGAGCCCTTTGGAGCAATTGCCCCTTTAAAGCGCAAAACCGCCTTCAAAACGAGCCGCGAGCAATTTGGGGCGGAAACGCAGGAATTTGGGAAAAGCGTCGACCATTTTGGATTCCTTGTGGAAAATGGATTGAGGAGGGCGATTTCCGTGCAAATCCGAGCCCTTTGGAGCAATTGCCCCTTGAAAGCGCAAAACCGCCCTCAAAACGAGCCGCGAGCAATTTGGGGCGGAAATGCATGAATTTGGGAAAAGCGTCGACCATTTTGGATTCCTTGTGGAAAATGGAATGAGGAGGGCGATTTCCGTGCAAATCCGAGCCCTTTGGAGCAATTGCCCCTTGAAAGCGCAAAACCGCCCTCAAAACGAGCCGCGAGCAATTTGGGGGCGGAAACGCATGAATTTGGGAAAAGCGTCGACCATTTTGGATTCCTTGTGGAAAATGGATTGAGGAGGGCGCTTTCCGTGCAAATCCGAGCCCTTTGGAGCAATTGCCCCTTGAAAGCGCAAAACCGCCTTCAAAACGAGCCGCGAGCAATTTGGGGGCGGAAACGCATGAATTTGGGAAAAGCGTCGACCATTTTGGATTCCTTGTGGAAAATGGAATGAGGAGGGCCATTTCCGTGCAAATCCGAGCCCTTTGGAGCAATTGCCCCTTGAAAGCGCAAAACCGCCTTCAAAACGAGCCGCGAGCAATTTGGGGCGGAAACGCAGGAATTTGGGAAAAGCGTCGACCATTTTGGATTCCTTGTGGAAAATGGATTGAGGAGGGCGATTTCCGTGCAAATCCGAGCCCTTTGGAGCAATTGCCCCTTGAAAGCGCAAAACCCCACTCAAAACGAGCCGCGAGCAATTTGGGGTCGGAAACGCATGAATTTGGGAAAAGCGTCGACCATTTTGGATTCCTTGTGGAAAATGGAATGAGGAGGGCCATTTCCGTGCAAATCCGAGACCTTTGGAGCAATTGCCCTTGAAAGCGCAAAACCGCCTTCAAAACGAGCCGCGAGCAATTTGGGGGCGGAAACGCATGAATTTGGGAAAAGCGTCGACCATTTTGGATTCCTTGTGGAAAATGGATTGAGGAGGGCGCTTTCCGTGCAAATCCGAGCCCTTTGGAGCAATTGCCCCTTGAAAGCGCAAAACCCCACTCAAAACGAGCCGCGAGCAATTTGGGGTCGGAAACGCATGAATTTGGGAAAAGCGTCGACCATTTTGGACTCCTTGTGGAAAATGGAATGAGGAGGGCCATTTCCGTGCAAATCCGAGCCCTTTGGAGCAATTGCCCCTTGAAAGCGCAAAACCGCCTTCAAAACGAGCCGCGAGCAATTTGGGGGCGGAAACGCATGAATTTGGGAAAAGCGTCGACCATTTTGGATTCCTTGTGGAAAATGGATTGAGGAGGGCGATTTCCGTGCAAATCCGAGCCCTTTGGAGCAATTGCCCCTTGAAAGCGCAAAACCGCCCTCAAAACGAGCCGCGAGCAATTTGGGGGCGGAAACGCATGTATTTGGGAAAAGCGTTGACCATTTTGGACTCCTTGTGGAAAATGGAATGAGGAGGGCCATTTCCGTGCAAATCCGAGACCTTTGGAGCAATTGCCCCTTGAAAGCGCAAAACCGCCTTCAAAACGAGCCGCGAGCAATTTGGGGGCGGAAACGCATGAATTTGGGAAAAGCGTCGACCATTTTGGATTCCTTGTGGAAAATGGATTGAGGAGGGCGATTTCCGTGCAAATCCGAGCCCTTTGGAGCAATTGCCCCTTGAAAGCGCAAAACCCCACTCAAAACGAGCCGCGAGCAATTTGGGGGCGGAAACGCATGAATTTGGGAAAAGCGTCGACCATTTTGGATTCCTTGTGGAAAATGGAATGAGGAGGGCGATTTCCGTGCAAATCCGAGCCCTTTGGAGCAATTGCCCCTTGAAAGCGCAAAACCGCCCTCAAAACGAGCCGCGAGCAATTTGGGGGCGGAAACGCATGAATTTGGGCAAACCGTCGACCATTTTGGATTCCTTGTGGAAAATGGAATGAGGAGGGCCATTTCCGTGCAAATCCGAGCCCTTTGGAGCAATTGCCCCTTGAAAGCGCAAAACCGCCCTCAAAACGAGCCGCGAGCAATTTGGGGGCGGAAACGCATGAATTTGGGAAAAGCGTCGACCATTTTGGATTCCTTGTGGAAAATGCATTGAGGAGGGCGCTTTCCGTGCAAATCCGAGCCCTTTGGAGCAATTGCCCCTTGAAAGCGCAAAACCGCATTCAAAACGAGCCGCGAGCAATTTGGGGGCGGAAACGCATGAATTTGGGAAAAGCGTCGACCATTTTGGATTCCTTGTGGAAAATGGAATGAGGAGGGCCATTTCCGTGCAAATCCGAGCCCTTTGGAGCAATTGCCCCTTGAAAGCGCAAAACCGCCTTCAAAACGAGCCGCGAGCAATTTGGGGCGGAAACGCAGGAATTTGGCAAAAGCGTCGACCATTTTGGATTCCTTGTGGAAAATGCATTGAGGAGGGCGCTTTCCGTGCAAATCCGAGCCCTTTGGAGCAATTGCCCCTTGAAAGCGCAAAACCGCCTTCAAAACGAGCCGCGAGCAATTTGGGGGCGGAAACGCAGGAATTTGGGAAAAGCGTCGACCATTTTGGATTCCTTGTGGAAAATGGAATGAGGAGGGCGATTCCCGTGCAAATCCGAGCCCTTTGGAGCAATTGCCCCTTGAAAGCGCAAAACCGCCTTCAAAACGAGCCGCGAGCAATTTGGGGGCGGAAACGCATGAATTTGGGAAAAGCGTCGACCATTTTGGATTCCTTGTGGAAAATGGAATGAGGAGGGCGATTTCCGTGCAAATCCGAGCCCTTTGGAGCAATTGCCCCTTGAAAGCGCAAAACCGCCCTCAAAACGAGCCGCGAGCAATTTGGGGGCGGAAACGCATGAATTTGGGAAAAGCGTCGACCATTTTGGACTCCTTGTGGAAAATGGAATGAGGAGGGCCATTTCCGTGCAAATCCGAGCCCTTTGGAGCAATTGCCCCTTGAAAGCGCAAAACCGCCTTCAAAACGAGCCGCGAGCAATTTGGGGGCGGAAACGCATGAATTTGGGAAAAGCGTCGACCATTTTGGATTCCTTGTGGAAAATGGATTGAGGAGGGCGCTTTCCGTGCAAATCCGAGCCCTTTGGAGCAATTGCCCCTTGAAAGCGCAAAACCGCCTTCAAAACGAGCCGCGAGCAATTTGGGGGCGGAAACGCATGAATTTGGGAAAAGCGTCGACCATTTTGGATTCCTTGTGGAAAATGGATTGAGGAGGGCGCTTTCCGTGCAAATCCGAGCCCTTTGGAGCAATTGCCCCTTGAAAGCGCAAAACCGCCTTCAAAACGAGCCGCGAGCAATTTGGGGGCGGAAACGCAGGAATTTGGGAAAAGCGTCGACCATTTTGGATTCCTTGTGGAAAATGGAATGAGGAGGGCGATTCCGTGCAAATCCGAGCCCTTTGGAGCAATTGCCCCTTGAAAGCGCAAAACCGCCTTCAAAACGAGCCGCGAGCAATTTGGGGGCGGAAACGCATGAATTTGGGAAAAGCGTCGACCATTTTGGATTCCTTGTGGAAAATGGATTGAGGAGGGCGATTTCCGTGCAAATCCGAGCCCTTTGGAGCAATTGCCCCTTGAAAGCGCAAAACCGCCCTCAAAACGAGCCGCGAGCAATTTGGGTGCGGAAACGCATGAATTTGGGCAAACCGTCGACCATTTTGGATTCCTTGTGGAAAATGGAATGAGGAGGGCCATTTCCGTGCAAATCCGAGCCCTTTGGAGCAATTGCCCCTTGAAAGCGCAAAACCGCCTTCAAAACGAGCCGCGAGCAATTTGGGGCGGAAACGCATGAATTTGGGAAAAGCGTCGACCATTTTGGATTCCTTGTGGAAAATGGATTGAGGAGGGCGCTTTCCGTGCAAATCCGAGCCCTTTGGAGCAATTGCCCCTTGAAAGCGCAAAACCCCACTCAAAACGAGCCGCGAGCAATTTGGGGTCGGAAACGCATGAATTTGGGAAAAGCGTCGACCATTTTGGATTCCTTGTGGAAAATGGAATGAGGAGGGCGATTCCCGTGCAAATCCGAGCCCTTTGGAGCAATTGCCCCTTGAAAGCGCAAAACCGCCTTCAAAACGAGCCGCGAGCAATTTGGGGGCGGAAATGCATGAATTTGGGAAAAGCGTCGACCATTTTGGATTCCTTGTGGAAAATGGAATGAGGAGGGCCATTTTCGTGCAAATCCGAGCCCTTTGGAGCAATTGCCCCTTGAAAGCGCAAAACCGCCCTCAAAACGAGCCGCGAGCAATTTGGGGGCGGAAACGCATGAATTTGGGAAAAGCGTCGACCATTTTGGATTCCTTGTGGAAAATGGAATGAGGAGGGCCATTCCGTGCAAATCCGAGACCTTTGGAGCAATTGCCACTTGAAAGAGCAAAACCGCCTTCAAAACGAGCCGCGAGCAATTTGGGGGCGGAAACGCATGTATTTGGTAAAAGCGTTGACCATTTTGGACTCCTTTTGGAAAATGGAATGAGGAGGGCCATTTCCGTGCAAATCCGAGACCTTTGGAGCAATTGCCCCTTGAAAGCGCAAAACCGCCTTCAAAACGAGCCGCGAGCAATTTGGGGGCGGAAACGCATGAATTTGGGAAAAGCGTCGACCATTTTGGATTCCTTGTGGAAAATGGATTGAGGAGGGCGCTTTCCGTGCAAATCCGAGCCCTTTGGAGCAATTGCCCCTTGAAAGCGCAAAACCGCCTTCAAAACGAGCCGCGAGCAATTTGGGGCGGAAACGCAGGAATTTGGGAAAAGCGTCGACCATTTTGGACTCCTTGTGGAAAATGGAATGAGGAGGGCCATTTCCGTGCAAATCCGAGCCCTTTGGAGCAATTGCCCCTTGAAAGCGCAAAACCGCCTTCAAAACGAGCCGCGAGCAATTTGGGGGCGGAAACGCATGAATTTGGGAAAAGCGTCGACCATTTTGGATTCCTTGTGGAAAATGGAATGAGGAGGGCGATTTCCGTGCAAATCCGAGCCCTTTGGAGCAATTGCCCCTTGAAAGCTCAAAACCGCCCTCAAAACGAGCCGCGAGCAATTTGGGGGCGGAAACGCATGTATTTGGGAAAAGCGTTGACCATTTTGGACTCCTTGTGGAAAATGGAATGAGGAGGGCCATTTCCGTGCAAATCCGAGACCTTTGGAGCAATTGCCCCTTGAAAGCGCAAAACCGCCTTCAAAACGAGCCGCGAGCAATTTGGGGGCGGAAACGCATGAATTTGGGAAAAGCGTCGACCATTTTGGATTCCTTGTGGAAAATGGAATGAGGAGGGCCATTTCCGTGCAAATCCGAGCCCTTTGGAGCAATTGCCCCTTGAAAGCGCAAAACCGCCTTCAAAACGAGCCGCGAGCAATTTGGGGGCGGAAACGCATGAATTTGGGAAAAGCGTCGACCATTTTGGATTCCTTGTGGAAAATGGAATGAGGAGGGCCATTTCCGTGCAAATCCGAGCCCTTTGGAGCAATTGCCCCTTGAAAGCGCAAAACCGCCTTCAAAACGAGCCGCGAGCAATTTGGGGGCGGAAACGCAGGAATTTGGCAAAAGCGTCGACCATTTTGGATTCCTTGTGGAATATGGAATGAGGAGGGCGATTCCCGTGCAAATCCGAGCCCTTTGGAGCAATTGCCCCTTGAAAGCGCAAAACCGCCTTCAAAACGAGCTGCGAGCAATTTGGGGGCGGAAACACATGAATTTGGGAAAAGCGTCGACCATTTTGGATTCCTTGTGGAAAATGGATTAAGGGCGATTTCCGTGCAAATCCGAGCCCTTTGGAGCAATTGCCCCTTGAAAGCGCAAAACCGCCCTCAAAACGAGCCGCGAGCAATTTGGGGGCGGAAACGCATGAATTTGGGAAAAGCGTCGACCATTTTGGATTCCTTGTGGAAAATGGAATGAGGAGGGCCATTTCCGTGCAAATCCGAGCCCTTTGGAGCAATTGCCCCTTGAAAGCTCAAAACCGCCCTCAAAACGAGCCGCGAGCAATTTGGGGGCGGAAACGCATGTATTTGGGAAAAGCGTTGACCATTTTGGACTCCTTGTGGAAAATGGAATGAGGAGGGCCATTTCCGTGCAAATCCGAGACCTTTGGAGCAATTGCCCCTTGAAAGCGCAAAACCGCCTTCAAAACGAGCCGCGACCAATTTGGGGGCGGAAACGCAAGAATTTGGGAAAAGCGTCGACCATTTTGGATTCCTTGTGGAAAATGGATTGCGCAGGGTGATTTCCGTGCAAATCCGAGCCCTTTGGAGCAATTGCCCCTTGAAAGCGCAAAACCGCCTTCAAAACGAGCCGCGAGCAATTTGGGGCGGAAACGCAGGAATTTGGGAAAAGCGTCGACCATTTTGGACTCCTTGTGGAAAATGGAATGAGGAGGGCCATTTCCGTGCAAATCCGAGCCCTTTGGAGCAATTGCCCCTTGAAAGCGCAAAACCGCCTTCAAAACGAGCCGCGAGCAATTTGGGGGCGGAAACGCATGAATTTGGGAAAAGCGTCGACCATTTTGGATTCCTTGTGGAAAATGGAATGAGGAGGGCCATTGCCGTGCAAATCCGAGCCCTTTGGAGCAATTGCCCCTTGAAAGCTCAAAACCGCCCTCAAAACGAGCCGCGAGCAATTTGGGGGCGGAAACGCATGTATTTGGGAAAAGCGTTGACCATTTTGGACTCCTTGTGGAAAATGGAATGAGGAGGGCCATTTCCGTGCAAATCCGAGCCCTTTGGAGCAATTGCCCCTTGAAAGCGCAAAACCCCACTCAAAACGAGCCGCGAGCAATTTGGGGGCGGAAACGCATGAATTTGGGAAAAGCGTCGACCATTTTGGACTCCTTGTGGAAAATGGAATGAGGAGGGCCATTTCCGTGCAAATCCGAGCCCTTTGGAGCAATTGCCCCTTGAAAGCGCAAAACCGCCTTCAAAACGAGCCGCGAGCAATTTGGGGGCGGAAACGCATGAATTTGGGAAAAGCGTCGACCATTTTGGATTCCTTGTGGAAAATGGAATGAGGAGGGCCATTTCCGTGCAAATCCGAGACCTTTGGAGCAATTGCCCCTTGAAAGCGCAAAACCGCCTTCAAAACGAGCCGCGAGCAATTTGGGGGCGGAAACGCATGAATTTGGGAAAAGCGTCGACCATTTTGGATTCCTTGTGGAAAATGGAATGAGGAGGGCGATTTCCGTGCAAATCCGAGCCCTTTGGAGCAATTGCCCCTTGAAAGCGCAAAACCGCCCTCAAAACGAGCAGCGAGCAAATTGGGGGCGGAAAGGAATTTTGGGAAAGCGTCGAGCATTTTGGATTCCTTGTTGAAAATGGAATGAGGAGGGCGATTTCCGTGCAAATCCGAGCCCTTTGGAGCAATTGCCCCTTGAAAGCGCAAAACCGCCTTCAAAACGAGCCGCGAGCAATTTGGGGGCGGAAACGCATGAATTTGGGAAAAGCGTCGACCATTTTGGATTCCTTGTGGAAAATGGAATGAGGAGGGCCATTTCGTGCAAATCCGAGCCCTTTGGAGCAATTGCCCCTTGAAAGCGCAAAACCGCCTTCAAAACGAGCCGCGAGCAATTTGGGGGCGGAAACGCATGAATTTGGGAAAAGCGTCGACCATTTTGGATTCCTTGTGGAAAATGGATTGAGGAGGGCGCTTTCCGTGCAAATCCGAGCCCTTTGGAGCAATTGCCCCTTGAAAGCGCAAAACCGCCTTCAAAACGAGCCGCGAGCAATTTGGGGGCGGAAACGCAGGAATTTGGGAAAAGCGTCGACCATTTTGGATTCCTTGTGGAAAATGGAATGAGGAGGGCCATTTCCGTGCAAATCCGAGCCCTTTGGAGCAATTGCCCCTTGAAAGCGCAAAACCGCACTCAAAACGAGCCGCGAGCAATTTGGGGCGGAAACGCAGGAATTTGGGAAAAGCGTCGACCATTTTGGATTCCTTGTGGAATATGGAATGAGGAGGGCGATTCCCGTGCAAATCCGAGCCCTTTGGAGCAATTGCCCCTTGAAAGCGCAAAACCGCCTTCAAAACGAGCCGCGAGCAATTTGGGGGCGGAAACGCATGAATTTGGGAAAAGCGTCGACCATTTTGGATTCCTTGTGGAAAATGGATTGAGGAGGGCGATTTCCGTGCAAATCCGAGCCCTTTGGAGCAATTGCCCCTTGAAAGCGCAAAACCGCCCTCAAAACGAGCCGCGAGCAATTTGGGGGCGGAAACGCATGAATTTGGGAAAAGCGTCGACCATTTTGGATTCCTTGTGGAAAATGGAATGAGGAGGGCCATTCCGTGCAAATCCGAGCCCTTTGGAGCAATTGCCCCTTGAAAGCGCAAAACCGCCCTCAAAACGAGCCGCGAGCAATTTGGGGGCGGAAACGCATGTATTTGGGAAAAGCGTGGACCATTTTGGACTCCTTGTGGAAAATGGAATGAGGAGGGCCATTTCCGTGCAAATCCGAGCCCTTTGGAGCAATTGCCCCTTGAAAGCGCAAAACCGCCTTCAAAACGAGCCGCGAGCAATTTGGGGGCGGAAACGCATGAATTTGGGAAAAGCGTCGACCATTTTGGATTCCTTGTGGAAAATGGAATGAGGAGGGCCATTTCCGTGCAAATCCGAGCCCTTTGGAGCAATTGCCCCTTGAAAGCGCAAAACCCCACTCAAAACGAGCCGCGAGCAATTTGGGGTCGGAAACGCATGAATTTGGGAAAAGCGTCGACCATTTTGGATTCCTTGTGGAAAATGGAATGAGGAGGGCGATTTCCGTGCAAATCCGAGCCCTTTGGAGCAATTGCCCCTTGAAAGCGCAAAACCGCCCTCAAAACGAGCCGCGAGCAATTTGGGGGCGGAAACGCATGTATTTGGGAAAAGCGTTGACCATTTTGGACTCCTTGTGGAAAATGGAATGAGGAGGGCCATTTCCGTGCAAATCCGAGACCTTTGGAGCAATTGCCCCTTGAAAGCGCAAAACCGCCTTCAAAACGAGCCGCGAGCAATTTGGGGGCGGAAACGCATGAATTTGGGAAAAGCGTCGACCATTTTGGATTCCTTGTGGAAAATGGATTGAGGAGGGCGCTTTCCGTGCAAATCCGAGCCCTTTGGAGCAATTGCCCCTTGAAAGCGCAAAACCGCCTTCAAAACGAGCCGCGAGCAATTTGGGGGCGGAAACGCAGGAATTTGGGAAAAGCGTCGACCATTTTGGATTCCTTGTGGAAAATGGAATGAGGAGGGCGATTCCTGTGCAAATCCGAGCCCTTTGGAGCAATTGCCCCTTGAAAGCGCAAAACCGCCTTCAAAACGAGCCGCGAGCAATTTGGGGGCGGAAACGCATGAATTTGGGAAAAGCGTCGACCATTTTGGATTCCTTGTGGAATATTGAATGAGGAGGGCGATTTCCGTGCAAATCCGAGCCCTTTGGAGCAATTGCCCCTTGAAAGCGCAAAACCGCCCTCAAAACGAGCCGCGAGCAATTTGGGGGCGGAAACGCAGGAATTTGGGAAAAGCGTCGACCATTTTGGATTCCTTGTGGAAAATTGAATGAGGAGGGCGATTTCCGTGCAAATCCGAGCCCTTTGGAGCAATTGCCCCTTGAAAGCGCAAAACCGCCCTCAAAACGAGCCGCGAGCAATTTGGGGCGGAACCGCAGGAATTTGGGGAAAGCGTCGACCATTTTGGACTCCTTGTGGAAAATGGAATGAGGAGGGCCATTTCCGTGCAAATCCGAGCCCTTTGGAGCAATTGCCCCTTGAAAGCGCAAAACCGCCTTCAAAACGAGCCGCGAGCAATTTGGGGGCGGAAACGCATGAATTTGGGAAAAGCGTCGACCATTTTGGATTCCTTGTGGAAAATGGATTGAGCAGGGTGATTTTCGTGCAAATCCGAGCCCTTTGGAGCAATTGCCCCTTGAAAGCGCAAAACCGCCTTCAAAACGAGCCGCGAGCAATTTGGGGGCGGAAACGCAGGAATTTGGGAAAAGCGTCGACCATTTTGGATTCCTTGTGGAATATTGAATGAGGAGGGCGATTCCCGTGCAAATCCGAGCCCTTTGGAGCAATTGCCCCTTGAAAGCGCAAAACCGCCCTCAAAACGAGCTGCGAGCAATTTGGGGGCGGAAATGCATGAATTTGGGAAAGCGTCGACCATTTTGGATTCCTTGAGGAAAATGGAATGAGGAGGGGGATTCCCGTGCAAATCCGAGCCCTTTGGAGCAATTGCCCCTTGAAAGCTCAAAACCGCCCTCAAAACGAGCCGCGAGCAATTTGGGGGCGGAAACGCATGTATTTGGGAAAAGCGTTGACCATTTTGGACTCCTTGTGGAAAATGGAATGAGGAGGGCCATTTCCGTGCAAATCCGAGACCTTTGGAGCAATTGCCCCTTGAAAGCGCAAAACCGCCTTCAAAACGAGCCGCGAGCAATTTGGGGGCGGAAACGCATGAATTTGGGAAAAGCGTCGACCATTTTGGATTCCTTGTGGAAAATGGAATGAGGAGGGCCATTTCCGTGCAAATCCGAGCCCTTTGGAGCAATTGCCCCTTGAAAGCGCAAAACCGCCCTCAAAACGAGCCGCGAGCAATTTGGGGGCGGAAATGCATGAATTTGGGAAAAGCGTCGACCATTTTGGACTCCTTGTGGAAAATGGAATGAGGAGGGCCATTTCCGTGCAAATCCGAGACCTTTGGAGCAATTGCCCTTGAAAGCGCAAAACCGCCTTCAAAACGAGCCGCGAGCAATTTGGGGGCGGAAACGCAGGAATTTGGCAAAAGCGTCGACCATTTTGGATTCCTTGTGGAATATTGAATGAGGAGGGCGATTCCCGTGCAAATCCGAGCCCTTTGGAGCAATTGCCCCTTGAAAGCGCAAAACCGCCTTCAAAACGAGCCGCGAGCAATTTGGGAAAAGCGTAGACCATTTTGGGTTCTGTGTGGAAAATGGAATGAGGAGGGGCATTTCCGTGCAAATCCGAGCCCTTTGGAGCAATTGCCCATTGAAAGCGCAAAACCGCCCTCAAAACGAGCCGCGAGCAATTGGGGCGCGGAAACGCATGAATTTGGGAAAGCGTCGACCATTTTGGATTCCTTGTGGAAAATGGATTGAGGAGGGCGCTTTCCGTGCAAATCCGAGCCCTTTGGAGCAATTGCCCCTTGAAAGCGCAAAACCGCCCTCAAAACGAGCCGCGAGCAATTTGGGGGCGGAAACGCATGAATTTGGGAAAAGCGTCGACCATTTTGGATTCCTTGTGGAATATTGAATGAGGAGGGCGATTCCCGTGCAAATCCGAGCCCTTTGGAGCAATTGCCCCTTGAAAGCGCAAAACCGCCTTCAAAACGAGCCGCGAGCAATTTGGGGGCGGAAACGCATGAATTTGGGAAAAGCGTCGACCATTTTGGATTCCTTGTGAAAAATGCACTGAGGAGGGCGCTTTCCGTGCAAATCCGAGCCCTTTGGAGCAAATGCCCCTTGAAAGCGCAAAAACGCTGTCAAAACGAGCCGCGAGCAATTTGGGGGCGGAAACGCATGTATTTGGGAAAAGCGTTGACCATTTTGGACTCCTTGTGGAAAATGGAATGAGGAGGGCCATTTCCGTGCAAATCCGAGACCTTTGGAGCAATTGCCCCTTGAAAGCGCAAAACCGCCTTCAAAACGAGCCGCGAGCAATTTGGGGGCGGAAACGCATGAATTTGGGAAAAGCGTCGACCATTTTGGATTCCTTGTGGAAAATGGAATGAGGAGGGGTGATTTCCGTGCAAATCCGAGCCCTTTGGAGCAATTGCCCCTTGAAAGAGCAAAACCGCCCTCAAAACGAGCCGCGAGCAATTTGGGGGCGGAAACGCATGAATTTGGGGAAAGCGTGGACCATTTTGGATTCCTTGTGTAAAATGCAATGAGGAGGGCGCTTTCCGTGCAAATCCGAGCCCTTTGGAGCAATTGCCCCTTGAAAGCGCAAAACCGCCTTCAAAACGAGCCGCGAGCAATTTGGGGGCGGAAACGCAGGAATTTGGGAAAAGCGTCGACCATTTTGGATTCCTTGTGGAATATTGAATGAGGAGGGGGATTCCCGTGCAAATCCGAGCCCTTTGGAGCAATTGCCCCTTGAAAGCGCAAAACCGCCTTCAAAACGAGCCGCGAGCAATTTGGGGGCGGAAACGCATGAATTTGGGAAAAGCGTCGACCATTTTGGATTCCTTGTGGAAAATGGAATGAGGAGGGGATTCCCGTGCAAATCCGAGCCCTTTGGAGCAATTGCCCCTTGAAAGCGCAAAACCGCCTTCAAAACGAGCCGCGACCAATTTGGGGGCGGAAACGCAAGAATTTGGGAAAAGCGTCGACCATTTTGGATTCCTTGTGGAATATTGAATGAGGAGGGGAATTCCCGTGCAAATCCGAGCCCTTTGGAGAAATTGCCCCTTAAAAGCGCAAAACCGCCCTCAAATCGAGCCGCGAGCAATTTGGGGGCGAAATGCATGAATTTGGGAAAAGCGTCGACCATTTTGGATTCCTTGTGGAATATTGAATGAGGAGGGGGATTCCCGTGCAAATCCGAGCCCTTTGGAGCAATTGCCCCTTGAAAGCGCAAAACCGCCTTCAAAAAATGATCAACCCAACGTTCAAATTCCGAGAAACGTCCATCATTAAACGAAATATAACTAACTCACGTTTGGTTCCGTGATGAACCGAGATCTCTGCATTCATCCGGATAATCCTCGCCTAGACGATCGCCTAGAATCTGTCCCGGACGGTGGCGCCTCACTGTGCAATCGCACAGCAACACTGTAACCTAGTCCGAATTCGGTCCTTGGGATAAACCAAACCGAATATTAAATCTAATATTCGAACTATTTTCAGAAATCAGATCCGATAAGATGAAAACAGAATTGAGTAAGTTACCGATTAGGCACAAGTTCTCTGGACGAATCATGGAATCCTCATCGTTGAGTTAATCACAGAAGTTTAGCCGATCATGGCTGGGAAAAACGAAGAACGAACGAAGAACGCGAAGAACATGCGAAGAACAGTTGAGAGAATTTGAAAACCCTAATTTTTATCCACTCTAATGTTAAAAACGTGAATGCCTAATGTTTGCGGCAGCAGCACACTTAAACTAAAACCTAAAAACGAAATGGGCTCTAATGGTTTTAGCCCAAAACAGAAATAAAATAAAACTGGACTTTAATTACAAAATTCGGGTCCAAAAAAAATCCAGAATTGTACATCTGACTTCGGCTCCAAAATTGACCGCCCTCTTGACCGAATTGGCTCTTTATGTCTTCATAACAATTGTAGCTCTCTGAATCATCTGAAATATTAGCCAAAAATGAGGTAAATCCGATGTCTGGTTCAAGAGTTATGGTAAAAATAGTGAAGCAATACAAAACTGGAATTTTATTATAAAAAATGGCTAAAATGCAATCTAAGGCCCAAAGCCCAAATGAACATAAAAGCCATTATTTATTAACTAAAGAGTCCTAAATATTGATCAAGAGATAAAAAAATAAGTGTATTAAATATTCAATTATCAAATTCCCCCACACTTATCTTTTTGAACTCCTGAGCAAAATTCAAGGAAAAAGACTAAAAAGGAAAGACTCTTCTTTTCTAACAGTTGCTATCAATGCAAAAATTGACCAATGGACACAAAATAATCCACTGTCTAACACTTTCCTAGCAGTTCTTTGGGGTCCAAAGTGACCACCACAGGCAGAAGCATGAGCAAAATGCAATATAGATTGAAACTCACAATCAGGCACACATCTCCTAACTACTTGGTCACTACAAAATTTCCACAAGATAAGGGTCATCCCAAACATAATATTTAGACTCACTTTTCAATTTAAGGGTTTGGGCCCTAGTGGAATCTACAGAGGAAAAACACCACTCCTACAAATAGTTAACCGGATCAATATACCATGGAAGCTTATCTAGCTTATCGTGCAAAATTTGCAAGAAGCTTTTCATCGAAGGAAATCATCCCGAATGTAGAAGAGGGTGAGAGGAGAGAAATGGGAAAGATGCGACTCAAGTGGTCACCTACCCTTTTTCAACAAGAACTTTAAAGCAGCATGGTCAGAGAAAACAATGACTCTACTAGCTAGTAGATATGACCTAAACTTATCAAAGGCAAACACAATAGCCAAGAAACTCCTTCTCAGAATGTTGGATGTAGTTAGGATCGAGCGGAATCCGTAAAGTCTGAGGCATATGCAATGACTTGAGATGCTCGTCAAGCCACGGCCCAAAGCCAAGATAGCACCAACTGCATAGTTGGAAGCATCGCACATCAACTCAAACGGGAGGCACCAATCAGGAGGCCGGATCATCGGGTGTAGTCGTGCAACGCTTCAAATGATCGAAGGCCGCCTTGCAAGCATCATCAAATACAAAGTCGTTGTCCTTATGCGTAAGGTTGGACAAGGGTCGGGCAGTCTTGCTAAAATCTCGAATGAAACGCCGATAGAAACCTGCATGACCAAGAAAAGAGCGAACTTCCCGCACAGAAGCGGGGTAAGGCAAAGAAGTAATGACATCTATCTTAGCAGGGTCTACCTCAATTCCTTTTCTAGACACTATGTGCCCCAAGACTATACCCGACTCAACCATAAAGTGACACTTCTCATAATTCAGCACAAGATTAGACTCAATGCATCTACGCAAAACTCTAGATAGATTAGCTAAGCATGCATCAAAATCAGACCCATAGACAGTGAAATCATCCATAAAGACTTCCATGCAGTCCTCTAGGAACTCAGAGAAAATACTCACCATGCAACGCTGAAAAGTGCCAGGTGCATTGCAGAGGCCAAAGGGCATCCTTCGGTAAGCATATGTCCCAAAGGGGCATGTGAAGGTCGTCTTCTCCTGGTCCTCAGGAGCAATATGGATCTGAAAATATCCGGAGTAGCCATCCAGGAAGCAGTAATGAGACTTACCAGCCAATCGCTCTAACATCTGATCAATGAAAGGTAGAGGATAATGATCCTTGCGAGTGGCTTGATTGAGCCTCCTATAGTCGATGCAAACTCTCCAACTATTCTGAACTCGAGTAGGAATGAGCTCATTCTTTTGATTGGCTACTACAGTAACTCCGGATTTCTTAGGAACCACCTGGACCGGGCTAACCCACTGGCTATCAGAAATAGGATAGATGATACCAGCTTGCAGAAGCTTAGTGACCTCCTTCTTTACCACATCAAGGATAAGAGGATTAAGGCGTCTCTGGGGTTGCCTCACCGGCTTAGAGTCCTCTTCCAACAGAATCCGATGCATACACGTGGAAGGGCTGATGCCAACTATGTCAGCCAATGTCCACCCAATGGCTTTCTTGTTGACCCTCAATAAGCTTAGCAGCTTCTCTTCTTGATCAGGCATAAGATTATTTGCCACAATGACTGGCAACTGCTCATTCACCTCCAGAAATGCATACTTCAGATGGTCTGGAAGGGATTTTAACTCTAGTTTAGGCGGTTGCTCAGTGGAGGGAAGAAGCTTCTGTTGCAACAATTCTGATGTCTTCACACTGGAAATACCTGAAACCACATTCAAAGAAGCACAAGCAGAAGGACTGTGTCTATACAGCTCAATGTTAACATCAGAATTCAATTCATCAAAATCAGAAGTAAGCTCATCAAAATCAGAATCAGGATGCACGTTAGGATCAGGATGAAGCTCAAACTCAGAATCAATATCAGAATCTAATGTAGAATCACCAAGCAAGTCAGAATCACCAAACAGTGCAGCCTTAACTAAATTAGTGCAAACAGAGCACCATTCATTAACACCACATGCACAAATGGGAGTATCACGCTCAGATGAAAAATCAGGAAAATCAGCATACCAATCAGTAAGAACATCATCCACAGCATCGTCAATCACATCAATACAGAAAACAGAATGCTCTTCCCTAGGGTGTTTCATGGCATCAAAGATATTGAAATTCACAGATATATCACCAAACTCCATGGAAAGAGTACCAGAATGCACATCTATCTTAGTCCTAGCTGTTTTCATGAAAGGCCTCCCTAGAATGGTTGGTGACCTACTACTAGGAGACTCATCCTCCATATCTAAGATGTAAAAATCAGCAGGAAATATCAAGTCATTAACTTTGACTAATACATCTTCAACCAAACCAGAAGGATGAGCACTACTCCTATTAGCTAACTGAACAATAACACCAGTAGGACGCAAAGGACCAAGACCAAGAGATCTATAAACAGATGCAGGCATGACATTAATAGAAGCACCTAAATCTAGCATGCAATCATCAAATCTATAGTTACCAATGAGGCAAGGGATAGAAAATGTCCCTGGATCTTTGCATTTACGAGGCATGGTAGGCTGGATGAGTGCTGAGACATTCTGGTTTAAACTCACTCGTTCATTCCCCTTCAGTCGCCTCTTGTTGGTGCACAACTCCTTCAGAAACTTGGCATATTTAGGAATTTGTTTGACTGCATCCAAGAGAGGGATGTTGATCTCTACTTTTCTGAATGTCTCAAGTATATCCTTCTCTTGTGCCTTATCTGCCAACTTCTTGGACTGAACTGCTCTCTGAGGGAAAGGAAGAGGAATAGGAATGTCTTCCTCTTCACCTTGCTGCATTGCCTTTTTCTCTTTAGAGTCAATCTTCACATTTCCTGACTCGTTTTCTGATGTGGAAGTCACATCTGCAGCTTGCTTAGGTTCCTCCAATTGCTTGCCAGACCGTAGTGATATAGCACTCACATTTCCCTTAGGATTGGGAATTGTTTGTGAGGGAAGGGAGTTGGATCCCTGAGGTTGAAGTTGGTTCAATGATGTTGCCAATTGCCCAATCTGTGTTTGCAAACTCTGAATGGAAGTGTCAGTTTGCTATTGGAACTGCATATTGGCTGTGACAAATTGCTTCATCATATCTTCAAGTGAGGAACCGCCACTACTACTAGCCTGCTGTTGTGCCGCCTGTGGAGGTGGACATATGGCTAGTCGAGGAGGTGGTGCTGGCAAAGGCAAAGGAGGTGCAGACTGATGCTGGAAATTTTGTGGTCTGTACTGTCTCTGCTGGTAGTTCCCAGAATTCTGTTGATACTGGTTACTCTGGTTCTGATTTTGGTTCTGGTTCTGATTCTGGTTCCAGCGGAAGTTGGGGTGATTTCTCCAACCAGGATTGTAGGTATTGGAGAAGGCATTATTCTGTCGGTATTGTGGCCTTCCTGGAAAAACACCCACTGCAGCTACTGACTGATCTTGGTAAGTAGGATCATACAAGGTAGGGCAAGAGTCAGTAGAATGATAAGGGTCAGAACAAAACCCACAAGAGTACCCAGTCTGAGGAGGGGAAGACTGTACTGTCTGTGTCACTGCTAGCTGCCTCACAAGGGAAGTCAGATCATCAAGTCTATTCTCTAATCTCTGAGAATCATACTGGTTTGGAGATGCTTGAACATGGTAAACAGGAGTACGATTGGCTCTGGTGCCAAACTGCTGAGAGTTATCTGCCATAATGGATATCAAATCTCTAGCCTCCTCAGGTGTCTTGTTACTCATAGCTCCACCACTAGAAGCATCCACCAACCCTTTGTCTACCGGTGATAGACCATCATAGAAGGAGTTAATCAAGTCTTTTTCAGTTATCTGATGGTGTGGACAGCTTGCATATAACCTTTTGAACCTCTCCCAGTACTCATACATAGTCTCTCCAGCGATCTGTTTAATGTTGCCAATTTCCTTCTTGATCGCAGTTGCTCTTGAGGAAGGGAAATATTTCTCTAGGAATATCCTCTGAATATCAGTCCAGCTCCCAATAGATGAGGGCTGAAGGTACAGCAACCAATCCTTGGCTCCACCTTCCAATGAGAAAGGAAAAGCTCTCAACTTGATATGATTTTCATCAATGGCATGTGGCTTCATTGTGCTGCACACTACATGGAATTCCTTCAAATGCTTAATGGGGCACTCACCTGCAAGACCATGAAACTTAGGCAACAAGTGTATTAGACCAGATTTAAGCTCAAAGTTAGCAGCAAGATCAGGATATTGGATGCACAAAGGTTGATAATTAACATCAGGTGCAACCAATTCCTTCAAAGTATGATGATTTGCCTGTTCTCCTGCCATAATGTCTGAGTTAGTGGACACAAGACTATCAGAAATACTATCAGAATCACAATCAGAACGATCAATAGAATGGACACAATCCGAATGGCCACTATCAGAGTTCAGTTGAGTGTCCAGCTCAGTATTAATCCTATGACTTAAGCTTACAACTCTCCTAGCAGCAAGAATTGTTCTCTCTATTTCAGGATCAAATGGCAACAGATCTTCTGGATTAGTAGTATTCCTGGTACTCATGCAACATATACACAAAGCAGAATTGGTAAATACTCAGAATGACAAAGATGCCACCAGAAAATCAGAATTACGAAAATGCCACAAGGGGTGGTAAAAAGTGGAAAAACACTAAGAGACACAAAGACAAAACACACAAAAGCGAAAACCTATGCTAGAAATTGACCTAAACAAGTCCAGAAACAGTATCAAATGATTTTTAAAATTTTTGGGACTAGGACATGGCAACTCCTAGACTATTGGGGAACTCAAAAATGGAATAAAAAACTTCAAAAATTGAAAAAGTGGTCTAAACGATGGAATTTGGCAAAACGGAGGATAGCCCTTGGAAAATGGAACATTTTCGAAGGGGGTCTAATGATTTGCCATTTCTATCACTGTACCAAATTTCAGCCAAATCAGAGATACCCCGAAAAAATCACCCTCGTGGAAATCAAAAAATCAGAACTTAAAACAGCGAAAAAAGTGGTCTAAACGTTGGAATTTGGGGAAAATAGGTGAGACCTCACTTCCTTCGAGGAAGTAACTCTTGCTTAGAACGCCCAATTCCTTGTGAATAAGACCTGGTTTGAGTGATCAGAGTCAGAAAAATTCCTGTCCGACCACCTGAACCACCTAAACCCTAGCTATTTACAATACTGTTACTAATCAAACCGATGCAAATTCCCCGGCAACGGCGCCATTTTTGGAAAGGATTTTGCCGTATCTTCCAAAATAACCAAGTTCGAAATTGATTTGCAGAAATAGGGAACCTGGGTCGTTTCCCAACGAATTTGCAGCGGGCTCGATTAAGAACAATAGTCAAACAGAATGGTAAATTGGGGGGTTTTGTTTAACAGATTAAAACGACAATAAACACAAACAGAACAGAATCAAATATCTAATATTCCAGAAATAAACAGAATCAAATAAACAGAAGCAGATTAAAGAATGATCAACCCAACGTTCAAATTCCAGAAACGTCCATCATTAAACGAAATATAACTAACTCACGTTTGGTTCCGGATGAACCGAGATCTCTGCATTCATCCGGATAATCCCTCGCCTAGACGATCGCCTAGAATCTGTCCGGACAGTGGCGTCTCACTGTGCAATCGCACAGCAACACTGTAACCTAGTCCGAATTCGGTCCTTGGGATAAACCAAACCGAATATTAAATCTAATATTCGAACTATTTTCAGAAATCGGATCCGATAAGATGAAAACAGAATTGAGTAAGTTACCTATTAGGCACAAGTTCTCTGGACGAATCATGGAATCCTCATCGTTCAGTTAATCACAGAAGTTTAGCCGATCATGGCTGGGAAAAACGAAGAACGCGAAGAACATGCGAAGAACAGTTGAGAGAATTTGAAAACCCTAATTTTTATCCACTCTAATGTTAAAAACGTGAATGCCTAATGTTTGCGGCAGCAGCACACTTAAACTAAAACCTAAAAACGAAATGGGCTCTAATGGTTTTAGCCCAAAACAGAAATAAAATAAAATTGGACTTTAATTACAAAATTCGGGTCCAAAAAAAATCCAGAATTGTACATCCGACTTCGGCTCCAAAATTGACCGCCCTCTTGACCGAATTGGCTCTTTATGTCTTCATAACAATTGTAGCTCTCTGAATCATCTGAAATATTAGCCAAAAATGAGGTAAATCCGATGTCTGGTTCAAGAGTTATGGTAAAAATAATGAAGCAATACAAAACTGGAATTTTATTATTAAAAATGGCTAAAATGCAATCTAAGGCCCAAAGCCCAAATGAACATAAAAGCCATTATTTATTAACTAAAGAGTCCTAAATATTGATCAAGAGATAAAAAATAAGTGTATTAAATATTCAATTATCAAAAAGAGCCGCGAGCAATTTGGGGGCGGAAACGCAGGAATTTGGGAAAAGCGTCGACCATTTTGGATTCCTTGTGGAAAATGGATTGAGAAGGGTGATTTCCGTCCAAACCCAAGCACTTTGGAGCAATTGCCCCTTGAAAGCGCAAAACCGCCTTCAAAACGAGCCGCGAGCAATTTGGGGGCGGAAACGCAGGAATTTGGCAAAAGCGTCGACCATTTTGGATTCCTTGTGTAAAATGAATTGAGGAGGGCGCTTTCCATGCAAATCCGAGCCCTTTGGAGCAATTGCCCCTTGAAAGCGCAAAACCGCCTTCAAAACGAGCTGCGAGCAATTTGGGGGCGGAAATGCATGAATTTGGGAAAAGCGTCGACCATTTTGGATTCCTTGTGGAATATTGAATGAGGAGGGGGATTCTCGTGCAAATCCGAGCCCTTTGGAGCAATTGCCCCTTGAAAGCGCAAAATCGCGAGCCGCGAGCAATCAAATTTGGGGAAAGAGCCGCGAGCAAATTTTGAGCAATTGCCCCTTGAAAGAGTAAAAACCGCCCTCAAAACGAAACGCAGGAATTTGGGAAAAGCGTCGACCATTTTGGATTCCTTGTAGAAAATGGAAAATCCGAGCCCTGAGCAAGGGCAAAACCGCCCTCAAAACGAGCCGCGAGCAATTTGGGGGCGTGCAAATTTGGGAAAAGCCGACCATTTTGCCCTTTGGAATATTGCAATTGCCCCTTGAAAGCCCCTGAGCGCAAAACCGCCTTCAAAACCGCGAGCAAATTGGGGGCGCGCAGCGTCGAATTTTGGGTGGAAAATGGATTGCGCAGGGTGATTTCCGTGCAAATCCGAGCCCTTTGGAGCAATTGGCCCTTGAAAGAGCAAAACCGCATGAATTTGGGAAAAGCATCGACCATTTTGGATTCCTTGTGGAAAAATGAATTGAGGAGGGCGATTTCGTGCAAATTCCGAGCCCTTTGGAGCAGCCCTTTGGAGCAATTGCCCCTTGAAAGCGCAAAACCGCCTTCAAAACGAGCCGCGAGCAATTTGGGGGCGGAAAGGCATGAATTTGGGAAAAGCGTCGACCATTTTGGATTCCTTGTGGAATATTGAATGAGGAGGGGGATTCCCGTGGAAATAATCCGAGCCCTTTGGAGTAATTGCCCCTTGAAAGCGCAAAACCGCCTTCAAAATGAGCCGCGAGCAATTTGTCGGCGGAAACGCAGGAATTTGGCAAAAGCGTCGAAAGCGTCGACCATTTTGGATTCCTTGTGGAATATTGAATGAGGAGGGTGATTCCCGTGCAAATCCGAGCCCTTTGGAGCAATTGCCCCTTGAAAGCGCAAAACCGCCTTCAAAACGAGCCGCGAGCAATTTGGGGGCGGAAACGCAGGAATTTGGGAAAAGCGTCGACCATTTTGGATTCCTTGTGGAAAATGGATTGAGAAGGGTGATTTCCGTGCAAATCCAAGCCCTTTGGAGCAATTGCCCCTTGAAAGAGCAAAACCGCCCTCAAAACGAGCCGCGAGCAATTTGGGGGTGGAAACGCATGAATTTGGGGAAAGCGTCGACCATTTTGGATTCCTTGTGGAATATTGAATGAGGAGGGGGATTCCCGTGCAAATCCGAGCCCTTTGGAGCAATTGCCCCTTGAAAGCGCAAAACCGCCTTCAAAAAGAGCCGCGAGCAATTTGGGGGCGGAAACGCAGGAATTTGGGAAAAGCGTCGACCATTTTGGATTCCTTGTGGAAAATGGATTGAGAAGGGTGATTTCCGTGCAAATCCAAGCCCTTTGGAGCAATTGCCCCTTGAAAGAGCAAAACCGCCCTCAAAAAGAGCCGCGAGCAATTTGGGGGCGGAAACGCAGGAATTTTGGAAAAGCGTCGAGCATTTTGGATTCCTTGTGGAAAATGGATTGAGAAGGGTGATTTCTGTGCAAATCCAAGCCCTTTGGAGCAATTGCCCCATGAAAGAGCAAAACCGCCCTCAAAACGAGCCGCGAGCAATTTGGGGTCGGAAACGCATGAATATGGGAAAAGCGTCGACCATTTTGGATTCCTTGTGGAATATTGAATGAGGAGGGGGATTCCCGTGCAAATCCGAGTTCTTTGGAGCAATTGCCCCATGAAAGCGCAAAACCGCCCTCAAAACGAGCCGCGAGCAATTTGGGGGCGGAAACGCAAGAATTTGGGAAAAGCGTCGACCATTTTGGATTCCTTGTGGAAAATGGATTGAGCAGGGTGATTGCCGTGCAAATCCGAGACCTTTGGAGCAATTGTTCTTGAAAGAGCAAAACCGCCCTCAAAAAGAGCCGCGATCAATTTGGGGGCGGAAACGAAGGAATTTGGGAAAAGCGTCGACCATTTTGGATTCCTTGTGGAAAATGGATTGAGCAGGGTGATTTCCGTGCAAATCCGAGCCCTTTGGAGCAATTGCCCCTTGAAAGAGCAAAACCGCCCTCAAAACGAGCCGCGAGCAATTTGGGGGCGGAAACGCATGAATTTGGGAAAAGCGTCGACCATTTTGGATTCCCTGTGGAATATTGAATGAGGAGGCGGATTCTCGTGCAAATCCGAGCCCTTTGGAGCAATTGCCCCTTGAAAGCGCAAAACCGCCCTCAAAACGACCCATGCGCAATTTGGGGGCGGAAACGCAGGAATTTGGGAAAAGCATCGACCATTTTGGATTCCTTGTGGAATATTGAATGTGGAGGGGGATTCCCGTGCAAATCCGAGCCCTTTGGAGCAATTGCCCCTTGAAAGCGCAAAACCGCCTTCAAAAAGAGCCGCGAGCAATTTGGGGGCGGAAACGCATGAATTTGGTAAGAGCGTCGACCATTTTGGACACCTTTGTGTAAAATGGAATGAGGAGGGCCATTTTCGTGCAAATCCGAGCCCTTTGGAGCAATTGCCCCTTGAAAGCGCAAATGATATGATTCCCGGAGGAAAGGGATGATTGGATCGACTAGGAATGGAATTTCGCACCGAATATTCAGCCTCCAGTACGTCCGGATAAGAACAGAACGTATCTCACGTTACAGACCTCGGATTTGAGTGATTCCAAAACAAGTGGAAAGATGACGTTCCGAAACACGAGTTTGGCTCAAGAAATACCGAAAACGGATACGGGAATATGGAGATACGAAATCAAGAAATATAGAACGAAAATTGGATAATAGGTAGGCGCCACAATTCCAAAGAATTGATAAGCCCAAGAACGCCACAAGGATCGATGCCCTTGATAAGTTCAGAGATTCTCAAAAGAACCCTGGAGAAGCTAGTCTCTCACCAAAAAGGTTAACTCTTAATTCTGCCGTCCCTCAAAGAGGCTATGGTGTTCCCTTATATAGTGGACAACATCCATATTGAGTTTAACCTAATTATGCTTACACACAAAGCCCAATAAGCGAGCCCAATAAGCCTTATTACAAAAATATAACTAAAAGTAAGAAGAATAAAACAAAGCCCAATATACATGAAGCCTTCATGCATATCCCTTGAGGCTTATTCCTCCAAGTTTGTTGCCTTGGTCATGCCGCCTCCTATGTCCTCATCATTCCCTCCTTCTTCAGAAGAATTTGTCCTCAAATTTTATCCTCTCCTCCTGGCTCAAACACTACCCTTTTCCTTCCTTTGTTCTCTTGCTTGACGTAACTCTCTACGTTTTTTTCAATGTTTGCCTTTACCTTCTCATGTAGTTTCCGCACATATTCAGCCTTACTCTTACCATCTTTATGCTGAAAAACAGAGTTGCCTTTTTGAGTTGGTAGTCCATGAGGTACCTCTTTAGGAAAAACATCTTTAAATTCTTGCAACATATTAGAAACCTCATTTGGAAGAGAGTTAGTAGGACATGCATCTGTAAAATTATTCTCTTTACTCAAAAGCAAAAGCATTGGCTTTTTCAAATGCATTGCCTTTTTCACCTCTTTTTCTTTTATAAACAAGTTTGGTCCTTTTCTCTCTTTTTCTCCTTTTTTTTCTTGCTCTCTTCCACTCTCTTTTCTCTCTTGCTTTCTTTTTCTCTCATTTTAAAATTATCCTCACTAACTTCTCTTGGTGTCAAAGGTGCAAGAATAGTCTTGCGTCCTTTATGTACAAAAGAGAACTTGTTGGTGCAACCATCATGCATAACTTTCTTATCATGTTGCCAAGGTCTCCCAAGAAGCAAATGACAAGCCTCCATTGGTACCACATCACATAAAACTGTATCATCATACTTCCCTACGGAGAAGTTCACCTCCACTTGTTTGCTTACGGTCACTTCACCATCCTCACTAAGCCATTGAAGCTTGTATGGCAGCGGGTGAGGTTTGGTTTCCATGCCCAATTTAGACACCATTCTAGCACTTGCAACATTGGTACAACTCCCTCCATCAATAATTAAAGAACATACCTTCCCTTGGATAAGGCATCTAGAATGAAAGATGTTCTCTCTTTGACTATCATCCATGTCTTTTGCTTGGCTACCCAACATCCTTCTTACCATAAACAAATCTCCTTCTGGAATTATTTCTTCATCTTCATCATCATGTGAGGCAGAATCTGAAGAAGAATCACTAGTAAGCTCTCCATCCTCTTTAAGTAACATAGTCTTCTTAGTTGGACATTCTGAAGCTATGTGACCTCTCCCCAAACACTTGAAGCATTTTATTTCACTACTCCTTGTCTTTTTAGGGATCTCATTGGATTTAGGTGTAGCAGTGGGATTGCTTGATGAAGTACCTCCCTCCTTATTTTTATCCTTCCAGCTTGAAGAATTAAAATTTGAAGAGTTTTTCCTCATGACACCCTTTCTCTTGAGTTGTTGTTCTACCTTACTAGCTTGTTGCACTAAATCCTCCAACTCCACATAATTTTGCAACTCCACAACATCCCTTATATCACTATTCAGCCCATGCAAGAAACGTGCCATAGTAGCCTCCCGTTCTTCACTAATATTTGCTCTAATCAAGGACACCTCCATCTCTTTATAATACTCATCTACATTCTTGTTACCTTGTGTGAGCCTTTGAAGTTTATTGTGAAGGTCTCGATGATAATGGGAAGGAACAAATCTTCTTCTCATTAGCCTTTTCATCTCCACCCAACTATCCACCAATGGTTCTTCATATCTCACCCTCTCCCTTTGCAATTGGTCCCACCAAATGAGAGCATAATCACTAAACTCCATGGCTGCCACCTTCATTTTCTTCTCTTCAGTATAATTGTGACATGCAAATAAGTGCTCAATCTTCATTTCCCACTCTAAATAGGCCTCCGGATCACTTTTTCCTATAAAAGATGGTATATTAAGCTTCACTCCTTTAAAGGACCTCACCACTCGCTCACGTGTTTACACTCTTAAAAATGTATCACTCGTGTTTGTAGCTCTATAAGGCTTTTGTGTAGTGTGCTCTCTTGCCTTTTACCACTCAATAGCTCTCTTTAAGTTCTTAACAGAATCTCCAAGAACACTCAAGAGTACAATCCCAAACTCAAGAATTGGCGGTGACTCACAATAGAAATTGGAAAAGATGTCAAAGAAGACAAGACAAAGAAAACCAAAACAATTTGGAGGAATTATTCAAGGAAGACACTTTGGCATACTACTCAAGAAACATGAATTGAAAGGATTAAAATTCAAGAACAATGATGAACAAGGAATGAACACCAAGAACCAAGTGCAGAAATATGTGAACTGAAAAAGAAATTGAAAGAAACAAAAGCAAGAAGATTGAAAGAACAAATTACCCAAGAAAACCCAATTCCAATCCTAGAACCGAGAGCTTTGATACCACATGATATGATTCCCGAAGGAAAGGGATGATTGGATCGACTAGGAATGGAATTTCGCACCGAATATTCAGCCTCCAGGACGTCCGGATAAGAACAGAACGTATCTCACGCTACAGACGTCGGATTTGAGCGATTCCAAAACGAGGTGAAAGATGACGTTCCGAAACACGAGTTTGGCTCAAGAAACACCGAAAACGGACACGGGAATATGGAGATACGAAATCAAGAAATATAGAACAAAAACTGGATAATAGGTAGGCGCCACAATTCCAAAGAATTGATAAGCCCAAGAACGCCACAAGGATTGTTGCCCTTGATAAGTTCAGAGATTCTCAAAAGAACCCTAGAGAAGCTAGTCTCTCACCAAAAAGGTTAACTCTTAATTCTGTCGTCCCTCAAAGAGGCTATGGTGTTCCCTTATATAGTGGACAACATCCATATTGAGTTTAACCTAATTATGCTTACACACAAAGCCCAATAAGCGAGCCCAATAAGCCTTATTACAAAAATATAACTAAAAGTAAGAAGAATAAAACTAAAAGTAATAAGAATAAAACAAATCCCAATATACATGAAGCCTTCATGCATATCCCTTGAGGCTTATTCCTCCAAGTTTGTTGCCTTGGTCATGCCGCCTCCTATGTCCTCATCAGCAAAACTGCCGTCAAAACGAGCCGCGAGCAATTTGGGGGCGGAAACGCAGGAATTTGGGAAAAGCGTCAACCATTTTGGATTCCTTGTGGAAAATGGATTGAACAGGGTGATTTCTGTGCAAATCCAAGCGCTTTCAAGGGGCAATTGCTCCAAAGGGCTCGGATTTGCACGCAAAACCCCCTCCTCATTCCATTTTCCACAAGGAATCCAAAATGGTCGACGCTTTTCCCAAATTCATGCGTTTCCGCCCCAAATTGCTCGCGGCTCGTTTTGAAGGCGGTTTTGCGCTTTCAAGGGGCAATTGCTCCAAAGGTCTCGGATTTGCACGGAAATGGCCCTCCTCATTCCATTTTCCACAAGGAATCCAAAATGGTCGACGCTTTGCCCAAATTCCTGCGTTTCCGCCCCCAAATTGCTCGCGACTCGTTTTGAGGGCGGTTTTGCGCTTTCAAGGGGCAATTGCTCCAAAGGGCTCGGATTTGCACGGAAATCAACCTCCTCATTCCATTTTCAACAAGGAATCCAAAATGGTCGACGCTTTCCCAAAATTCATGCCTTTCCGCCCCCAATTTGCTCGCGGCTCGTTTTGAGGGCGGTTTTGCGCTTTCAAGGGGCAATTGCTCCAAAGGGCTCGGATTTGCACGGAAAACCCCCTCCTCATTCCATTTTCCACAAGGAATCCAAAATGGTCGACGCTTTTCCCAAATTCATGCATTTCCGCCCCCAAATTGCTCGCGGCTCGTTTTGAGGGCGGTTTTGCGCTTTCAGGGGGCAATTGCTCCAAAGGGCTCGGATTTGCACGGAAAACCCCTTCCTCATTCCATTTTCCACAAAGAATCCAAAATGGTCGACGCTTTTCCCAAATTCATGCATTTCCGCCCCCAAATTGCTCGCGGCTCGTTTTGAGGGCGGTTTTGCGCTTTCAAGGGGCAATTGCTCCAAAGGGCTCGGATTTGCACGGAAATCCCCCTCCTCATTCCATTTTCCACAAGGAATCCAAAATGGTCGACGCTTTTCCCAAATTCATGCGTTTCCGCCCCCAAATTGCTCGCGGCTCGTTTTGAGGGCGGTTTTGCGCTTTCAAGGGGAAATTGCTCCAAAGGGCTCGGATTTGCACGGAAAGCGCCCTCCTCAATCCATTTTCCACAAGGAATCCAAAATGGTCGACGCTTTCCCCAAATTCATGCGTTTCCGCCACCAAATTGCTCGCGGCTCGTTTTGAGGGCGGTTTTGCGCTTTCAAGGGGCAATTGCTCCAAAGGGCTCGGATTTGCACGGAAATCCCCTCCTCATTCCATTTTCCACAAGGAATCCAAAATGGTCGACGCTTTTCCCAAATTCATGCATTTCCGCCCCAAATTGCTCGCGGCTCGTTTTGAGGGCGGTTTTGCGCTTTCAAGGGGCAATTGCTCCAAAGGGCTCGGATTTGCACGGAAATCCCCCTCCTCATTCATTTTCAACAAGGAATCCAAAATGGTCGACGCTTTCCCCAAATTCATGCGTTTCCGCCCCCAAATTGCTCGCGGCTCGTTTTGAGGGCGGTTTTGCGCTTTCAAGGGGCAATTGCTCCAAAGGGCTCGGATTTGCACGGAAATCCCCCTCCTCATTCCATTTTCCACAAGGAATCCAAAATGGTCGACGCTTTTCCCAAATTCATGCGTTTCCGACCCCAAATTGCTCGCGGCTCGTTTTGAGGTCGGTTTTGCGCTTTCAAGTGGCAATTGCTGTAAAGGGCTCGGATTTGCACGGAAATCCCCCTCCTCATTCCATTTTCCACAAGGAATCCAAAATGGTCGACGCTTTCCCCAAATTCATGCGTTTCCGCCCCCAAATTGCTCGCGGCTCGTTTTGAGGGCGGTTTTGCGCTTTCAAGGGGCAATTGCTCCAAAGGGCTCGGATTTGCACGGAAATCCCCTCCTCATTCCATTTTCCACAAGGAATCCAAAATGGTCGACGCTTTTCCCAAATTCATGCGTTTCCGACCCCAAATTGCTCGCGGCTCGTTTTGAGGGCGGTTTTGCGCTTTCAAGGGGCAATTGCTCCAAAGGGCTCGGATTTGCACGGAAATCGCCCTCCTCAATCCATTTTCCACAAGGAATCCAAAATGGTCGACGCTTTCCCCAAATTCATGCGTTTCCGCCCCCAAATTGCTCGCGGCTCGTTTTGAGGGCGGTTTTGCGCTTTCAAGGGGCAATTGCTCCAAAGGGCTCGGATTTGCACGTAAAATCCCCTCCTCATTCCATTTTCCACAAGGAATCCAAAATGGTCGACGCTTTTCCCAAATTCATGCATTTCCGCCCCCAAATTGCTCGCGGCTCGTTTTGAGGGCGGTTTTGCGCTTTCAAGGGGCAATTGCTCCAAAGGGCTCGGATTTGCACGGAAATCCCCTTCCTCATTCCATTTTCCACAAGGAATCCAAAATGGTCGACGCTTTCCCCAAATTCATGCGTTTCCGCCCCAAATTGCTCGCGGCTCGTTTTGAGGGCGGTTTTGAGCTTTCAAGGGGCAATTGCTCCAAAGGGCTCGGATTTGCACGGAAATCACCCTCCTCATTCTATTTTCCTCAAGGAATCCAAAATGGTAGAAGCTTTTCCGAAATTCATGCGTTTCCGCCCCCAAATTGCTGGTGGCTCGTTTTGAGGGCGGTTTTGCGCTTTCAAGGGGCAATTGCTCCACAGGGCTCGGAGTGGCACGGAAATCTGCCTCCTCATTCCATTTTCCTCAAGGAATCCAAAATGGTAGACGCTTTTCCCAAATTCATGCGTTTCCGCCCCCAAATTGCTCGTGGCTCGTTTTGAGGGCGGTTTTGCGCTTTCAAGGGCAATTGCTCCAAAGGGCTCGGATTTGCACGGAAAGCGCCCTCCTCAATCCATTTTCCACAAGGAATCCAAAATGGTCGACGCTTTCCCCAAATTCATGCGTTTCCGCCACCAAATTGCTCGCGGCTCGTTTTGAGGGCGGTTTTGCGCTTTCAAGGGGCAATATCTCCAAAGGGCTCGGATTTGCACGGAAACCCCCTCCTCTTTCCATTTTCCACAAGGAATCCAAAATGGTCGACGCTTTTCCCAAATTCATGCATTTCCGCCCCAAATTGCTCGCGGCTCGTTTTGAGGGCGGTTTTGCGCTTTCAAGGGGCAATTGCTCCAAAGGGCTCGGATTTGCACGGAAATCCCCATCCTCATTCCATTTTCAACAAAGAATCCAAAATGGTGGACGCTTTTCCCAAATTCATGCGTTTCCGACCCCAAATTGCTCGCGGCTCGTTTTGAGTGCGGTTTTGCGCTTTCAAGGGGCAATTGTTCCAAAGGGCTCGGATTTGCACGGAAATCCCCCCTCCTCATTCCATTTTCCACAAGGAATCCAAAATGGTCGACGCTTTTCCCAAATTCATGCGTTTCCGACCCCAAATTGCTCGCGGCTCGTTTTGAGTGGGGTTTTGCGCTTTCAAGGGGCAATTGCTCCAAAGGGCTCGGATTTGCACGGAAATCCACCTCCTCATTCCATTTTCAACAAGGAATCCAAAATGGTCGACGCTTTCCCCAAATTCATGCGTTTCCGCCCCCAATTTGCTCGCTGCTCGTTTTGAGGGCGGTTTTGCGCTTTCAAGGGGCAATTGCTCCAAAAGGCTCGGATTTGCACGGAAATCCACCTCCTCAATCCATTTTCCACAAGGAATCCAAAATGGTCGACGCTTTTCCCAAATTCATGCGTTTCCGACCCCAAATTGCTCGCGGCTCGTTTTGAGGGCGGTTTTGAGCTTTCAAGGGGCAATTGCTCCAAAGGGCTCGGATTTGCACGGAAATCACCCTCCTCATTCCATTTTCCACAAGGAATCCAAAATGGTCGACGCTTTTCCCAAATTCATGCGTTTCCGACCCCAAATTGCTCGCGGCTCGTTTTGAGTGGGGTTTTGCGCTTTCAAGGGGCAATTGCTCCAAAGGGCTCGGATTTGCACGGAAATCCCCTCCTCATTCCATTTTCCACAAGGAATCCAAAATGGTCGACGCTTTTCCCAAATTCATGCGTTTCCGCCCCCAAATTGCTCGCGGCTCGTTTTGAGGGCGGTTTTGCGCTTTCAAGGGGCAATTGCTCCAAAGGGCTCGGATTTCCACGGACATCCGCCTCCTCATTCCATTCTCCACAAGCAATCCCAAATGGGAGACGCTTTGCCCAAATTCCTCCGTTTCCGCCCCAAATTGCTCGCGGCTCGTTTTGAGGGCGGTTTTGCGCTTTCAAGGGGCAATTGCTACAAAGGGCTCGGATTTGCACGGAAATGGCCCTCCTCATTCCATTTTCCACAAGGAATCCAAAATGGTCGACGCTTTTCCCAAATTCATGCGTTTCCGCCCCCAAATTGCTCGCGGCTCGTTTTGAGGGCGGTTTTGCGCTTTCAAGGGGCAATTGCTCCAAAGGGCTCGGATTTGCACGGAAATCCCCCTCCTCATTCCATTTTCCACAAGGAATCCAAAATGGTCGACGCTTTTCCCAAATTCATGCGTTTCCCCCCCAAATTGCTCGCGGCTCGTTTTGAGTGGGTTTTGCGCTTTCAAGGGGCAATTGCTCCAAAGGGCTCGGATTTGCACGGAAATCCCCTCCTCATTCCATTTTCCACAAGGAACCCAAAATGGTCGACGCTTTTCCCAAATTCATGCGTTTCCGACCCCAAATTGCTCGCGGCTCGTTTTGAGTGCGGTTTTGCGCTTTCAAGGGGCAATTGCTCCAAAGGGCTCGGATTTGCACGGAAATCCCCCTCCTCATTCCATTTTCCACAAGGAATCCAAAATGGTCGACGCTTTTCCCAAATTCATGCGTTTCCGACCCAAATTGCTCGCGGCTCGTTTTGAGGGCGGTTTTGCGCTTTCAAGGGGCAATTGCTCCAAAGGGCTCGGATTTGCACGGAAAGCGCCCTCCTCATTCCATTTTCCACAAGGAATCCAAAATGGTCGACGCTTTCCCCAAATTCATGCGTTTCCGCCCCCAAATTGCTCGCGGCTCGTTTTGAGGCGGTTTTGCGCTTTCAAGGGGCAATTGCTCCAAAGGGCTCGGATTTGCACGGAAATCACCCTCCTCATTCCATTTTCCACAAGGAATCCAAAATGGTCGACGCTTTTCCCAAATTCATCCGTTTCCGCCCCAAATTGCTCGAGGCTCGTTTTGAGGGCGGTTTTGCGCTTTCAAGGGGCAATTGCTCCAAAGGGCTCGGATTTGCACGGAAATCACCCTCCTCATTCCATTTTCCACAAGGAATCCAAAATGGTCGACGCTTTCCCCAAATTCCCAAATTCATGCGTTTCCGCCCCAAATTGCTCGCGGCTCGTTTTGAGGGCGGTTTTGCGCTTTCAAGGGGCAATTGCTCCAAAGGGCTCGGATTTGCACGGAAATGGCCCTCCTCATTCCATTTTCCACAAGGAGTCCAAAATGGTCGACGCTTTCCCCAAATTCATGCGTTTCCGCCCCCAAATTGCTCGCGGCTCGTTTTGAGGGCGGTTTTGCGCTTTCAAGGGGCAATTGCTCCAAAGGGCTCGGATTTGCACGGAAATCCCCCTCCTCATTCCATTTTCCACAAGGAATCCAAAATGGTCGACGCTTTCCCAAATTCATGCGTTTCCGACCCCAAATTGCTCGCGGCTCGTTTTGAGTGGGGTTTTGCGCTTTCAAGGGGCAATTGCTCCAAAGGGCTCGGATTTGCACGGAAATCCCCCTCCTCATTCCATTTTCAACAAGGAATCCAAAATGGTCGACGCTTTCCCCAAATTCATGCGTTTCCGCCCCCAATTTGCTCGCTGCTCGTTTTGAGGGCGGTTTTGCGCTTTCAAGGGGCAATATCTCCAAAGGGCTCGGATTTGCACGGAAATCCACCTCCTCATTCCATTTTCCACAAGGAATCCAAAATGGTCGACGCTTTTCCCAAATTCATGCGTTTCCGACCCCAAATTGCTCGCGGCTCGTTTTGAGTGGGGTTTTGCGCTTTCAAGGGGCAATTGCTCCAAAGGGCTCGGATTTGCACGGAAATCCCCCTCCTCATTCCATTTTCAACAAGGAACCCAAAATGGTCGACGCTTTCCCCAAATTCATGCGTTTCCGCCCCCAAATTGCTCGCGGCTCGTTTTGAGGGCGGTTTTGCGCTTTCAAGGGGCAATTGCTCCAAAGGGCTCGGATTTGCACGGAAATCCCCCTCCTCATTCAATTTTCCACAAGGAATCCAAAATGGTAGACGCTTTTCCCAAATTCATGCGTTTCCGCCCCCAAATTGCTCGCGGCTCGTTTTGAGGGCGGTTTTGCGCTTTCAAGGGGCAATTGCTCCAAAGGGCTCGGATTTGCACGGAAATCCCCCTCCTCATTCCATTTTCCACAAGGAATCCAAAATGGTCGACGCTTTTCCCAAATTCATGCGTTTCCGACCCCAAATTGCTCGCGGCTCGTTTTGAGTGGGGTTTTGCGCTTTCAAGGGGCAATTGCTCCAAAGGGCTCGGATTTGCACGGAAATCCCCCTCCTCATTCCATTTTCCACAAGGAATCCAAAATGGTCGACGCTTTTCCCAAATTCATGCGTTTCCGACCCCAAATTGCTCGCGGCTCGTTTTGAGTGGGGTTTTGCGCTTTCAAGGGGCAATTGCTCCAAAGGGCTCGGATTTGCACGGAAATCCCCCTCCTCATTCCATTTTCCACAAGGAATCCAAAATGGTGGACGCTTTTCCCTTCGTTTCCGCCCCAAATTGCTCGCGGCTCGTTTTGAGGGCGGTTTTGCGCTTTCAAGGGGCAATTGCTCCAAAGGGCTCGGATTTGCACGGAAATCCCCTTCTCATTCCATTTTCCACAAGGAATCCAAAATGGTCGACGCTTTTCCCAAATTCATGCCTTTCCGCCCCAGAATTGCTCGCAGCTCGTTTTGAGGGCGGTTTTGCGCTTTCAAGGGGCAATTGCTCCAAAGGACTCGGATTTGCACGGAAATCCCCCTCCTCATTCCATTTTCCACAAGGAATCCAAAATGGTTGACGCTTTTCCCAAATTCATGCGTTTCCGAACCCAAATTGCTCGAGGCTCGTTTTGAGGGCGGTTTTGCGCTTTCAAGGGGCAATTGCTCCAAAGGGCTCGGATTTGCACGGAAATCCACCTCCTCATTCCATTTTCCACAAGGAATCCAAAATGGTCGACGCTTTTCCCAAATTCATGCGTTTCCGACCCCAAATTGCTCGCGGCTCGTTTTGAGTGGGGTTTTGCGCTTTCAAGGGGCAATTGCTCCAAAGGGCTCGGATTTGCACGGAAATCCCCCTCCTCATTCCATTTTCCACAAGGAATCCAAAATGGTCGACGCTTTTCCCGAATTCATGCGTTTCCGACCCCAAATTGCTCGTGGCTCGTTTTGAAGGCGGTTTTGCACTTTCAAGGGGCAATTGCTCCACAGGGCTCGGATTTGCACGAAAATCCCCTCCTCAATCCATTTTCCACAAGGAATCCAAAATGGTCGACGCTTTTCCCAAATTCATGCCGTTTCGCCCCCAAATTGCTCGCGGCTCGTTTTGAGGGCGGTTTTTCGCTTTCAAGGGGCAATTGCTCCAAAGGGCTCGGATTTGCACGGAAATCAACCTCCTCATTCCATTTTCAACAAGGAATCCAAAATGGTCGACGCTTTCCCAAAATTCATGCCTTTCCGCCCCAAATTGCTCGCGGCTCGTTTTGAGGGCGGTTTTGAGCTTTCATGGGGCAATTGCTCCAAAGGGCTCGGATTTGCACGGAAATCAACCTCCTCATTCCATTTTCAACAAGGAATCCAAAATGGTCGACGCTTTCCCCAAATTCATGCGTTTCCGCCCCAAATTGCTCGCGGCTCGTTTTGAGGGCGGTTTTGCTCTTTCAAGGGGCAATTGCTCCAAAGGGCTCGGATTTGCAGGGAAATCCTCCTCCTCATTCCATTTACCACAAGGAATCCAAAATTGCTTTTCCCAAATTCATGCATTTCCGGCTCGCGGCTCGTTTTGAGGGCGGTTTTGCGCTTTCAATGGGCAATTGCTTCAAAGGGCTCGGATTTGCATGGAAAGCGCCGTCCTCAATGCATTTTGCACAAGGAATCCACGATGGTCCACGCTTTCCCCAAATTCATGCGTTTCCGCTCCCAAATTGCTCACGGCTCGTTTTGAGGGCGGTTTTGCGCTTTCAAGGGGCAATTGCTGCAAAGGGCTCGGATTTGCACGCAAATCACCCTCCTCATTCCATTTTCCACAAGGAATCCAAAATGGTGGACGCTTTTCCCAAATTCATGCGTTTCCGACCCCAAATTGCTCGCGGCTCGTTTTGAGGGCGGTTTTGCGCTTTCAAGGGGCAATTGCTCCAAAGGGCTCGGATTTGCACGGAAAGCGCCCTCCTCATTCCATTTTCCACAAGGAATCCAAAATGGTCGACGCTTTCCCCAAATTCATGCGTTTCCGCCCCCAAATTGCTCGCGGCTCGTTTTGAGGGCGGTTTTGCGCTTTCAAGGGGCAATTGCTCCAAAGGGCTCGGATTGGCACGGAAATCCGCCTCCTCATTCCATTTTCCTCAAAGAATCCAAAATGGTAGACGCTTTCTGCTTTCGAAAGGGGCAATTGCTGCAAAGGGCTCGGATTTGCACGGAATACCCCTCCTCATTCCATTTTCCACAAGGAATCCAAAATGGTCGACGCTTTTCCCAAATTCATGCGTTTCCGACCCCAAATTGCTCGCGGCTCGTTTTGAGTGGGGTTTTGCGCTTTCAAGGGGCAATTGCTCCAAAGGGCTCGGATTTGCACGGAAATCCCCCTCATTCCATCTTCAACAAGGAACCCAAAATGGTGGACGACTTTCCAAAATTCTTGCCTTTCCGACCCCAAATTGCTCGCGGCTCGTTTTGAGGGCGGTTTTGCGCTGTCAAGGGGCAATTGCTCCAAAGGGCTCGGATTTGCACGGAAATCCCCTCCTCATTCCATTTTCCACAAGGAATCCAAAATGGTCGACGCTTTCCCCAAATTCATGCGTTTCCGCCCCAAAATTGCTCGCGGCTCGTTTTGAGGGCGGTTTTGCGCTTTCAAGGGGCAATTGCTCCAAAGGGCTCGGATTTGCACGGAAATCCCCCTCCTCATTCCATTTTCCACAAGGAATCCAAAATGGTCGACGCTTTTCCCAAATTCATGCGTTTCCGACCCCAAATTGCTCGCGGCTCGTTTTGAGTGGGGTTTTGCGCTTTCAAGGGGCAATTGCTCCAAAGGGCTCGGATTTGCACGGAAATCCACCTCCTCATTCCATTTTCAACAAGGAATCCAAAATGGTCGACGCTTTCCCAAAATTCATGCGTTTCCGCCCCCAATTTGCTCGCGGCTCGTTTTGAGGGCGGTTTTGCGCTTTCAAGGGGCAATTGCTCCAAAGGGCTCGGATTTGCACGGAAATCCCCCTCCTCATTCCATTTTCCACAAGGAATCCAAAATGGTCGACGCTTTTCCCAAATTCATGCATTTCCGCCCCCAAATTGCTCGCGGCTCGTTTTGAGGGCGGTTTTGCGCTTTCAAGGGGCAATTGCTCCAAAGGGCTCGGATTTGCACGGAAATCACCCTCCTCAATCCATTTTCCACAAGGAATCCAAAATGGTCGACGCTTTCCCCAAATTCATGCGTTTCCGCCCCCAAATTGCTCGCGGCTCGTTTTGAGGGCGGTTTTGCGCTTTCAAGGGGCAATTGCTCCAAAGGGCTCGGATTTGCACGGAAATCCCCCTCCTCATTCCATTTTCCACAAGGAATCCAAAATGGTCGACGCTTTTCCCAAATTCATGCGTTTCGCCACCAAATTGCTCGCGGCTCGTTTTGAGGGCGGTTTTGCGCTTTCAAGGGGCAATTGCTCCAAAGGGCTCGGATTTGCACGGAAATCCACCTCCTCATTCCATTTTCAACAAGGAATCCAAAATGGTCGACGCTTTCCCCAAATTCATGCGTTTCCGCCCCCAAATTGCTCGCGGCTCGTTTTGAGGGCGGTTTTGCGCTTTCAAGGGGCAATTGCTCCAAAGGGCTCGGATTTGCACGCAAAACCCCCTCCTCATTCCATTTTCCACAAGGAATCCAAAATGGTCGACGCTTTTCCCAAATTCATGCATTTCCGCCCCCAAATTGCTCGCGGCTCGTTTTGAGGGCGGTTTTGCGCTTTCAAGGGGCAATTGCTCCAAAGGGCTCGGATTTGCACGGAAATCCCCCTCCTCATTCCATTTTCCACAAGGAATCCAAAATGGTCAACGCTTTTCCCAAATACATGCGTTTCCGCCCCCAAATTGCTCGCGGCTCGTTTTGAGGGCGGTTTTGAGCTTTCATGGGCCAATTGCTCCAAAGGGCTCGGATTTGCACGGAAAGCGCCCTCCTCAATCCATTTTCCACAAGGAATCCAAAATGGTCGACGCTTTCCCCAAATTCATGCGTTTCCGCCCCCAAATTGCTCGCGGCTCGTTTTGAGGGCGGTTTTGCGCTTTCAAGGGGCAATTGCTCCAAAGGGCTCGGATTTGCACGGAAATCCCCCTCCTCATTCCATTTTCCACAAGGAATCCAAAATGGTCGACGCTTTTCCCAAATTCATGCGTTTCCGACCCCAAATTGCTCGCGGCTCGTTTTGAGTGGGGTTTTGCGCTTTCAAGGGGCAATTGCTCCAAAGGGCTCGGATTTGCACGGAAATCCCCCTCCTCATTCCATTTTCAACAAGGAATCCAAAATGGTCGACGCTTTCCCCAAATTCATGCGTTTCCGCCCCCAAATTGCTCGCGGCTCGTTTTGAGGGCGGTTTTGCGCTTTCAAGGGGCAATTGCTCCAAAGGGCTCGGATTTGCACGGAAATCACCCTGCTCAATCCATTTTCCACAAGGAATCCAAAATGGTCGACGCTTTTCCCAAATTCATGCATTTCCGCCCCCAAATTGCTCGCGGCTCGTTTTGAGGGCGGTTTTGCGCTTTCAGGGGGCAATTGCTCCAAAGGGCTCGGATTTGCACGGAAATCCCCCTCCTCATTCCATTTTCCACAAGGAATCCAAAATGGTCGACGCTTTTCCCAAATTCATGCGTTTCCGCCCCCAAATTGCTCGCGGCTCGTTTTGAGGGCGGTTTTGCGCTTTCAAGGGGCAATTGCTCCAAAGGGCTCATATTTGCACCGAAATCGCCCTCCTCAATCCATTTTCCACAAGGAATCCAAAATAGTTGACGCATTCCCAAATTCAAGCGTTTCCGCCTCCAAATTTCTCTCGGCTCGCTTTGAGGGCGGTTTTGCGCTTTCATGGGGCAATTACTCAAAAGGGCTCGGATTTGCACGGAAATCCACATCCTCATTCCATTTTCCACTATTAATCCAAAATGGTGGACGCTTTCCCCAAATTCATGCGTTTCCGGCCCAAATTGCTCGCGGCTCGTTTTGAGGGCGGTTTTGCGCTTTCAAGGGGCAATTGCTCCAAAGGGCTCGGATTTGCACGGAAATCACCCTCCTCATTCCATTTTCCACAAGGAATCCAAAATGGTCGACGCTTTTCCCAAATTCATGCGTTTCCGCCCCCAAATTGCTCGCGGCTCGTTTTGAGGGCGGTTTTGCGCTTTCAAGGGGCAATTGCTCCAAAGGGCTCGGATTTGCACGGAAATCGCCCTCCTCATTCCATTTTCCACAAGGAATCCAAAATGGTTGACGCTTTTCCCAAATTCATACGTTTCCGCCACCAAATTGCTCGCGGCTCGTTTTGAGGGCGGTTTTGCGCTTTCAAGGGGCAATTGCTCCAAAGGGCTCGGATTTGCACGGAAATCCCCTCCTCATTCCATTTTCCACAAGGAATCCAAAATGGTCGACGCTTTTCCCAAATTCATGCGTTTCCGACCCCAAATTGCTCGCGGCTCGTTTTGAGTGGGGTTTTGCGCTTTCAAGGGGCAATTGCTCCAAAGGGCTCGGATTTGCACGGAAATCCCCCTCCTCATTCCATTTTCCACAAGGAATCCAAAATGGTCGACGCTTTTCCCAAATTCATGCGTTTCCGCCCCCAAATTGCTCGCGGCTCGTTTTGAGGGCGGTTTTGCGCTTTCAAGGGGCAATTGCTCCAAAGGGCTCGGATTTGCACGGAAATCGCCCTCCTCATTCCATTTTCCACAAGGAATCCAAAATGGTCGACGCTTTCCCCAAATTCATGCGTTTCCGCCACATAATTGGTCGCGGCTCGTTTTGAGGGCGGTTTTTCGCTTCCAAGGGGCAATTGCTCCAAAGGGCTCGGATTTGCACGGCAATCGCCCTCCTCATTCCATTTTCCACAAGGAATCCAAAATGGTCGACGCTTTTCCCAAATTCATGCATTTCCGCCCCCAAATTGCTCGCGGCTCGTTTTGAGGGCGGTTTTGGGCTTTCAAGGGGCAATTGCTGCAAAGGGCTCGGATTTGCACGCAAATCACCCTCCTCATTCCATTTTCCACAAGGAATCCAAAATGGTCGACGCTTTTCCCAAATTCATGCGTTTCCGCCCCAAAATTGCTCGCGGCTCGTTTTGAGGGCGGTTTTGCGCTTTCAAGGGGCAATTGCTCCAAAGGGCTCGGATTTGCACGGAAATCCCCCTCCTCATTCCATTTTCCACAAGGAATCCAAAATGGTCGACGCTTTTCCCAAATTCATGCGTTTCCGACCCCAAATTGCTCGCGGCTCGTTTTGAGTGCGGTTTTGCGCTTTCAAGGGGCAATTGCTCCAAAGGCTCGGATTTGCACGGAAATCCCCCTCCTCATTCCATTTTCCACAAGGAATCCAAAATGGTCGACGCTTTTCCCAAATTCATGCGTTTCCGCCCCCAAATTGCTCGCGGCTCGTTTTGAGGGCGGTTTTGCGCTTTCAAGGGGCAATTGCTCCAAAGGGCTCGGATTTGCACGGAAAACTCCCTCCTCAATTCATTTTTCACAAGGAATCCAAAATGGTCGACGCTTTCCCCAAATTCGTGCGTTTCCGCCCCCAAAATTCTGGCGGCTCGTTTTGAGGGAGGTTTTGGTCTCTCAAGGGGCAATTGCTCCAAAGGGCTCACATTAGCACGGCAATCGCCCTCCTCATTCCATTTTCCACAAGGAATCCAAAATGGTCGACGCTTTTCCCAAATTCATGCGCTTCCGACCCCAAATTGCTCGCGGCTCGTTTTGAGGGCGGTTTTGAGCTTTCAAGGGGCAATTGCTCCAAAGGGCTCGGATTTGCACGGAAATCACCCTCCTCATTCCATTTTCCACAAGGAATCCAAAATGGTCGACGCTTTTCCCAAATTCATGCGTTTCCGACCCCAAATTGCTCGCGGCTCGTTTTGAGTGGGGTTTTGCGCTTTCAAGGGGCAATTGCTCCAAAGGGCTCGGATTTGCACGGAAATCCCCCTCCTCATTCCATTTTCCACAAGGAATCCAAAATGGTCGACGCTTTTCCCAAATTCATGCGTTTCCGCCCCCAAATTGCTCGCGGCTCGTTTTGAGGGCGGTTTTGCGCTTTCAAGGGGCAATTGCTCCAAAGGGCTCGGATTTGCACGGAAATCCCCTCCTCATTCCATTTTCCACAAGGAATCCAAAATGGTCGACGCTTTTCCCAAATTCATGCGTTTCCGACCCCAAATTGCTCGCGGCTCGTTTTGAGTGGGGTTTTGCGCTTTCAAGGGGCAATTGCTCCAAAGGGCTCGGATTTGCACGGAAATCCCCTCCTCATTCCATCTTCCACAAGGAATCCAAAATGGTCGACGCTTTTCCCAAATTCATGCGTTTCCGCCCCCAAATTGCTCGCGGCTCGTTTTGAGGGCGGTTTTGCGCTTTCAAGGGGCAATTGCTCCAAAGGGCTCGGATTTGCACCGAAATCTCCCGGCGGTTTTGAGCTTTCAAGGGGCAATTGCTCCAAAGGGCTCGGATTTGCACGGAAATGGCCCTCCTCATTCCATTTTCCACAAGGAGTCCAAAATGGTCCACGCTTTTCCCAAATACATGCGTTTCCGCCCCCAAATTGCTCGCGGCTCGTTTTGAGGGCGGTTTTGCGCTTTCAAGGGGCAATTGCTCCAAAGGGCTCGGATTTGCACGGAAATCCCCTCCTCATTCCATTTTCCACAAGGAATCCAAAATGGTCGACGCTTTTCCCAAATTCATGCGTTTCCGCCCCCAAATTGCTCGCGGCTCGTTTTGAGGGCGGTTTTGCGCTTTCAAGGGGCAATTGCTCCAAAGGGCTCGGATTTGCACGCAAATCCCCTCCTCATTCCATTTTCCACAAGGAATCCAAAATGGTCGACGCTTTTCCCAAATTCATGCATTTCCGCCCCCAAATTGCTCGCGGCTCGTTTTGAGGGCGGTTTTGCGCTTTCAAGGGGCAATTGCTCCAAAGGGCTCGGATTTGCACGGAAATCACCCTCCTCATTCCATTTTCCACAAGGAATCCAAAATGGTCGACGCTTTTCCCAAATTCATCCGTTTCCGCCCCAAATTGCTCGAGGCTCGTTTTGAGGGCGGTTTTGCGCTTTCAAGGGGCAATTGCTCCAAAGGGCTCGGATTTGCACGGAAAACCCTCCTCATTCCATTTTCCACAAGGAATCCAAAATGGTCGACGCTTTTCCCAAATTCATGCATTTCCGCCCCCAAATTGCTCGCGGCTCGTTTTGAGGGCGGTTTTGCGCTTTCAAGGGGCAATTGCTCCAAAGGGCTCGGATTTGCACGGAAATCACCCTTCTCAATCCATTTTCCACAAGGAATCCAAAATGGTCGACGCTTTTCCCAAATTCATGCGTTTCCGCCCCCAAATTGCTCGCGGCTCGTTTTGAGGGCGGTTTTGCGCTTTCAAGGGGCAATTGCTCCAAAGGGCTCGGATTTGCACGGAAATCGCCCTCCTCATTCAATTTTCCACAAGGAATCCAAGATGGTCCACGCTTTCCCCAAATTCATGCGTTTCCGCCACCAAATTGCTCGCGCCTCGTTTTGAGGGCGGTTTTGCGCTTTCAAGGTGCTCCAAAGGGCTCGGATTTGCATGGAAATCCACCTCCTCATTCTATTTTACACAAGGAATCCAAAATGGTCGACGCTTTCCCAAATTCATGCGTTTCCGCCCCCAAATTGCTCGCGGCTCGTTTTGAGGGCGGTTTTGCGCTTTCAAGGGGCAATTGCTCCAAAGGGCTCGGATTTGCACGCAAATCACCCTCCTCATTCCATTTTCCACAAGGAATCCAAAATGGTCGACGCTTTTCCCAAATTCATGCGTTTCCGCCCCCAAATTGCTCGCGGCTCGTTTTGAGGGCGGTTTTGCGCTTTCAAGGGGCAATTGCTCCAAAGGGCTCGGATTTGCACGGAAATCCCCTCCTCATTCCATTTTCCACAAGGAATCCAAAATGGTCGACGCTTTTCCCAAATTCATGCGTTTCCGCCCCCAAATTGCTCGCGGCTCGTTTTGAGGGCGGTTTTGCGCTTTCAAGGGGCAATTGCTCCAAAGGGCTCGGATTTGCACGGAAATCCCCCTCCTCATTCCATTTTCCACAAGGAATCCAAAATGGTCGACGCTTTTCCCAAATTCATGCGTTTCCGCCCCCAAATTGCTCGCGGCTCGTTTTGAGGGCGGTTTTGCGCTTTCAAGGGGCAATTGCTCCAAGGGCTCGGATTTCCACTGAAATCCCCTCCTCATTCCATTTTCCACAAGGAATCCAAAATGGTCGACGCTTTTCCCAAATTCATGCATTTCCGACCCCAAATTGCTCGCGGCTCGTTTTGAGGGCTGTTTTGTTGTGCATTCATGTGGCAATTGCTCCGAAGGCCTCGGATTTGCACGGAAATCTCCCTCCTCATTCCATTTTCCACAAGGAATCCAAAATGGTCGACGCTTTCCCCAAATTCATGCGTTTCCGCCCCCAAATTGCTCGCGGCTCGTTTTGAGAGCGGTTTTGCGCTTTCAAGGGGCAATTGCTCCAAAGGGCTCGGATTTGCACGGAAATCACCCTCCTCATTCCATTTTCCACAAGGAATCCAAAATGGTCGACGCTTTTCCCAAATTCATGCGTTTCCGCCCCCAAATTGCTCGCGGCTCGTTTTGAGGGCGGTTTTGCGCTTTCAAGGGGCAATTGCTCCAAAGGGCTCGGATTTGCACGGAAATCGCCCTCCTCATTCCATTTTCCACAAGGAATCCAAAATGGTCGACGCTTTTCCCAAATTCATGCGTTTCCGACCCCAAATTGCTCGCGGCTCGTTTTGATGGTGGTTTTGCGATTGCAAGGGGCAATTGCTCAACAGGGCTGGGATTTGAACGGAAATCCCCTCCTCATTCCATTTTCCACAAGGAATCCAAAATGGTCGACGCTTTTCCCAAATTCATGCGTTTCCGCCCCCAAATTGCTCGCGGCTCGTTTTGAGGGCGGTTTTGCGCTTTCAAGGGGCAATTGCTCCAAAGGGCTCGGATTTGCACGGAAATCCCCCTCCTCATTCCATTTTCCACAAGGAATCCAAAATGGTCGACGCTTTTCCCAAATTCATGCGTTTCCGACCCCAAATTGCTCGCGGCTCGTTTTGAGTGGGGTTTTGCGCTTTCAAGGGGCAATTGCTCCAAAGGGCTCGGATTTGCACGGAAATCACCCTGCTCATTCCATTTTCCACAAGGAGTCCAAAATGGTCAACGCTTTTCCCAAATACATGCGTTTCCGCCCCCAAATTGCTCGCGGCTCGTTTTGAGGGCGGTTTTGAGCTTTCATGGGCCAATTGCTCCAAAGGGCTCGGATTTGCACGGAAATCACCCTGCTCAATCCATTTTCCACAAGGAATCCAAAATGGTCGACGCTTTTCCCAAATTCATGCGTTTCCGCCCCCAAATTGCTCGCGGCTCGTTTTGAGGGCGGTTTTGCGCTTTCAAGGGGCAATTGCTCCAAAGGGCTCGGATTTGCACGGAAATCCCCCTCCTCATTCCATTTTCCACAAGGAATCCAAAATGGTCGACGCTTTTCCCAAATTCATGCGTTTCCGCCCCCAAATTGCTCGCGGCTCGTTTTGAGGGCGGTTTTGCGCTTTCAAGGGGCAATTGCTCCAAAGGGCTCGGATTTGCACGGAAATCCCCCTCCTCATTCCATTTTCCACAAGGAATCCAAAATGGTCGACGCTTTTCCCAAATTCATGCGTTTCCGACCCCAAATTGCTCGCGGCTCGTTTTGAGTGGCGTTTTGCGCTTTCAAGGTCCAATTGCTCCACGGGGCTCGGATTTGCACGGAAATCACCCTCCTCAATCCATTTTCCACAAGGAATCCAAAATGGTCGACGCTTTTCCCAAATTCATGCGTTTCCGACCCCAAATTGCTCGCGGCTCGTTTTGAGTGGGGTTTTGCGCTTTCAAGGGGCAATTGCTCCAAAGGGCTCGGATTTGCACGGAAATCCACCTCCTCATTCCATTTTTCACAAGGAATCCAAAATGGTCCACGCTTTCCCCAAATTCATGCGTTTCCGCCCCCAAATTGCTCGCGGCTCGTTTTGAGGGCGGTTTTGCGCTTTCAAGGGGCAATTGCTCCAAAGGGCTCGGATTTGCTCGGAATCCCCCTCCTCATTCAATCTTCCACAAGGAATCCAAAATGGTCGACGCTTTTACCAAATTCATGCGTTTCCGCCCCCAAATTGCTCGCGGCTCGTTTTGAGTGGGGTTTTGCGCTTTCAAGGGGCAATTGCTCCAAAGGGCTCGGATTTGCACGAAAATCGCCCTCCTCATTCCATTTTCCACAAGGAATCCAAAATGGTCGACTCTTTTCCCAAATTCATGCGTTTCCGCCCCAAATTGCTCGCGGCTCGTTTTGAGGGCGGTTTTGCGCTTTTAAGGGGCAATTGCTCCAAAGGGCTCGGATTTGCAAGGGAATCCCCCTCCTCATTCCATATTCCACAAGGACTCCAAAATGGTAGACGCTTTGCCGAAATTCATGCGTTTCCGCCCCGAAATTGCCCCTGGCTCGTTTTGAGGGCGGTTTTGCGCTTTCAAGGGGCAATTGCTCCACAGGGCTCGTATTTGCACGGAAATTCGCCTCCTCATTCCATTTTCCTGAAGGAATCCAAAATGGTAGACGCTTTTCCCAAATTCATGCGTTTCCACCCCCAAATTGCTCGCGGCTCGTTTTGAGGGCGGTTTTGCGCTTTCAAGGGGCAATTGCTCCAAAGGGCTCGGATTTGCACGGAAATCCCCCTCCTCATTCCATTTTCCACAAGGAATCCAAAATGGTCGACGCTTTTCCCAAATTCATGCGTTTCCGCCCCCAAATTGCTCGCGGCTCGTTTTGAGGGCGGTTTTGCGCTTTCAAGGGGCAATTGCTCCAAAGGGCTCGGATTTGCACGGAAATCGCCCTCCTCATTCAATTTTCCACAAGGAATCCAAAATGGTCGACGCTTTTCCCAAATTCATGCGTTTCCGACCCCAAATTGCTCGCGGCTCGTTTTGAGTGGGGTTTTGCGCTTTCAAGGGGCAATTGCTCCAAAGGGCTCGGATTTGCACGGAAATCCCCCTCCTCATTCCATTTTCCACAAGGAATCCAAAATGGTGGACGACTTTCCCAAATTCTTGCGTTTCCGACCCCAAATAGCTCGCGTCTCGTTTTGAGGGCGGTTTTGCGCTTTCAAGGGGCAATTGCTCCAAAGGGCTCGGATTTGCACGGAAATCCCCTCCTCATTCCATTTTCCACAAGGAGTCCAAAATGGTCAACGCTTTTCCCAAATACATGCGTTTCCGCCCCCAAATTGCTCGCGGCTCGTTTTGAGGGCGGTTTTGAGCTTTCAAGGGGCAATTGCTCCAAAGGGCTCGGATTTGCACGGAAATGACCCTCCTCAATTCATTTTTCACAAGGAATCCAAAATGGTCGACGCTTTCCCCAAATTCCTGCGTTTCCGCCCCAAATTGCTCGCGGCTCGTTTTGAGGGCGGTTTTGGTCTCTCAAGGGGCAATTGCTCCAAAGGGCTCGGATTTGCACGGAAATCCCCTTCCTCATTCAATTTTCCACAAGGAACCCAAAATGGTCGACGCTTTCCCAAATTCATGCGTTTCCGCCACCAAATTGCTCGCGGCTCGTTTTGAGGGCGGTTTTGCGCTTTCAAGGGGCAATTGCTCCAAAGGGCTCGGATTTGCACGGAAATCGCCCTCCTCAATCCATTTTCCACAAGGAATCCAAAATGGTCGACGCTTTTCCCAAATTCATGCGTTTCCGCCCCAAATTGCTCGCGGCTCGTTTTGAGGGCGGTTTTGCGCTTTCAAGGGGCAATTGCTCCAAAGGGCTCGGATTTGCACGGGAATCCCCCTCCTCATTCCATTTTCCACAAGGAATCCAAAATGGTCGACGCTTTTCCCAAATTCATGCGTTTCCGCCCCCAAATTGCTCGCGGCTCGTTTTGAGGGCGGTTTTGCGCTTTCAAGGGGCAATTGCTCCAAAGGGCTCCGATTTGCACAGAAATGCCCCTCCTCATTCCATTTTCCACAAGGAATCCAAAATGGTCGACGCTTTTCCCAAATTCATGCGTTTCCGCCCCCAAATTGCTCGCGGCTCGTTTTGAGGGCGGTTTTGCGCTTTCAAGGGGCAATTGCTCCAAAGGGCTCGGATTTGCACGGAAATCCCCCTCCTCATTCCATTTTCCACAAGGAATCCAAAATGGTCGACGCTTTTCCCAAATTCATGCGTTTCCGCCCCCAAATTGCTCGCGGCTCGTTTTGAGGGCGGTTTTGCGCTTTCAAGGGGCAATTGCTCCAAAGGGCTCGGATTTGCACGGAAATCCCCCTCCTCATTCAATTTTCCACAAGGAATCCAAAATGGTCGACGCTTTTCCCAAATTCATGCGTTTCCGCCCCCAAATTGCTCGCGGCTCGTTTTGAGGGCGGTTTTGAGCTTTCATGGGCCAATTGCTCCAAAGGGCTCGGATTTGCACGGAAATCACCCTGCTCAATCCATTTTCCACAAGGAATCCAAAATGGTCGACGCTTTTCCCAAATTCTTGCGTTTCCGCCCCAAATTGCTCGCGGCTCGTTTTGGGGGCGGTTTTGCGCTTTCAAGGGGCAATTGCTCCAAAGGGCTCGGATTTGCACGGAAATCCCCCTCCTCATTCCATTTTCCACAAGGAATCCAAAATGGTCGACGCTTTTCCCAAATTCATGCGTTTCGCCCCCAAATTGCTCGCGGCTCGTTTTGAGGGCGGTTTTGCGCTTTCAAGGGGCAATTGCTCCAAAGGGCTCGGATTTGCACGGAAATCCCCCTCCTCATTCCATTTTCCACAAGGAATCCAAAATGGTCGACGCTTTTCCCAAATTCATGCGTTTCCGCCCCCAAATTGCTCGCGGCTCGTTTTGAGTGGGGTTTTGCGCTTTCAAGGGGCAATTGCTCCAAAGGGCTCGGATTTGCACGGAAATCACCCTCCTCAATCCATTTTCCACAAGGAATCCAAAATGGTCGACGCTTTTCCCAAATTCATGCGTTTCCGCCCCCAAATTGCTCGCGGCTCGTTTTGAGGGCGGTTTTGCGCTTTCAAGGGGCAATTGCTCCAAAGGGCTCGGATTTGCACGGAAATCCACCTCCTCATTCAATTTTCACAAGGAATCCAAAATGGTCCACGCTTTCCCCAAATTCATGCGTTTCCGCCCCCAAATTGCTCGCGGCTCGTTTTGAGGGCATTTCTCTCTTTCAAGGGGCAAATTCTCCAAAGGGCTCAAATTTGCACGGAAATCGCCCTCCTCAATCCATTTTGCACAAGGAATCCAAAATGGTCGACGCTTTTCCCAAATTCATGCGTTTCCGCCCCCAAATTGCTCGCGGCTCGTTTTGAGGGCGGTTTTGCGCTTTCAAGGGGCAATTGCTCCAAAGGGCTCGGATTTGCACGGAATCCCCTCCTCATTCCATTTTCCACAAGGAATCCAAAATGGTCGACACTTTCTCCAAATTCATGCGTTTCCGCCCCCAACTTGCTCGCGGCTCGTTTTGAGGGCGGTTTTGCGCTTTCAAGGGGCAATTGCTCCAAAGGGCTCGGATTTGCACGGAAAACTCCCTCCTCATTCCATTTTCCACAAGGAATCCAAAATGGTCGACGCTTTTCCCAAATTCATGCGTTTCCGCCCCCAAATTGCTCGCGGCTCGTTTTGAGGGCGGTTTTGCGCTTTCAAGGGGCAATTGCTCCAAAGGGCTCGGATTTGCACGAGAATCCCCCTCCTCATTCAATTTTCCACAAGGAATCCAAAATGGTCCACGCTTTTACCAAATTCTTGCGTTTCCGACCCAAAAATGCTCGCGGCTCGTTTTGAGGGCGGTATTGAGCTTTCAAGGGGCAATTGCTCCAAAGGGCTCACATTAGCACGGCAAAACCCCCTCCTCATTCAATTTTCCACAAGGAATCCAAAATGGTCGACGCTTTTCCCAAATTCATGCATTTCCGCCCCCAAATTGCTCGCGGCTCGTTTTGAGGGCGGTTTTGCGCTTTCAAGGGGCAATTGCTCCAAAGGGCTCGGATTTGCACGGAAATCACCCTCCTCATTCCATTTTCCACAAGGAATCCAAAATGGTCGACGCTTTTCCCAAATTCATGCGTTTCCGACCCCAAATTGCTCGCGGCTCGTTTTGAGGGCGGTTTTGCGCTTTCGAGGGGCAATTGCTCCAAAGGGCTCGGATTTGCACGGAAAATCCCCTCCTCATTCCATTTTCCACAAGGAATCCAAAATGGTCGACGCTTTTCCCAAATTCATGCGTTTCCGCCCCCAAATTGCTCGCGGCTCGTTTTGAGGGCGTTTTTGCGCTTTCAAGGGGCAATTGCTCCAAAGGGCTCGGATTTGCACGGAAATCGCCCTCCTCAGTGCATTTTCCACAAGGAATCCAAAATGGTCGACGCTTTTCCCAAATTCATGCATTTCCGCCCCCAAATTGCTCGCGGCTCGTTTTGAGTGCGGTTTTGCGCTTTCAAGGGGCAATTGCTCCAAAGGGCTCGGATTTGCACGGAAATCCCCCTCCTCATTCCATTTTCCACAAGGAATCCAAAATGGTCGACGCTTTCCCAAATTCATGCGTTTCCGCCCCCAAATTGCTCGCGGCTCGTTTTGAGGCGGTTTTGCTCTTTCAAGGGGCAATTGCTCCAAAGGGCTCGGATTTGCACGGAAATCACCCTCCTGAATCCATTTTCCACAAGGAATCCAAAATGGTCGACGCTTTTCCCAAATTCATGCGTTTCCGCCCCCAAATTGCTCGCGGCTCGTTTTGAGTGGGGTTTTGCGCTTTCAAGGGGCAATTGCTCCAAAGGGCTCGGATTTGCACGAAATCCGCCTCCTCATTCAATTTTCCACAAGGAATCCAAAATGGTCGACGCTTTTCCCAAATTCATGTGTTTCCGCCCCCAAATTGCTCGCGGCTCGTTTTGAAGGCGGTTTTGCGCGTTCAAGGGGCAATTGCTCCAAAGGGCTCGGATTTGCACGGAAATCCCCCTCCTCATTCCATTTTCCAAAAGGAATCCAAAATGGTCCACGCTTTTCCCAAATTCATGCGTTTCCGCCCCCAAATTGCTCGCGGCTCGTTTTGAGGGCGGTTTTGCGCTTTCAAGGGGCAATTGCTCCAAATGGCTCGGATTTGCACGGAATCCCCCTCCTCATTCCATTTTCCACAAGGAATCCAAAATGGTCGACGCTTTTCCCAAATTCATGCATTTCCGCCCCCAAATTGCTCGCGGCTCGTTTTGAGGGCGGTTTTGCGCTTTCAAGGGGCAATTGCTCCAAAGGGCTCGGATTTGCACGGAAATCCACCTCCTCAATCAATTTTCCACAAGGAATCCAAAATGGTCGACGCTTTTCCCAAATTCATGCGTTTCCGACCCCAAATTGCTCGCGGCTCGTTTTGAGGGCGGTTTTGCGCTTTCAAGGGGCAATTGCTCCAAAGGGCTCGGATTTGCACGGAAATCCCCCTCCTCATTCAATTTTCCACAAGGAATCCAAAATGGTAGACGCTTTTCCCAAATTCATGCATTTCCGCCCCAAATTGCTCGCGGCTCGTTTTGAGGGCGGTTTTGCGCTTTCAAGGGGCAATTGCTCCAAAGGGCTCGGATTTGCACGGAAAGCGCCCTCCTCAATGCATTTTTCACAAGGAATCCAAAATGGTCGACGCTTTCCCCAAATTCATGCGTTTCCACCCCCAAATTGCTCGCGGCTCGTTTTGAGGGCGGTTTTGCTCTTTCAAGGGGCAATTGCTCCAAAGGGCTCGGATTTGCACGGAAATTAGTGCAACAAGCTAGTAAGGTAGAACAACAATCCACGAAGGGTGTCATGAGGAAAAACTCTTCAAATTTTAATTCTTCCAAGCTGGAAGGATAAAAATAAGAAGGAGGGAGTGCTTCATCAAGCAATCCCACTGCTCACCTCAAAGGAATCAAACTAAATCCAATGAGATCCCAAAAAGACAAGGAGTAGTGAAATAAAATGCTTCAAGTGTTTGGGGAGAGGTTTGGCTTCAGAATGTCAACTAAAGAAGACTATGTTACTTAAAGAGGATGGAGAGCTTGCAAGTGATTCTTCTTCAGATTTCTGCCTCACATGATGATGAAGATGAAGAAATAATTCCAAGAAGAATTTGTTTATGTTAAGAAGGATGTTGGGTAGCCAAGCAAAAGACATGGATGATAGTCAAAAGAAGACATCTTTCATTCTAGATGCCTTATCAAGGAAAGGTATGTTCTTTAATTATTGATGGAGGAGTTGTGCAATGTTGCAAGTGCTAGAGTGGTGTCTAAATTGGGCATTGAACCAAACCTCACCCGCTGCCATAAAAGCTTCAATGGCTTAGTAAGGATGGTGAAGTGACCGTAAACAAACAAGTGGAGGTGAACTTCTCCGTGAGGAAAGTATGATGATACAGTTTTATGTGATGTGCTCCAATGGAGGCTCGTCATTTGCTTCTTGGGGGAGACCTTGGCAATCATGATAAGAAAGTTATGCATGATGGTTTGCACCAACAAGTTCTCTTTTGTGCTTTTAAAGGACGCAAGACTATTCTTGCACCTTTGACACCAAGAAGTTAGTGAGGATAATTTTAAAATGAGAGAAAAAGAAAGCAAGGAAAAGAGAGTGAGAGAGAGCAAGAAAAAAAAGGAGAGAGAAAGAGAGAAAAAGCACCAAACTTGTTTATAAAAAGAAAAAGAGGTCGAAAAAGGCAATGCATTTGAAAAAGCCAATGCTTTTGCTTTTGAGTAAAAGAGAATAAGTTTACAGATTATAAGTCCTACTAACTCTCTTCCAAATAAGGTTTCTAATTTGTTGCAGGAATCCAAGAGGTGTTTTCTAAAGAGGTACCTCACGGACTACCACCTCTAAGCGGCATAGAACATCAAATTGATCTCATTCGGGAGCTTCATTGCCCAAAAGGCCAGCCTATAGGAATAACCACCAAGATACCAAGGGAATTCAAAAAGAAGGTCGGAGACTTGATGCAAAAAGGCAACTCTGTTTCTCAGCATAAAGATGGTAAGTAAGGCTGAATATGTGTGGAAACTACATGAGAAGGTAAAGGCAAACATTGGAAAAAGATGAGGATTCACGTCAAGCAATTTCCAACAAAGGAATCCAAAAGGGTGAGTGTTTGAGCCAAAGGAGAGGATTATAATTTGAGGACAAATTCTTCTGAAGGGAGGGAATGATGAGGACATAGGAGGCGGCAATTACCAAATGTGAAGATTTGCAGGAATAAGCCTCCCAAGGGATATATGCATGAAGGCTTCTTTATTACTTGGCCCAAATTCTGCACTTAGTTTTATTCTTCTTCTTACTTTTAGTTATATTTTGTAATAAAGGCTTATTGGGCTCACTTTATTGGGTTTTTGTGTGTAAGCATAATTAGGTTAAACTCAATATGGATGTTGTCTACTATATAAGGGAACACCATAGCCTCTTTGAGGGACGGCAGAATTCAGGAGTTAACCAAATGGTGAGAGACTAGCTTCTCTAGGGTTCTTTTGAGAATCTCTGAACTTATCAAGGGCATCGATCCTTGTGGCGTTCTTGGGCTTATCAATTCTTTGGAATTGTGGCGCCTACCTATTATTCAGTTTTCGTTCTATATTTCTTGGTTTCGTATCTCCATATTCCTGTGTCCGTTTTCGGTGTTTCTTGCTCCAAACTCGTGTTTGCGGGACGTCCACATCTTTCACCTCGTTTTGGAATCCAAAATGGTCGACGTCTTTCCCGTTAAATACGTTTCTGCTCCCAAATTGGACGCGGCTGGAGGCTGAGGGCGGTTTGGCTTTCAAGGCGCAATTCCTCCTAGGGCTCGGATTTGCACGGAAATGGCCCTCCTCATTCCATTTTCCATAAGGAATCCAAAATGGTCGACGCTTTCCCCAAATTCATGCGTTTCCGCCCCCAAATTGCTCGCGGCTCGTTTTGAGGGCGGTTTTGCGCTTTCAAGGGGCAATTGCTCCAAAGGGCTCGGATTTGCACGGAAATCACCCTGCTCAATCCATTTTCCACAAGGAATCCAAAATGGTCGACGCTTTTCCCAAATTCATGCGTTTCCGCCCCCAAATTGCTCGCGGCTCGTTTTGAGGGCGGTTTTGCGCTTTCAAGGGGCAATTGCTCCAAAGGGCTCGGATTTGCACGGGAATCCCCCTCCTCATTCAATATTCCACAAGGAATCCAAAATGGTCGACGCTTTTCCCAAATTCATGCGTTTCCGCCCCAGAATTGCTCGCAGCTCGTTTTGACGCCGTTTTGGGCTTTCAAGGGGCAATTGCTCCAAAGGGCTCGGATTTGCACGGAAATCCCCCTCCTCATTCCATTTTCCACAAGGAATCCAAAATGGTCGACGCTTTTCCCAAATTCATGCGTTTCCGACCCCAAATTGCTCGCGGCTCGTTTTGAGTGGGGTTTTGCGCTTTCAATGGGCAATTGCTCCACAGGGCTCTGATTTCCAGGGAAATCCGCCTCCTCGTTCCATTTTCCACAAGCAATCCCAAATGGGAGACGCTTTTCCAAATTCATGCGTTTCCGCCCCCAAATTGCTCGTGGCTCCTTTTGAGGGCGGTTTTGCGCTTTCAAGGGGCAATTGCTCCAAAGGGCTCGGATTTGCACGGAAATCCCCCTCCTCATTCAATTTTCCACAAGGAATCCAAAATGGTCGACGCTTTTCCCAAATTCATGCATTTCCGCCCCCAAATTGCTCGCGGCTCGTTTTGAGGGCGGTTTTGCGCTTTCAAGGGCAATTGCTCCAAAGGGCTCGGATTTGCACGGAAAGCGCCCTCCTCAATCCATTTTCCACAAGGAATCCAAAATGGTCGACGCTTTCCCCAAATTCATGCGTTTCCGCCCCAAATTGCTCGCGGCTCGTTTTGAGGGCGGTTTTGCGCTTTCAAGGGGCAATTGCTCCAAAGGGCTCGGATTTGCACGGAAATCCCCCTCCTCATTCAATTTTCCACAAGGAATCCAAAATGGTAGACGCTTTTCCGAAATTCATGCGTTTCCGCCCCATAATTGGTCGCGGCTCGTTTTGAGGGCGGTTTTGCTCTTTCAATGGGCAATTGCTCCAAAGGGCTCGGATTTGCACGGAAATCACCCTCCTCATTCCATTTTCCACAAGGAATCCAAAATGGTCGACGCTTTCCCCAAATTCATGCGTTTCCACCCCCAAATTGCTCGCGGCTCGTTTTGAGGGCGGTTTTGCTCTTTCAAGGGGCAATTGCTCCAAAGGTATCGGATTTGCACGGAAATGGCCCTCCTCATTCCATTTTCCACAAGGAGTCCAAAATGGTCAACGCTTTTCCCAAATACATGCGTTTCCGCCCCCAAATTGCTCGCGGCTCGTTTTGAGGGCGGTTTTGAGCTTTCAAGGGCCAATTGCTCCAAAGGGCTCGGATTTGCACGGAAATCCCCTCCTCATTCCATTTTCCACAAGGAATCCAAAATGGTCGACGCTTTCCCCAAATTCATGCGTTTCCGCCACCAAATTGCTCGCGGCTCGTTTTTAGGGCGGTTTTGCGCTTTCAAGGGGCAATTGCTCCAAAAGGCTCGGATTTGCACGGAAAGCGCCTTCCTCATTCCATTTTCCACAAGGAATCCAAAATGGTCGACGCTTTTCCCAAATTCATGCGTTTCCGACCCCAAATTGCTCGCGGCTCGTTTTGAGTGGGGTTTTGCGCTTTCAAGGGGCAATTGCTCCAAAGGGCTCGGATTTGCACGGAAATCTCCCTCCTCATTCCATTTTTCACAAGGAATCCAAAATGGTCTCACTTTTCCCAAATTCATGCATTTCCGCCCCCAAATTGCTCGCGGCTCGTTTTGAGGGCGGTTTTGCGCTTTCAATGGGCAATTGCTCCAAAGGGCTCGGATTTGCACGTAAAATCCACCTCCTCATTCCATATTCCACAAGGAATCCAAAATGGTCGACGCTTTTCCCAAATTCATGCATTTCGCCCCCAAATTGCTCGCGGCTCGTTTTGAGTGCGGTTTTGCGCTTTCAAGGGGCAATTGCTCCAAAGGGCTCGGATTTGCACGGAAATCCCCCTCCTCATTCCATTTTCCACAAGGAATCCAAAATGGTCGACGCTTTTCCCAAATTCATGCGTTTCCGACCCCAAATTGCTCGCGGCTCGTTTTGAGTGCGGTTTTGCGCTTTCAAGGGGCAATTGCTGCAAAGGGCTCGGATTTGCACGGAAATCCGCCTCCTCATTCCATTTTCCACAAGGAATCCAAAATGGTCGACGCTTTTCCCAAATTCATGCGTTTCCGCCCCCAAATTGCTCGCGGCTCGTTTTGAGGGCGGTTTTGCGCTTTCAAGGGGCAATTGCTCCAAAGGGCTCGGATTTGCACGGAAATCCCCCTCCTCATTCCATTTTCCACAAGGAATCCAAAATGGTCGACGCTTTCCCCAAATTCATGCGTTTCCGCCCCCCAAATTGCTCGCGGCTCGTTTTGAAGTCGGTTTTGCGCTTTCAAGGGGCAATTGCTCCAAAGGTCTCGGATTTGCACGGAAATCGCCCTCCTCATTCCATTTTCCACAAGGAGTCCAAAATGGTCAACGCAAAACCAAATACATGGGTTTCCACACCCAAATTGCTTGCGGCTCGTTTTGAGGGAGGTTTTGAGCTTTCATGGGCCAATTTCTCCAAAGGGCTCGGATTTGCACGGAAATCACCGTGCCCAATCCATTTTCCACAAGGAATCCAAAATTGTCAACTCTTTTCCCAAATTCCAGCGTTTCCGCCCCCAAATTTAATCGCGGCTCGTTTTGAGGGCGGTTTTGCGCTTTCAAGGGCAATTGCAATTGCTCCAAATATTCCACAAGGCTCGGCTTTTCCCAAATTTGCACGGGCCCATTTTGAGGGCGGTTTTGCGCTTTCAAGGGGCAACCTCCCTGCTCAATCCATTTTCCACAAGGAATCCAAAATGGTCGACGCTTTTCCAAAATTCATGCGTTTCCGCCCCAAAATTGCTCGCGGCTCGTTTTGAGGGCGGTTTTGCGCTTTCAAGGGGCAATTGCTCCACAGGGCTCGGATTTGCACGGAAATCCCCCTCCTCAATCCATTTTCCACAAGGAATCCAAAATGGTCGACGCTTTTCCCAAATTCATGCGTTTCCGACCCCAAATTGCTCGCGGCTCGTTTTGAGGGCGGTTTTGCGCTTTCAAGGGGCAATTGCTCCAAAGGGCTCGGATTTGCACGGAAATCCACCTCCTCATTCCATTTTCAACAAGGAATCCAAAATGGTCGACGCTTTCCCCAAATTCATGCGTTTCCGCCCCCAATTTGCTCGCTGCTCGTTTTGAGGGCGGTTTTGCGCTTTCAAGGGGCAATATCTCCAAAAGGCTCGGATTTGCATGGAAATCCACCTCCTCATTCCATTTTCCACAAGGAATCCAAAATGGTCGACGCTTTCCCCAAATTCATGCGTTTCCGCGACCAAATTGCTCGCGGCTCGTTTTGAGGGCGGTTTTGCGCTTTCAAGGGCAATTGCTCCAAAGGGCTCGGATTTGCACGGAAATCACCCTCCTCATTCCATTTTCCACAAGGAATCCAAAATGGTCGACGCTTTTCCCAAATTCATGCGTTTCCGCCCCCAAATTGCTCGCGGCTCGTTTTGAGGGCGGTTTTGCTTTCAAGGGGCAATTGCTCCAAAGGGCTCGGATTTGCACGGAAAGCGCCCTCCTCATTCCATTTTCCACAAGGAATCCAAAATGGTCGTACTTTTCCCAAATTCATGCATTTCTGCCCCCAAATTGCTCGCGGCTCGTTTTGAGGGCGGTTTTGCGCTTTCAAGGGGCAATTGCTCCAAAGGGCTCGGATTTGCAGGGGAATCCCCCTCCTCATTCCACAAGGAATCCAAAATGGTCGACGCTTTTCCCAAATTCATGCGTTTCCGACCCCAAATTGCTCGCGGCTCGTTTTGAGTGGGGTTTTGCGCTTTCAAGGGGCAATTGCTCCAAAGGGCTCGGATTTGCACGGAAATCCCCCTCCTCATTCCATTTTCCACAAGGAATCCAAAATGGTCGACGCTTTCCCCAAATTCATGCGTTTCCGCCCCCAAATTGCTCGCGGCTCGTTTTGAGGGCGGTTTTGAGCTTTCAAGGGGCAATTGCTCCAAAGGGCTCGGATTTGCACGAAAATCACCCTCCGCATTCCATTTTCCACAAGGAATCCAAAATGGTGGACGCTTTTCCCAAATTCATGCGTTTCCAACCCCAAATTGCTCGCGGCTCGTTTTGAGGGCGGTTTTGCGCTTTCAAGGGGCAATTGCTCCAAAGGGCTCGGATTTGCACGGAAATCCTCCTCCTCATTCCATTCCCAAATGGTCGACGCTTTTCCCAAATTCATGCATTTCCGCCCCAAATTGCTCGCGGCTCGTTTTGAGGGCGGTTTTGCGCTTTCAATGGGCAATTGCTTCAAAGGGCTCGGATTTGCACGGAAAGCGCCGTCCTCAATGCATTTTGCACAAGGAATCCAAAATGGTCCACGCTTTCCCCAAATTCATGCGTTTCCGCCCCCAAATTGCTCGCGGCTCGTTTTGAGGGCGGTTTTGCGCTTTCAAGGGCCAATTGCTCCAAAGGGCTCGGATTTGCACGGAAATCACCCTCCTCATTCCATTTTCCACAAGGAATCCAAAATGGTCGACGCTTTTCCCAAATTCATGCGTTTCCGCCCCCAAATTGCTCGCGGCTCGTTTTGAGGGCGGTTTTGCGCTTTCAAGGGGCAATTGCTCCAAAGGGCTCGGATTTGCACGGAAATCCCCCTCCTCATTCAATTTTCCACAAGGAATCCAAAATGGTCGACGCTTTTCCCAAATTCATGCGTTTCCGACCCCAAATTGCTCGCGGCTCGTTTTGAGTGGGGTTTTGCGCTTTCAAGGGGCAATTGCTCCAAAGGGCTCGGATTTGCACGGAAATCGCCCTCCTCATTCCATTTTCCACAAGGAATCCAAAATGGTCGACGCTTTTCCCAAATTCATGCGTTTCCGACCCCAAATTGCTCGCGGCTCGTTTTGAGTGGGGTTTTGCGCTTTCAAGGGGCAATTGCTCCAAAGGGCTCGGATTTGCACGGAAATCCCCTTCTCATTCCATTTTCCACAAGGAATCCAACATAGTTGACGCTTTTCCCAAATTCATGCATTTCCGACCCCAAATTGCTCGCGGCTCGTTTTGAGTGGGGTTTTGCGCTTTCAAGGGGCAATTGCTCCAAAGGGCTCGGATTTGCACGGAAATCCCCCTCCTCATTCCATTTTCCACAAGGAATCCAAAATGGTCGGACGCTTTTCCCAAATTCATGCGTTTCCGACCCCAAATTGCTCGCGGCTCGTTTTGAGGGCGGTTTTTCGCTTTCAAGGGGAAATTGCTCCAAAGGGCTCGGATTTGCACGGAAATCCCCCTCCTCATTCCATTTTCCACAAGGAATCCAAAATGGTCGACGCTTTTCCCAAATTCCTGCGTTTCCGGCCCCAAATTGCTCGCGGCTCGTTTTGAGGGCGGTTTTGCGCTTTCAAGGGGCAATTGCTCCAAAGGGCTCGGATTTGCACGGAAATCACCCTCCTCATTCCATTTTCCACAAGGAATCCAAAATGGTCGACGCTTTTCCCAAATTCATGCGTTTCCGACCCCAAATTGCTCGCGGCTCGTTTTGAGTGGGGTTTTGCGCTTTCAAGGGGCAATTGCTCCAAAGGGCTCGGATTTGCACGGGAATCCCCCTTCTCAATCCATTTTCCACAAGGAATCCAAAATGGTCGACGCTTTCCCCAAATTCCTGCGTTTCCGCCCCAAATTGCTCGCGGCTCGTTTTGAGGGCGGTTTTGCGCTTTCAAGGGGCAATTGCTCCAAAGGGCTCGGATTTGCACGGAAATCGCCCTCCTCAATCCATTTTCCACAAGGAATCCAAAATGGTCGACGCTTTCCCCAAATTCATGTGTTTCCGCCCCAAATTGCTCGCGGCTCGTTTTGAGGGCGGTTTGCGCTTTCAAGGGCAATTGCTCCAAAGGGCTCGGATTTGCACGGAAATCCCCTCCTCATTCAATTTCCACAAGGAATCCAAAATGGTCGACGCTTTTCCCAAATTCCTGCGTTTCCGCCCCCAAATTGCTCGTGGCTCGTTTTGAGGGCGGTTTTGCGCTTTCAGTGGGCAACTGCTCCAAAGGTCTCGGATTTGCACGGAAATGGCCCTCCTCATTCCATTTTCCACAAGGAGTCCAAAATGGTCAACGCTTTTCCCAAATACATGCGTTTCCGCCCCCAAATTGCTCGCGGCTCGTTTTGAGGGCGGTTTTGCGCTTTCAAGGGGCAATTGCTCCAAAGGGCTCGGATTTGCACGGAAATCCCCCTCCTCATTCCATTTTCCACAAGGAATCCAAAATGGTCGACGCTTTTCCCAAATTCATGCGTTTCCGACCCCAAATTGCTCGCGGCTCGTTTTGAGGGCGGTTTTGCGCTTTCAAGGGGTAATTGCTCCAAAGGGCTCGGATTTGCACGGAAATCCCCCTCCTCATTCCATTTTCCACAAGGAATCCAAAATGGTCGACGCTTTTCCCAAATTCATGCGTTTCCGCCCCCAAATTGCTCGCGGCTCGTTTTGAGGGCGGTTTTGAGCTTTCATGGGCCAATTGCTCCAAAGGGCTCGGATTTGCACGGAAATCGCCCTCCTCATTCCATTTTCCACAAGGAATCCAAAATGGTCGACGCTTTTCCCAAATTCATGCGTTTCCGCCCCCAAATTGCTCGCGGCTCGTTTTGAGGGCGGTTTTGCGCTTTCAAGGGGCAATTGCTCCAAGGGCTCGGATTTCCACTGAAATCCCCTCCTCATTCGATTTTCCACAAGGAATCCAAAATGGTCGACGCTTTTCCCAAATTCATGCGTTTCCGACCCCAAATTGCTCGCGGCTCGTTTTGAGTGCGGTTTTGCGCTTTCAAGGGGCAATTGCTCCAAAGGGCTCGGATTTGCACGGAAATCGCCCTCCTCATTCCATTTTCCACAAGGAATCCAAAATGGTCGACGCTTTTCCCAAATTCATGCGTTTCCGCCCCAAATTGCTCGCGGCTCGTTTTGAGGGCGGTTTTGAGCTTTCATGGGCCAATTGCTCCAAAGGGCTCGGATTTGCACGGAAATCACCCTGCCCAATCCATTTTCCACAAGGAATCCAAAATGGTCGACGCTTTTCCCAAATTCATGCGTTTCCGCCCCCAAATTGCTCGCGAACCGTTTTGAAGGCGGTTTTGCGCTTTCAAGGGGCAATTGCTCCAAAGGGCTCACATTAGCACGGCAAAACCCCCTACTCATTCAATTTTCCACAAGGAATCCAAAATGGTCGACGCTTTCCCCAAATTCCTGCGTTTCCGCCCCAAATTGCTCGCGGCTCGTTTTGAGGGCGGTTTTGAGCTTTCATGGGCCAATTGCTCCAAAGGGCTCGGATTTGCACGGAAATCACCCTGCCCAATCCATTTTCCACAAGGAATCCAAAATGGTCGACGCTTTTCCCAAATTCATGCGTTTCCGCCCCAAATTGCTCGCGGCTCGTTTTGAGGGCGGTTTTGCGCTTTCAAGGGGCAATTGCTCCAAAGGGCTCGGATTTGCACGGAAATCCCCCTCCTCATTCCATTTTCAACAAGGAATCCAAAATGGTCGACGCTTTCCACAAATTCCTGCGTTTCCGCCCCAAATTGCTCGCGGCTCGTTTTGAGGGCGGTTTTGCGCTTTCAAGGGGCAATTGCTCCAAAGGGCTCGGATTTGCACGGAAATCGCCCTCCTCATTCCATTTTCCACAAGGAATCCAAAATGGTCGACGCTTTTCCCAAATTCATGCGTTTCCGACCCCAAATTGCTCGCGGCTCGTTTTGAGTGGGGTTTTGCGCTTTCAAGGGGCAATTGCTCCAAAGGGCTCGGATTTGCACGGAAATCCCCCTCCTCATTCCATTTTCCACAAGGAATCCAAAATGGTCCACGCTTTCCCAAAATTCAAGCGTTTCCGCCCCCAAATTGCTCGCGGCTCGTTTTGAGGGCGGTTTTGCGCTTTCAAGGGTCAATTGCTCCAAAGGGCTCGGATTTGCACGGAAATCCCCCTCCTCAATCAATTTTCCACAAGGAATCCAAAATGGTCGACGCTTTCCCCAAATTCATGCGTTTCCGCCCCCAAATTGCTCGCGGCTCGTTTTGAGGGCGGTTTTGCGCTTTCAAGGGGCAATTGCTCCAAAGGGCTCGGATTTGCACGGAAAGCGCCCTCCTCAATCCATTTTCCACAAGGAATCCAAAATGGTCGACGCTTTTCCCAAATTCATGCGTTTCCGACCCCAAATTGCTCGCGGCTCGTTTTGAGTGCGGTTTTGCGCTTTCAAGGGGCAATTGCTCCAAAGGGCTCGGATTTGCACGGAAATCCCCCTCCTCATTCCATTTTCCACAAGGAATCCAAAATGGTCGACGCTTTTCCCAAATTCATGCATTTCCGCCCCCAAATTGCTCGCGGCTCGTTTTGAGGGCGGTTTTGCGCTTTCAAGGGGCAATTGCTCCAAAGGGCTCGGATTTGCACGGAAATGGCCCTCCTCATTCCATTTTCCACAAGGAGTCCAAAATGGTCCACGCTTTTCCCAAATACATGCGTTTCCGCCCCCAAATTGCTCGCGGCTCGTTTTGAGGGCGGTTTTGCGCTTTCAAGGGGCAATTGCTCCAAAGGGCTCGGATTTGCACGGAAATCGCCCTCCTCATTCCATTTTCCACAAGGAATCCAAAATGGTCGACGCTTTTCCCAAATTCATGCGTTTCCGCCCCCAAATTGCTCGCGGCTCGTTTTGAGGGGGTTTTGCGCTTTCAAGGGGCAATTGCTCCAAAGGGCTCGGATTTGCACGGAAATCCCCCTCCTCATTCCATTTTCCACAAGGAATCCAAAATGGTCGACGCTTTTCCCAAATTCATGCGTTTCCGACCCCAAATTGCTCGCGGCTCGTTTTGAGTGGGGTTTTGCGCTTTCAAGGGGCAATTGCTCCAAAGGGCTCGGATTTGCACGGAAATCCCCCTCCTCATTCCATTTTCCACAAGGAATCCAAAATGGTCGACGCTTTTCCCAAATTCATGCGTTTCCGACCCCAAATTGCTCGCGGCTCGTTTTGAGGGCGGTTTTGCGCTTTCAAGGGGCAATTGCTCCACAGGGCTCGGATTTGCACGGAAATCCACCTCCTCATTCCATTTTCCACAAGGAATCCAAAATGGTCGACGCTTTTCCCAAATTCATGCGTTTCCGCCCCCAAATTGCTCGCGGCTCGTTTTGAGGGCGGTTTTGCGCTTTCAAGGGGCAATTGCTCCAAAGGGCTCGGATTTGCACGGAAATCCCCCTCCTCATTCAATTTTCCACAAGGAATCCAAAATGGTCGACGCTTTTCCCAAATTCATGCGTTTCCGGCCCCAAATTGCTCGCGGCTCGTTTTGAAGGCGGTGTTGGGCTTTCAAGGGGCAAATGCTCCAAAGGGCTCGGATTTGCACGGAAATAGCCCTCCTCATTCCATTTTCCACAAGGAATCCAAAATGGTCGACGCTTTTCCCAAATTCATGCGTTTCCGACCCCAAATTGCTCGCGGCTCGTTCTGAGTGGGGTTTTGCGCTTTCAAGGGGCAATTGCTCTAAAGGGCTCGGATTTGCACGGAAATCCCCCTCCTCATTCCATTTTACACAAGGAAACCAAAATTGTCGACGCTTTTCCCAAATTCATGCGTTTCCGACCCCAAATTGCTCGCGGCTCGTTTTGAGTGTGGTTTTGCGCTTTCAAGGGGCAATTGCTCCAAATGGCTCGGATTTGCACGGAAATCACCCTCCTCATTCAATTTTCCACAAGGAACCCAAAATGGTCGACGCTTTTCCCAAATTCATGCGTTTCCGACCCCAAATTGCTCGCGGCTCGTTTTGAGGGCGGTTTTGCGCTTTCAAGGGGCAATTGCTCCAAAGGGCTCGGATTTGCACGGAAATCGCCCTCCTCATTCCATTTTCCACAAGGAACCCAAAATGGTCGACGCTTTTCCCAAATTCATGCGTTTCCGACCCCAAATTGCTCGCGGCTCGTTTTGAGTGGGGTTTTGCGCTTTCAAGGGGCAATTGCTCCAAAGGGCTCGGATTTGCACGGAAATCCCCCTCCTCATTCCATTTTCCACAAGGAATCCAAAATGGTCGACGCTTTTCCCAAATTCATGCGTTTCCGACCCCAAATTGCTCGCGGCTCGTTTTGAGTGGGGTTTTGCGCTTTCAAGGGGCAATTGCTCCAAAGGGCTCGGATTTGCACGGAAATCCACCTCCTCATTCCATTTTCCACAAGGAATCCAAAATGGTCGACGCTTTTCCCAAATTCATGCGTTTCCGCCCCCAAATTGCTCGCGGCTCGTTTTGAGGGCGGTTTTGCGCTTTCAAGGGGCAATTGCTCCAAAGGGCTCGGATTTGCACGGAAATCGCCCTCCTCATTCCATTTTCCACAAGGAATCCAAAATGGTCGACGCTTTTCCCAAATTCATGCGTTTCCGACCCCAAATTGCTCGCGGCTCGTTTTGAGGGCGGTTTTGCGCTTTCAAGGGGCAATTGCTCCAAAGGGCTCGGATTTGCACGGAAATGGCCCTCCTCATTCCATTTTCCACAAGGAGTCCAAAATGGTCCACGCTTTTCCCAAATACATGCGTTTCCGCCCCCAAATTGCTCGCGGCTCGTTTTGAGGGCGGTTTTGAGCTTTCAAGGGCAATTGCTCCAAAGGGCTCACATTTGCACGGAAATCCCCTCCTCATTCCATTTTCCACAAGGAATCCAAAATGGTCGCTCTTTTCCCAAATTCATGCCTTTCCGCCCCCAAATTGCTCGCGGCTCGTTTTGAGGGCGGTTTTGCGCTTTCAAGGGGCAATTGCTCCAAAGGGCTCGGATTTGCACGGAAATCGCCCTCCTCAATCCATTTTCCACAAGGAATCCAAAATGGTCGACGCTTTCCCCAAATTCATGCGTTTCCGCCCCAAATTGCTCGCGGCTCGTTTTGAGGGCGGTTTTGCGCTTTCAAGGGGCAATTGCTCCAAAGGGCTCGGATTTGCACGGAAATCGCCCTCCCCAATCCATTTTCCACAAGGAATCCAAAATGGTCAACGCTTTCCCTAAATTCATGCGTTTCCGCCCCCAAATTGCTCGCGGCTCGTTTTGAGGGCGGTTTTGCGCTTTCAAGGGGCAATTGCTCCAAAGGGCTCGGATTTGCACGGAAAGCGCCCTCCTCAATTCATTTTACACAAGGAATCCAAAATGGTCGACGCTTTCCCCAAATTCATGCGTTTCCGCCCCCAAATTGCTCGCGGCTCGTTTTGAGGGCGGTTTTGCGCTTTCAAGGGGCAATTGCTCCAAAGGGCTCGGATTTGCACGGAAATCCACCTCCTCATTCCATTTTCCACAAGGAACCCAAAATGGTCGACGCTTTTCCCAAATTCATGCGTTTCCGACCCCAAATTGCTCGCGGCTCGTTTTGAGTGGGGTTTTGCGCTTTCAAGGGGCAATTGCTCCAAAGGGCTCGGATTTGCACGGAAATCCCCCTCCGGAATCGCCCTCCTCATTCAATTTTCCACAAGGAATCCAAAATGGTCGACGCTTTTCCCAAATTCATGCGTTTCCGCCCCAAATTGCTCGCGGCTCGTTTTGAGGGCGGTTTTGCGCTTTCAAGGGGCAATTGCTCCAAAGGGCTCGGATTTGCACGGAAAGCGCCCTCCTCAATTCATTTTTGACAAGGAATCCAAAATGGTCGACGCTTTTCCCAAATTCATGCATTTCCGCCCCCAAATTGCTCGCGGCTCGTTTTGAGGGCGGTTTTGTTCTTTCAAGGGGCAATTGCTCCAAAGAGCTCAAATTTGCACGGAAATCGCCCTCCTCAACCCATTTTACACAAGGAACCCAAAATTGTCGACGCTTTTCCCAAATTCATGCGTTTCCGACCCCAAATTGCTCGCGGCTCGTTTTGAGTGGGGTTTTGCGCTTTCAAGGGGCAATTGCTCCAAAGGGCTCGGATTTGCACGGAAATGGCCCTCCTCATTCCATTTTCCACAAGGAGTCCAAAATGGTCAACGCTTTTACCAAATTCATGCGTTTCCGCCCCCAAATTGCTCGCGGCTCGTTTTGAGGGCGGTTTTGCGCTTTCAAGGGGCAATTGCTCCAAAGGGCTCGGATTTGCACGGAAATCGCCCTCCTCATTCCATTTTCCACAAGGAATCCAAAATGGTCGACGCTTTTCCCAAATTCATGCGTTTCCGACCCCAAATTGCTCGCGGCTCGTTTTGAGTGCGGTTTTGCGCTTTCAAGGGGCAATTGCTCCAAAGGGCTCGGATTTGCACGGAAATCCCCCTCCTCATTCCATTTTCCACAAGGAATCCAAAATGGTCGACGCTTTTCCCAAATTCATGCGTTTCCGCCCCCAAATTGCTCGCGGCTCGTTTTGAGGGCGGTTTTGCGCTTTCAAGGGGCAATTACTCCAAAGGGCTCGGATTTGCACGGAAATCCGCATCCTCATTCCATTTTCCACAAGGAATCCAAAATGGTCGACGCTTTTCCCAAATTCATGCGTTTCCGCCCCCAAATTGCTCGCGGCTCGTTTTGAGGGCGGTTTTGCGCTTTCAAGGGGCAATTGCTCCAAAGGGCTCGGATTTGCACGGAAATCCCCCCCCCTCATTCCATTTTCCACAAGGATTCCAAAATGGTCGACGCTTTTCCCAAATTCATGCGTTTCCGCCCCCAAATAGCTCGCGGCTCGTTTTGATGGTGATTTTGCGTTTGCAATGGGCAATTGCAGCAACAGGCTCGGATTTGTAGGGAAATCCCCCTCCTCATTTAATTTTCCACAAGGAATCCAAAATGGTCGACGCTTTTCCCAAATTCATGCGTTTCCGACCCCAAATTGCTCGCGGCTCGTTTTGAGTGGGGTTTTGCGCTTTCAAGGGGCAATTGCTCCAAAGGGCTCGGATTTGCACGGAAATCCCCCTCCTCATTCCATTTTCCACAAGGAATCCAAAATGGTCGACGCTTTTCCCAAATTCATGCGTTTCCGCCCCCAAATTGCTCGCGGCTCGTTTTGAGGGCGGTTTTGCGCTTTCAAGGGGCAATTGCTCCAAAGGGCTCGGATTTGCACGGAAATCGCCCTCCTCATTCCATTTTCCACAAGGAATCCAAAATGGTCGACGCTTTTCCCAAAATCCTGCGTTTCCGCCCCCAAATTGCTCGCGGCTCGTTTTGAAGGCGGTTTTGGGCTTTCAAGGGCAATTGCTGCAAAGGGCTCGGATTTCAACGAAAATCACCCTCCTCATTCCATTTTCCACAAGGAATCCAAAATGGTCGACGCTTTTCCCAAATTCATGCGTTTCCGACCCCAAATTGCTCGCGGCTCGTTTTGAGTGGGGTTTTGCGCTTTCAACGGGCAATTGCTCCAAAGGGCTCGGATTTGCATGGAAAGCGCCCTCCTCATTTCATTTTACACAAGGATTCCAAAATGGTCGACGCTTTCCCCAAATTCCTGCGTTTCCGCCCCAAATTGCTCGCGGCTCGTTTTGAGGGCGGTTTTGCGCTTTCGAGGGGCAATTGCTCCAAAGGGCTCGGATTTGCACGTAAAATCCCCTCCTCATTCCATTTTCCACAAGGAATCCAAAATGGTCGACGCTTTTCCCAAATTCATGCATTTCCGCCCCCAAATTGCTCGCGGCTCGTTTTGAGGGCGGTTTTGCGCTTTCAAGGGGCAATTGCTCCAAAGGGCTCGGATTTGCACGGAAAGCGCCCTCCTCAATTCTTTTTTCACAAGGAATCCAAATGGTCAACGCTTTCCCCAAATTCATGCGTTTCCGCCCCATAATTGTTCGCGGCTCGTTTTGAGGGCGGTTTTTCTCTTTCAAGGGGCAATTGCTCCAAAGGGCTCGGATTTGCACGGAATCCACCTCCTCATTCCAATTTCCACAAGGAATCCAAAATGGTAGACGCTTTTCCCAAATTCATGCGTTTCCGCCCCCAAATTGCTCCTGGCTCGTTTTGAGGGCGGTTTTGCGCTTTCATAGGCAATTGCTGCAAAGGGCTCGGATTTGCACGCAAATCACCCTCCTCATTCCATTTTCCACAAGGAATCCAAAATGGTCGACGCTTTTCCCAAATTCATGCGTTTCCGACCCCAAATTGCTCGCGGCTCGTTTTGAGTGGGGTTTTGCGCTTTCAAGGGGCAATTTCTCCAAAGGGCTCTGATTTGCACGGAAATCCCCCTCCTCATTCCATTTTCCACAAGGAATCCAAAATGGTGGACGCTTTTCCCAAATTCATGCGTTTCCGACCCCAAATTGCTCGCGGCCCAAAATTGTCGACGCTTTTCCCAAATTCATCCGTTTCCGACCCCAAATTGCTCGCGGCTCGTTTTGAGTGGGGTTTTGCGCTTTCAAGGGCTAATTGCTCCAAAGGGCTCGGATTTGCACGGAAATCCCCCTCCTCATTCCATTTTCCACAAGGAATCCAAAATGGTCGACGCTTTTCCCAAATTCATGCGTTTCTGACCCCAAATTGCTCGCGGCTCGTTTTGACGGCGGTTTTGCGCTTTCAAGGGGCAATTGCTCGAAAGGGCTCGGATTTGCACGGAAATCGCCCTCCTCATTCCATTTTCCACAAGGAATCCAAAATGGTCGACGCTTTTCCCAAATTCATGCGTTTCGGACCCCAAATTGCTCGCGGCTCGTTTTGAGGCGGTTTTGCGCTTTCAAGGGCAATTGCTCCAAAGGGCTCGGATTTGCACGGAAATCGCCCTCCTCATTCCATTTTCCACAAGGAATCCAAAATGGTCGACGCTTTCCCCAAATTCATGCGTTTCCGCCCCAAATTGCTCGCGGCTCCTTTTGAGGGCGGTTTTGCGCTTTCAAGGGCCAATTGCTCCAAAGGGCTCGGATTTGCACGGAAATCCCCCTCCTCATTCAATTTTCCACAAGGAATCCAAAATGGTCGACGCTTTTCCCAAATTCATGCGTTTCCGACCCCAAATTGCTCGCGGCTCGTTTTGAGGGCGGTTTTGCGCTTTCAAGGGGCAATTGCTCCAAAGGGCTCGGATTTGCACGGAAATCGCCCTCCTCAATCCATTTTCCACAAGGAATCCAAAATGGTCGACGCTTTTCCCAAATTCATGCGTTTCCGCCCCCAAATTGCTCGCGGCTCGTTTTGAGGGCGGTTTTGCGCTTTCAAGGGGCAATTGCTCCAAAGGGCTCGGATTTGCACGGAAATCGCCCTCCTCATTCCATTTTCCACAAGGAATCCAAAATGGTCGACGCTTTTCCCAAATTCATGCGTTTCCGACCCCAAATTGCTCGCGGCTCGTTTTGAGGGCGGTTTTGCGCTTTCAAGGGGCAATTGCTCCAAAGGGCTCGGATTTGCACGAAAATCTCCTCCTCATTCCATTTCCCACAAGGAATCCAAAATGGTCGACGCTTTCCCCAAATTCATGCGTTTCCGCCCCAAATTGCTCGCGGCTCGTTTTGAGTGGGGTTTTGCGCTTTCAAGGGGCAATTGCTCCAAAGGGCTCGGATTTGCACGGAAATCCCCCTCCTCATTCCATTTTCCACAAGGAATCCAAAATGGTCGACGCTTTTCCCAAATTCATGCGTTTCCGACCCCAAATTGCTCGCGGCTCGTTTTGAGGGCGGTTTTGCGCTTTCAAGGGGCAATTGCTCCACAGGGCTTGGATTTGCACGGGAATCCCCCTCCTCAATTCATTTTTCACAAGGAATCCAAAATGGTCGACGCTTTCCCCAAATTCCTGCGTTTCGCCCCAAATTGCTCGCGGCTCGTTTTGAGGGCGGTTTTGCGCTTTCAAGGGGAATTGCTCCAAAGGGCTCGGATTTGCACGGAAATCGCCCTCCTCAATCCATTTTCCACAAGGAATCCAAAATGGTAGACGGTTTTCCCAAAATTTATGCGTTTCCGCCCCAAAATTGCTCGTGGAGCCTTTTGAGGGCGGTTTTGCGCTTTCAAGGGGGAATTGCTCCACAGGGCTCGGATTTCCACTAAAATCCGCCTCCTTATTTCGTTTTCCACATGGAATCCAAAATGGTCGACGCTTTCCCGAATTTCATCCGTTTTCGCCCCCAAATTGCTCGCGGCTCGTTTTGGGGGTGGTTTTGCGCTTTCAAGGGGCAATTGCTCCAAAGGGCTCGGCTTTGCACGGAAATCCACCTCCTCATTCCATTTTCCACAAGGAATCCAAAATAGTCGACGCTTTCCCCAAATTCATGCGTTTCCGCCACCAAATTGCTCGCGGCTCGTTTTGAGGGCGGTTTTGCGCTTTCAAGGGGCAATTGCTCCAAAGGGCTCGGATTTGCACGGAAAGCACCCTCCTCAATGCATTTTTCACAAGGAATCCAAAATGGTCGACGCTTTTCCCAAATTCATGCATTTCGCCCCCAAATTGCTCGCTGCTCGTTTTGAGGGCGGTTTTGCGCTTTCAGGGGCAATATCTCCAAAGGGCTCGGATTTGCATGGAAATCCACCTCCTCATTCCATTTTCCACAAGGAATCCAAAATGGTCTCACTTTTCCCAAATTCATGCATTTCCGCCACCAAATTGCTCGCGGCTCGTTTTGAGGGCGGTTTTGCGCTTTCAATGGGCAATTGCTCCAAAGGGCTCGGATTTGCACGGAAATCCACCTCCTCATTCCATTTTCAACAAGGAATCCAAAATGGTCGACGCTTTCCCCAAATTCATGCGTTTCCGCCACCAAATTGCTCGCGGCTCGTTTTGAGGATGGTTTTGCGCTTTCAAGGGGCAATATCTCCAAAGGGCTCGGATTTGCATGGAAATCAACCTCCTCATTCCATTTTCCACAAGGAATCCAAAATGGTCGCACTTTTCCCAAATTCATGCGTTTCCGCCCCCAAATTGCTCGCGGCTCGTTTTGAGGGCGGTTTTGCGCTTTCAAGGGGTAATTGGCCCACAGGGCTCGGATTTGCACGGAAATCGTCCTCCTCATTCCATTTTCCACAAGGAATCTAAAATGGCCGACGCTTTTCCCAACTTCATGTGTTTCCGACCCCAAGTTGCTCGCTGCTCGTTTTGATGGTGGTTTTGCGATTTCAAGGGGCAATTGCTGCAACGGGCTCGGATTTGTAGGGAAATCCATTTTTCACAAGGAATCCAAAATGGTCGCACTTTTCCCAAATTCATGCGTTTCCGCCCCCAAATTGCTCGCTGCTCGTTTTGAGGGCGGTTTTGCACTTTCAAGGGGCAATATCTCCAAAAGGCTCGGATTTGCATGGAAATCCACCTCCTCATTCCATTTTCCACAAGGAATCCAAAATGGTCGCACTTTTCCCAAATTCATGCATTTCCGCCCCCAAATTGCTCGCGGCTCGTTTTGAGGGCGGTTTTGCGCTTTCAAGGGGCAATTGCTCCAAAGGGCTCGGATTTGCAGGGAAATCAGGAATCCAAAATGGTCGCACTTTTCCCCAATTCATGCATTTCCGCCCCAAAATTGCTCGCGGCTCGTTTTGAGATTAGTTTCGCGCTTTCAAGGGGCAATTGCTCCAAAGGGCTCGGATTTGCACGGAAATCCACCTCCTCATTCCATTTTCCACAAGGAATCCAAAATGGTCGCACGTTTCCCAAATTCATGCATTTCCGCCCCAGAATTGCTCGCGGCTCGTTTTGAGGGCGGTTTTGCGCTTTCAAGGGGCAATTGCTCCAAAGGGCTCGGATTTGCACGGAAATCCACCTCCTCATTCCAATTTCCACAAGAAATCCCAAATGGTCGACGCTTTCCCCAAATTCATCCATTTCCGCCCCCATATTGCTTGCGGCTCGTTTTGAGGGCGGTTTTGCGCTTTCAAGGGGAAATTGCTCCAAAGGGCTCGGATTTGCACGGAAATCCACCTCCTCATTCCATTTTCCACAAGGAATCCAAAATGGTCGCACTTTTCCCAAATTCATGCATTTCCGCCCCCAAATTGCTCGCGGCTCGTTTTGAGGGCGGTTTTGCGCTTTCAAGGGGCAATTGCTCCAAAGGGCTCGGATTTGCACGGAAATCACAAGGAATCCAAAATGGTCGCACTTTTCCCAAATTCATGCATTTCCGCCCCAAAATTGGTCGCGGCTCGTTTTGAGATGAGTTTCGCGCTTTCAAGGCGCAATTGCTCCAAAGGGCTCGGATTTGCACGGAAATCCACCTCCTCATTCCATTTTCCACAAGGAATCCAAAATGGTCGACGCTTTCCCAAATTCATGCATTACCGCCTCCAAATTGCTCGCGGCTCGTTTTGAAGGCGGTTTTGCGCTTTCAAGGGGCAATTGCTCCAAAGGGCTCGGATTTGCACGGAAATCCACCTCCTCATTCCATTTTCCACAGGGAATCCAAAATGGTCGCACTTTTGTGCCCCCAAATTGCTTGCGGCTCGTTTTGAGGGCGGTTTTGCGCTTTCAAGGGGCAATTGCTCCAAAGGGCTCGGATTTGCACGGAAATCCACCTCCTCATTCCATTTTCCACAAGGAATCCAAAATGGTCGCACGTTTCCCAAATTCATGCATTTCCGCCCCAGAATTGCTCGCGGCTCGTTTTGAGGGCGGTTTTGCGCTTTCAAGGGGCAATTGCTCCAAAGGGCTCGGATTTGCACGGAAATCGCCCTCCTCAATCCATTTTCCACAAGGAATCCAATATGGTTGACGCTTCTCCGAAATTCATGCGTCTCCTCCCCCAAATTGGTCACGGCTCATTTTGAGGGCGATTTTGCTCTTTCAAGGGCAATTGCTCCAAAGGGCTCGGATTTGCACGGAAATCCACCTCCTCATTCCAATTTCCACAAGGAATCCAAAATGGTCGACGCTTTCCCCAAATTCATGCGTTTCCGCCCCCAAATTGCTCGCGGCTCGTTTTGAGGGCGGTTTTGCGCTTTCAAGGGGCAATTGCTCCAAAGGGCTCGGATTTGCACGGAAATCCACCTCCTCATTCCATTTTCCACAAGGAATCCAAAATGGTCGCACTTTGCCCAAATTCATGCATTTTTACCCCCAAATTGCTCGCGGCTCGTTTTGAGGGCGGTTTTGCACTTTCAAGGGGCAATTGCTCCAAAGGGCTCGGATTTGCACGGAAATCTCCCTCCTCAATCCATTTTCCACAAGGAATCCAAAATGGTCGACGCTTTCCCCAAATTCATGCGTTTCCGCCCCCCAATTGCTCGCGGCTCGTTTTGAGGGAGGTTTTGTGCTTTCAAGGGGCAATTGCTCCAAAGGGCTCGGATTTGCACGGAAATCAACCTCCTCATTCCATTTTCCACAAGGAATCCAAAATGGTCGCACTTTTCCCAAATTCATGCCTTTCCGCCCCCAAATTGCTCGCGGCTCGTTTTGAGGGCGGTTTTGCGCTTTCAAAGGGAAATTGCTCCAAAGGGCTCGGATTTGCACGGAAATCTGCCTCCTCATTCCATTTTCCTCAAGGAATCCAAAATGGTCGACGCTTTCCCCAAATTCATGTGTTTCCGCCCCCAATTTGCTCGCGGCTCGTTTTGAGGGCGGTTTTGCGCTTTCAAGGGGCAATTGCTCCAAAAGGCTCGGATTTGCAGGGAAATCCACCTCCTCATTTTCCACAAGGAATCCAAAATGGTCGTACTTTTCCCAAATTCATGCATTTCCGCCCCAAATTGCTTGCGTCTCGTTTTGAGGGCGGTTTTTCGCTTTCAAGGGGCAATTGCTCCAAAGGGCTCGGATTTGCACGGAAATCCACCTCCTCATTCCAATTTCCACAAGGAATCCAAAATGGTCGCACGTTTCCCAAATTCATGCAAAAGGAGAGGGTGAGATATGAAGAACCATTGGTGGATAGTTGGGTGGAGATGAAAAGGCTAATGAGAAGAAGATTTGTTCCGTCCCATTATCATCGAGACCTTAACAATAAACTTCAAAGGCTCACACAAGGTAACAAGAGTGTAGATGAGTATTTTAAGGAGATGGAGGTGTCCTTGATTAGAGCAAATATTAGTGAAGAACGGGAGGCTACTATGGCACGTTTCTTGCATGGGCTGAATAGTGATATAAGGGATGTTGTGGAGTTGCAAAATTATGTGGAGATGGAGGATTTAGTGCAACAAGCTAGTAAGGTAGAACAACAACTCAAGAGAAAGGGTGTCATGTGCAGAAACTCTTCAAATTTTAATTCTTCAAGCTGGAAGGATAAAAATAAGGAGGGAGGTACTTCATCAAGCAATCCCACTGCTACACCTCAAAGGACTCAAACTAAGTCCAATGAGATCCCTAAAAAGACAAGGAGTAGTGAAATAAAATGCTTCAAGTGTTTGGGGAGAGGTCACATAGCTTCAGAATGTCCAACTAAGAAGACTATGTTACTTAAAGAGGATGGAGAGCTTACTAGTGAGTCTTCTTCAGATTCTGCCTCATATGATGTTGAAGATGAATTTATTGAAGAAATAATTCCAGAAGGAGATTTGTTTATGGTAAGAAGGATGTTGGGTAGCCAAGCAAAAGACATGGATGATAGTCAAAGAGAGAACATCTTTCATACTAGATGCCTTATCCAAGGTAAGGTATGTTCTTTAATTATTGATGGAGGGAGTTGTACCAATGTTGCAAGTGCTAGAATGGTGTCTAAATTGGGCATGGAAACCAAACCTCACCCGCTGCCATACAAGCTTCAATGGCTTAGGGAGGATGGTGAAGTGACTGTAAACAAACAAGTGGAGGTGAACTTCTCTGTAGGGAAGTATAATGATACAGTTTTATGTGATGTGGTACCAATGGAGGCTTGTCATTTGCTTCTTGGGAGACCTTGGCAATATGATAAGAAAGTTATGCATGATGGTTGCACCAACAAGTTCTCTTTTGTACATAAAGGACGCAAGACTATTCTTGCACCTTTGACACCAAGAGAAGTTAGTGAGGATAATTTTAAAATGAGAGAAAAAGAAAGCAAGAGAGAAAAGAGAGTGGAAGAGAGCAAGAGAAAAAAGAGAAAAAGAGAGAAAAGCACCAAACTTATTTATAAAAGAAAAAGAGGTGAAAAAGGCAATGCATTTGAAAAAAACCAATGCTTTTGCTTTTGAGTAAAGAGAATAATTTTACAGATGCAAGTCCTACTAACTCTCTTCCGAATGAGGTTTCTAATTTGTTGCAGGAATTTAAAGATGTTTTTCCTAAAGAGGTACCTCACGGACTACCACCTCTAATAGGCATAGAACATCAAATTGATCTCATTCCAGGAGCTTCATTGCCTAACAGGCCAGCCAATAGGAGTAACCCCCAAGAAACCAAGGAGATTCAAAGACAAGTTGGAGACTTGATGCAAAAAGGCAACTCTGTTTTTCAGCATAAAGATGGTAAGAGTAAGGCTGAATATGTGTGGAAACTACATGAGAAGGTAAAGGCAAACATTGGAAAAAAGGTAGAGAGTTACGTCACGCAAGCAAACAAAGGAAGTAAAAGGGTAGTGTTTGAGCCAGGAGGAGAGGATTACAATTTGAGGACAAAATTCTTCTGAAGAAGGAGGGAATGATGAGGACATAGGAGGCGGCATGACCAAGGCAACAAACTTGGAGGAATAAGCCTCAAGGGATATGCATGATCATGCATATTGGGCTTTGTTTTATTCTTCTTACTTTTAGTTTTATTCTTTATACTTTTAGTTATATTTTTGTAATAAGGCTTATTGGGCTCACTTATTGGGCTTTGTGTGTAAGCATAATTAGGTTAAACTCAATATGGATGTTGTCCACTATATAAGGGAACACCATAGCCTCTTTGAGGGACGGCAGAATTAAGAGTTAACCTTTTTGGTGAGAGACTAGCTTCTCTAGGGTTCTTTGAGAATCTCTGAACTTATCAAGGGCAATAATCCTTGTGGCGTTCTTCGGCTTATCAATTCTTTGGAATTGTGGCGCCTACCTATTATCCAGTTTTCGTTCTATATTTCTTGATTTCGTATCTCTATATTCCCGTGTCCGTTTTCGGTGTTTCTTGAGCCAAACTCGTGTTTCGGAACGTCATCTTTCACCTCGTTTTGGAATCGCTCAAATCCGACGTCTGTAGCGTTAAATACGTTCTGCTCTTTTTCCGGACGTGCTGGAGGCTGAATCTTCGGTGCGAAATTCCATTCCTAGTCGATCCAATCATCCCTTTCTTCCGGGAATCATATCACTCCACAATCCATTTTCCACAAGGAATCCAAAATGGTCGACGCTTTCCCCAAATTCATGCGTTTCCGCCCCCAATTGCTCGCGGCTCGTTTTGAGGGCGGTTTTGCGCTTTCAAGGGGCAATTGCTCCAAAGGGCTCGGATTTGCACGGAAATCAACCTCCTCATTCCATTTTCAACAAGGAATCCAAAATGGTCGACGCTTTCCCCAAATTCATGCCTTTCCGCCCCCAATTTGCTCGCTGCTCGTTTTGAGGGCGGTTTTGCGCTTTCAAGGGGCAATTGCTCCAAAGGGCTCGGATTTGCACGGGAATCCCCCTCCTCATTCAATATTCCACAAGGAATCCAAAATGGTCGCGCTTTTCCCAAATTCATGCCTTTCCGCCCCCAAATTGCTCGCCGCTCGTTTTGAAGGCGGTTTTGCGCTTTCAAGGGGCAATTGCTCCAAAGGGCTCGGATTTGCACGGAAATCCACCTCCTCATTCCATTTTCAACAAGGAATCCAAAATGGTCGACGCTTTTCCAAAATTCATGCGTTTCCGTCCCCAAATTGCTCGCGGCTCGTTTTGAGGGCGGTTTTGCGCTTTCAAGGGGCAATTGCTCCAAAGGGCTCGGATTTGCACGGAAATCCACCTCCTCATTCCATTTTCCACAAGGAATCCAAAATGGTCGACGCTTTTCCCAAATTCATGCGTTTCCGACCCCAAATTGCTCGCAGCTCGTTTTGATGGTGGTTTTGCGCTTTCAAGGGGCAATTGCTCCAAAGGGCTCGGATTTGCACGGAAATCCCCCTCCTCATTCCATTTTCCACAAGGAATCCAAAATGGTCGCACTTTTCCCAAATTCATGCATTTCCGCCCCCAAATTGCTCGCGGCTCGTTTTGAGGGCGGTTTTGCGCTTTCAAGGGGCAATTGCTCCAAAGGGCTCGGATTTGCACGGAAATCCCCCTCCTCATTCCATTTTCCACAAGGAATCCAAAATGGTCGACGCTTTTCCCAAATTCATGCATTTCCGCCCCCAAATTGCTCGCGGATCGTTTTGTGGTCCGTTTTGCACTTTCAAGGGGAAAATTCTCCAAAGGGCTCGGATTTGCACGGAAATCCACCTCCTCATTCCATTTTCCACAAGAAATAAAAAATGGTCGCACGCTTCCCAAATTCATGCATTTCCGCCCCAGAATTGCTTGCGGCTCGTTTTGAGGGCTTTTTTGCGCTTTCAAGGGGCAATTGCTCCAAAGGGCTCGGATTAGCACGGAAATCCACCTCCTCATTCCATTTTCCACAAGGAATCCAAAATGGTCGACGCTTTTCCCAAATTCATGCATTTCCGCACCCAAATTGCTCGCGGCTCGTTTTGAGGGCGATTTTGCTCTTTCAAGGGCAATTGCTCCAAAGGGCTCGGATTTGCACGGAAATCCACCTCCTCATTCCATTTTCCACAAGGAATCCAAAATGGTCGACGCTTTTCCCAAATTCATGCGTTGCCTGCCCTCAACTTGCTCGCGGCTCGTTTTGAGGGCGGTTTTGCGCTTTCAAGGGGCAATTGCTCCAAAGGGCTCGGATTTGCACGGAAATCCGCCTCCGCATTCCATTTTCCACAAGGAATCCAAAATGGGAGACTCTTTCCCAAAATTCATGCGTTTCCGGCCCCAAATTGCTCGTGGCTCGTTTTGAGTGGGGTTTTGCACTTTCAAGGGGCAATTGCTCCAAAGGGCTCGGATTTGCACGGAAATCCCCCTCCTCATTCAATTTTCCACAAGGAATCCAAAATGGTCTCACTTTTCCCAAATTCATGCGTTTCCGCCCCATAATTGCTCGCGGCTCGTTTTGAGGGCGGTTTTGCGCTTTCAAGGGGCAATTGCTCCAAAGGGCTCGGATTTGCACGGAAATCCACCTCCTCATTCCATTTTCCACAAGGAATCCAAAATGGTCACACTTATCCCAAATTCATGCATTTCCGCCCCCAAATTGCTCGCGGCTCGTTTTGAGGGCGGAAAAATCTTTCAAGGGGCAATTGCTCCAAAGGGCTCACATTTGCACGGAAATCCCCTCCTCATTCCATTTTCCACAAGGAATCCAAAATGGTCGACGCTTTCCCCAAATTCATGCGTTTCCGCCCCCAATTTGCTCGCTGCTCGTTTTGAGGGCGGTTTTGCGCTTTCAAGGGGCAATATCTCCAAAAGGCTCGGATTTGCATGGAAATCCACATCCTCATTCCATTTTCCACAAGGAATCCAAAATGGTCGCACTTTTCCCAAATTCATGCCTTTCCGCCCCCAAATTGCTTGCGTCTCGTTTTGAGGGCGGTTTTTCGCTTTCAAGGGGCAATTGCTCCAAAGGGCTCGGATTTGCACGGAAATCGCCCTCCTCATTCCATTTTCCACAAGGAATCCAAAATGGTCGCACTTTTCCCAAATTCATGCCTTTCCGCCCCCAAATTGCTCGCGTCTCGTTTTGAGGGCGGTTTTTCGCTTTCAAGGGGCAATTGCTCCAAAGGGCTCGGATTTGCACGGAAAGCGCCCTCCTCATTCCATTTTCCACAAGGAATCCAAAATGGTCGCACTTTTCCCAAATTCATGCATTTCCGCCCCCAAATTGCTCGCGGCTCGTTTTGAGGGCGGTTTTGCGCTTTCAAGGGGCAATTGCTCCAAAAGGCTCGGATTTGCATGGAAATCCACCTCCTCATTCCATTTTCCACAAGGAATCCAAAATGGTCTCACTTTTCCCAAATTCATGCATTTCCGCCCCAAAATTGCTCGCGGCTCGTTTTGAGGGCGGTTTTGCGCTTTCAAGGGGCAATTGCTCCAAAGGGCTCGGATTTGCACGGAAATCCACCTCCTCATTCCATTTTCCACAAGGAATCCAAAATGGTCGCACTTTTCCCAAATTCATGCATTTCCGCCCCCAAATTGCTCGCGGCTCGTTTTGAGGGCGGTTTTGCGCTTTCAAGGGGCAATTGCTCCAAAGGGCTCGGATTTGCACGGAAATCAACCTCCTCATTCCATTTTCAACAAGGAATCCAAAATGGTCGACGCTTTCCCAAAATTCATGCCTTTCCGCCCCCAATTTGCTCGCTGCTCGTTTTGAGGGCGGTTTTGCGCTTTCAAGGGGCAATATCTCCAAAAGGCTCGGATTTGCATGGAAATCCACCTCCTCATTCCATTTTCCACAAGGAATCCAAAATGGTCGCACTTTTCCCAAATTCATGCATTTCCGCCCCATAATTGCTCGCGGCTCGTTTTGAGGGCGGTTTTGCGCTTTCAAGGGGCAATTGCTCCAAAGGGCTCGGATTTGCACGGAAATCCACCTCCTCAATCCATTTTCCACAAGGAATCCAAAATGGTCGCACTTATCCCAAATTCATGCATTTCCGCCCCCAAATTGCTCGCGGCTCGTTTTGAGGGCGGTTTTGCGCTTTCAAGGGGCAATTGCTCCAAAGGGCTCGGATTTGCACGGAAATCCACCTCCTCATTCCATTTTCCACAAGGAATCCAAAATCGTCGACGCTTTCCCCAAATTCATGCGATTCCCCCACCAAATTGCTCGCGGCTCGTTTTGAGGGCGGTTTTGCGCTTTCAAGGGGCAATTGCTCCAAAGGGCTGGGATTTGCACGGAAATCCACCTCCTCATTCCATTTTCCACAAGGAATCCAAAATGGTCGATGCTTTTCCCAAATTCATGCGTTTCCGCCGCGAAATTGCTCGCGGCTCGTTTTGGGGGCGGTTTTGCGCTTTCAAGGGGCAATTGCTCCAAAGGGCTCGATTTGCACGGAAATCCACCTCCTCATTCCATTTTCCACAAGGAATCCAAAGTGGTCGCACTTATCCCAAATGCATGCATTTCCGCCCCCAAATTACTCGTGGCTCGTTTTGAGGGCGGTTTTGCGCTTTCAAAGGGCAATTGCTCCAAAGGGCTCGGATTTGCACGGAAATCCACCTCCTCATTCCATTTTCAACAAGGAATCCAAAATGGTCGACGCTTTCCCCAAATTCATGCGTTTCCGCCCCAAATTGCTCGCGGCTCGTTTTGAGGGCGGTTTTGCGCTTTCAAGGGGCAATTGCTCCAAAGGGCTCGGATTTGCACGGAAATCCACCTCCTCATTCCATTTTCCACAAGGAATCCAAAATGGTCGACGCTTTTCCCAAATTCATGCATTTCCGCCCCCAAATTGCTCGCGGCTCGTTTTGAGGGCGGTTTTGCGCTTTCAAGGGGCAATTGCTCCAAAGGGCTCGGATTTGCACGGAAATCCACCTCCTCATTCCATTTTCCACAAGGAATCCAAAATGGTCGACGCTTTTCCCAAATTCATGCATTTCCGCCCCAAATTGGTCGCGGCTCGTTTTGAGGGCGGTTTTGCTCTTTCAAGGAATAATTGCTCCAAAGGTCTCGGATTTGCACGGAAATCACCCCGCTCATTCCATTTTCCACAAGGAATCCAAAATGGTCGACGCTTTTCCCAAATTCATGCATTTCCGCCCCCAAATTGCTCGCGGCTCCTTTTGAGGGCGGTTTTGCGCTTTCAAGGGGCAATTGCTCCACAGGGCTCGGATTTCCACTGAAAACCACCTCCTCGTTCCATTTTCCACAAGCAATCGAAAATGGGAGACGCTTTTCCAAATTCATGCATTTCCGCCCCCAAATTGCTCGCGGCTCGTTTTGAGGGCGGTTTTGCGCTTTCAAGGGGCAATTGCTCCAAAGGGCTCGGATTTGCACGGAAATCCCCCTCCTCATTCCATTTTCCACAAGGAATCCAAAATGGTCGACGCTTTTCCCAAATTCATGCGTTTCCGCCCCCAAATTGCTCGCGGCTCGTTTTGAGGGCGGTTTTGCGCTTTCAAGGGGCAATTGCTCCAAAGGGCTCGGATTTGCACGGAAATCCACCTCCTCATTCCATTTTCCACAAGGAATCCAAAATGGTCGCACTCACAAGGAACCCAAAATGGTCGACGCTTTTCCCAAATTCATGCGTTTCCGAACCCAAATTGCTCGCGGCTCGTTTTGAGGGCGGTTTTGCGCTTTCAAGGGGCAATATCTCCAAAGGGCTCGGATTTGCATCGAAATCCACCTCCTCATTCCATTTTCCACAAGGAATCCAAAATGGTCGACGCTTTTCCCAAATTCATGCGTTTCCGACCCCAAATTGCTCGCGGCTCGTTTTGAGTGGGGTTTTGCGCTTTCAAGGGCAATTGCTCCAAAGGGCTCGGATTTGCACGGAAATCCACCTCCTCATTCCAATTTCCACAAGAAATCCAAAATGGTCGACGCTTTCCCCAAATTCATGCATTTCCGCCCCATAATTGCTCGCGGCTCGTTTTGGGGGCCGTTTTTGCGCTTTCAAGGGGCAATTGCTCCAAAGGGCTCGGATTTGCACGGAAAGCGCCCTCCTCAATCCATTTTCCACAAGGAATCCAAAATGGTCGCACTTTTCCCAAATTCATGCATTTCCGCCCCATAATTGCTCGCGGCTCGTTTTGAGGGCGGTTTTGCTCTTTCAAGGGGCAATTGCTCCAAAGGGCTCGGATTTGCACGAAAATCCACCTCCTCATTCCATTTTCCACAAGGAATCCAAAATGGTCGACGCTTTCCCCAAATTCATGCGTTTCCGCCCCCAAATTGCTCGCGGCTCGTTTTGAGGGCGGTTTTGCGCTTTCAAGGGGCAATTGCTCCAAAGGGCTCGGATTTGCACGGAAATCGCCCTCCTCAATCCATTTTCCACAAGGAATCCCAAATGGTCGACACTTTTCCCAAATTCATGCATTTCCGCCCCATAATTGCTCGCGGCTCGTTTTGAGGGCGGTTTTGCGCTTTCAAGGGGCAATTGCTCCAAAGGGCTCGGATTTGCACGGAAATCCACCTCCTCATTCCATTTTCCACAAGGAATCCAAAATGGTCGCACTTTTCCCAAATTCATGCATTTCCGCCCCATAATTGCTCGCGGCTCGTTTTGAGGGCGGTTTTGCGCTTTCAAGGGGCAATTGCTCCAAAGGGCTCGGATTTGCACGGAAATCCCCTCCTCATTCCATTTTCCACAAGGAATCCAAAATGGTCGACGCTTTTCCCAAATTCATGCGTTTCCGACCCCAAATTGCTCGCGGCTCGTTTTGAGTGGGGTTTTGCGCTTTCAAGGGCAATTGCTCCAAAGGCTCGGATTTGCACGGAAATCACCCTCCTCATTCCATTTTCCACAAGGAATCCAAAATGGTCGACGCTTTTCCCAAATTCATGCGTTTCCGACCCCAAATTGCTCGCGGCTCGTTTTGAGGGCGGTTTTGCGCTTTCAAGGGGCAATTGCTCCAAAGGGCTCGGATTTGCACGGAAATCCCCCTCCTCATTCCATTTTCCACAAGGAATCCAAAATGGTCGACGCTTTTCCCAAATTCATGCATTTCCGCCCCCAAATTGCTCGCGGCTCGTTTTGACGGCGGTTTTGCGCTTTCAAGGGGCAATTGCTCCAAAGGGCTCGGATTTGCACGAGAATCCCCCTCCTCATTCAATATTCCTCAAGTAATCCAAAATGGTCGACGATTTTGCCCAAATTCCTGCGTTTCCGCCCCAAATTGCTCTCGGCCCGTTTTTAGGGCGGTTTTGCGCTTTCAAGGGGCAATTGCTCCAAAGGGCTCGGATTTGCACGAAAGCGTCTTCCTCAATCCATGTTCCACATGGAATCCAAAATGGTCGACGCTTTACCCAAATTCATGCGTTTGCGCCCCCAATTTGCTCGCGGCTCGTTTTGAGGGCGGTTTTGCGCTTTCAAGGGGCAATTGCTCCAAAGGGCTCGGATTTGCACGGAAATCCACCTCCTCATTCCATTTTCAACAAGGAATCCAAAATGGTCGACGCTTTCCCAAAATTCATGCGTTTCCGCCCCCAATTTGCTCGCTGCTCGTTTTGAGGGCGGTTTTGCGCTTTCAAGGGGCAATTGCTCCAAAGGGCTCGGATTTGCACGGAAATCCACCTCCTCATTCCATTTTCCACAAGGAATCCAAAATGGTCGACGCTTTTCCCAAATTCATGCGTTTCCGCCCCCAAATTGCTCGCGGCTCGTTTTGAGGGCGGTTTTGCGCTTTCAAGGGGCAATTGCTCCAAAGGGCTCGGATTTGCACGGAAATCCCCCTCCTCATTCCATTTTCCACAAGGAATCCAAAATTGTCGACGCTTTTCCCAAATTCATGCGTTTCCGCCCCCAAATTGCTCGCGGCTCGTTTTGAGGACGGTTTTGCGCTTTCAAGGGGCAATTGCTCCAAAGGGCTCGGATTTGCACGGAAATCCCCCTCATTCCATTTTCCACAAGGAATCCAAAATGGTCGACGCTTTCCCCAAATTCATGCGATTCCACCACCAAATTGCTCGCGGCTCGTTTTGAGGGCGGTTTTGCGCTTTCAAGGGGCAATTGCTCCAAAGGGCTCGGATTTGCACGGAAATCCACCTCCTCATTCCATTTTCAACAAGGAATCCAAAATGGTCGACGCTTTTCCCAAATTCATGCATTTCCGCCCCAAATTGCTCGCGGCTCGTTTTGGGGGCGGTTTTGCGCTTTCAAGGGGCAATTGCTCCAAAGGGCTCGGATTTGCACGGAAATCCACCTCCTCATTCCATTTTCCACAAGGAATCCAAAATGGTCGACGCTTTCCCCAAATTCATGCGTTTCCGCCCCCAATTTGCTCGCGGCTCGTTTTGAGGGCGGTTTTGCGCTTTCAAGGGGCAATTGCTCCAAAGGGCTCGGATTTGCACGGAAATCCACCTCCTCATTCCATTTTCCACAAGGAACCCAAAATGGTCGACGCTTTTCCCAAATTCATGCATTTCCGACCCCAAATTGCTCGCGGCTCGTTTTGAGGGCGGTTTTGCGCTTTCAAGGGGCAATTGCTCCAAAGGGCTCGGATTTGCACGGAAATCCCCCTCCTCATTCCATTTTCAACAAGGAATCCAAAATGGTCGACGCTTTCCCCAAATTCATGCGTTTCCGCCCCCAAATTGCTCGCGGCTCGTTTTGAGGGCGGTTTTGCGCATTCAAGGGCAATTGCTCCAAAGGGCTCGGATTGGCACGGAAATCCGCCTCCTCATTGCATTTTCCTCAAGGAATAAAAAATGGTAGACGGTTTTCCGAAATTCATGCGTTTCCGCCCACAAATTGCTCGTGGCTCGTTTTGAGGGCGGTTTTGCGCTTTCATGGGGCAATTGCTCCACAGGTCTCGGATTTGCACGGAAATGGCCCTCCTCATTCCATTTTCCACAAGGAGTCCAAAATGGTCGACGCTTTTCCCAAATTCATGCGTTTCCGCCCCCAAATTGCTCGCGGCTCGTTTTGAGGGCGGTTTTGCGCTTTCAAGGGGCAATTGCTCCAAAGGGCTCGGATTTTCACGGAAATCCACCTCCTCAATCCATTTTCCACAAGGAATCCAAAATGGTCGCACTTTTCCCAAATTCATGCATTTCCGCCCCAAATTACTCGCGGCTCGTTTTGAGGGCGGTTTTGCGCTTTCAAGGGGCAATTGCTCAAAAGGGCTCGGATTTGCACGGAAAGCGCCCTCCTCAATCCATTTTCCACAAGGAAACCAAAATTGTCGACGCTTTTCCCAAATTCATGCGGTTCTGACCCCAAATTGCTCGCGGCTCGTTTTGAGTGTGGTTTTGCGCTTTCAAGGGGCAATTGCTCCAAAGGGCTCGGATTTGCACGCAAAGCACCCTCCTCAATCCATTTTCCACAAGGAATCCAAAATGGTCGACGCTTTCCCCAAATTCATGCGTTTCCGCCCCAAATTGCTCGCGGCTCGTTTTGAGGGCGGTTTTGCGCTTTCAAGGGGCAATTGCTCCAAAGGGCTCGGATTTGCACGGAAATCCCCATCCTCATACCATTTTCCACAAGGAATCCAAAATGGTCGACGCTTTTCCCAAATTCATGCGTTTCCGCCCCCAAATTGCTCGCGGCTCGTTTTGAGGGCGGTTTTGGTCTTTCAAGGGGCAATTGTTCCAAAGGGCTCATATTAGCACGGCAATCGCCCTCCTCATTCAATTTTCCACAAGGAATCCAAAATGGTCGACGCTTTTCCCAAATTCATGCATTTCCGCCCCCAAATTGCTCGCGGCTCGTTTTGAGTGGCGGTTTTGCGCTTTCAAGGGCAATTGCTCCAAAGGGCTCGGATTTGCACGGAAATCCCCCTCCTCATTCCATTTTCCACAAGGAATCCAAAATGGTCGACGCTTTTCCCAAATTCATGCGTTTCCGCCCCCAAATTGCTCGCGGCTCGTTTTGAGGGCGGTTTTGCGCTTTCAAGGGGCAATTGCTCCAAAGGGCTCGGATTTGCACGGAAATCCCCTCCTAATTCCATTTTCCACAAGGAATCCAAAATGGTCGACGCTTTTCCCAAATTCATGCGTTTCCGCCCCCAAATTGCTCGCGGCTCGTTTTGAGGGCGGTTTTGCGCTTTCAAGGGGCAATTGCTCCAAAGGGCTCGGATTTGCACGAAAATCACCTCCTCATTCCATTTTCCACAAGGATTCCAAAATGGTCGACTCTTTTCCCAAACTCATGCGTTTCCGACCCCAATTTCTCGCGGCTCGTTTGTGGGCGGTTTTGCGCTTTCAAGGGGCAATTGCTCCACAGGGCTCGGATTTGCACGGAAATCCCCCTCCTCATTCCATTTTCCACAAGGAATCCAAAATGGTCGACGCTTTTCCCAAATTCATGCGTTTCCGCCCCCAAATTGCTCGCGGCTCGTTTTGAGGGCGGTTTTGCGCTTTCAAGGGGCAATTGCTCCAAAGGGCTCGGATTTGCACGGAAATCCCCCTCCTCATTCCATTTTCCACAAGGAATCCAAAATGGTCGACGCTTTCCCAAATTCATGCGTTTCCGCCCCCAAATTGCTCGCGGCTCGTTTTGAGGGCGGTTTTGCGCTTTCAAGGGGCAATTGCTCCAAAGGGCTCGGATTTGCACGGAAATCCCCTCCTCATTCCATTTTCCACAAGGAATCCAAAATGGTCGACGCTTTTCCCAAATTCATGCGTTTCCGACCCCAAATTGCTCGCGGCTCGTTTTGAGTGGGGTTTTGCGCTTTCAAGGGGCAATTGCTCCAAAGGGCTCGGATTTGCACGGAAATCCCCCTCCTCATTCCATTTTCCACAAGGAATCCAAAATGGTCGACGCTTTTCCCAAATTCATGCGTTTCCGACCCCAAATTGCTCGCGGCTCGTTTTGAGTGGGGTTTTGCGCTTTCAAGGGGCAATTGCTCCAAAGGGCTCGGATTTGCACGGAAAGCGCCCTCCTCATTCCATTTTCCACAAGGAATCCAAAATGGTCGACGCTTTCCCCAAATTCATGCGTTTCCGCCCCCAAATTGCTCGCGGCTCGTTTTGAGGGCGGTTTTGCGCTTTCAAGGGGCAATTGCTCCAAAGGGCTCGGATTTGCACGGAAATCCCCCTCCTCATTCCATTTTCCACAAGGAATCCAAAATGGTCGACGCTTTTCCCAAATTCATGCGTTTCCGACCCAAATTGCTCGCGGCTCGTTTTGAGTGCGGTTTTGCGCTTTCAAGGGGCAATTGCTCCACAGGGCTCGGATTTGCACGGAAATCCCCCTCCTCATTCAATATTCCACAAGGAATCCAAAATGGTCGACGCTTTTCCCAAATTCATGCGTTTCCGCCCCCAAATTGCTCGCGGCTCGTTTTGAGGGCGGTTTTGCGCTTTCAAGGGGCAATTGCTCCAAAGGGCTCGGATTTGCACGGAAATCCCCCTCCTCATTCCATTTTCCACAAGGAATCCAAAATGGTCGACGCTTTTCCCAAATTCATGCGTTTCAGACCCAAATTGCTCGCGGCTCGTTTTGAGGGCGGTTTTGCGCTTTCAAGGGGCAATTGCTCCAAAGGGCTCGGATTTGCACGGAAATCGCCCTCCTCATTCAATATTCCACAAGGAATCCAAAATGGTCGACGCTTTTCCCAAATTCATGCATTTCCGCCCCAAATTGCTCGCGGCTCGTTTTGAGGGCGGTTTTGCGCTTTCAAGGGGCAATTGCTCCAAAGGGCTCGGATTTGCACGGAAAGCGCCCTCCTCAATTCATTTTTCACAAGGAATCCAAAATGGTCGACGCTTTCCACAAATTCCTGCGTTTCCGCCCCAAATTGCTCGCGGCTCGTTTTGAGGGCGGTTTTGGTCTCTCAAGGGGCAATTGTTCCAAAGGGCTCGGATTTGCACGGAAATCCCCTCGCTCATTCCATTTTCCACAAGGAATCCAAAATGGTCGACGCTTTTCCCAAATTCATGCATTTCCGCCCCCAAATTGCTCGCGGCTCGTTTTGAGGGCGGTTTTGCGCTTTCAAGGGGCAATTGCTCCAAAGGGCTCGGATTTGCACGGAAAGCGCCCTCCTCAATGCATTTTTCACAAGGAATCCAAAATGGTCGACGCTTTCCCCAAATTCCTGCGTTTCCGCTCCCAAATTGCTCGCGGCTCGTTTTGAGGGCGCTTTTGCGCTTTCAAGGGACAATTGCTCCAAAGGGCTCGGATTTGCACGGAAATCGCCCTCCTCATTCCATTTTCAACAAGGAATCCAAAATGGTCGACGCTTTCCCCAAATTCATGCGTTTCCGCCCCCAAATTGCTCGCGGCTCGTTTTGAGGGCGGTTTTGCGCTTTCAAGGGGCAATTGCTCCAAAGGGCTCGGATTTGCACGGAAAGCGCCCTCCTCATTCAATTTTCCACAAGGAATCCAAAATGGTCGACGCTTTTCCTAAATTCATGAATTTCCGCCCCAAATTGCTCGCGGCTCGTTTTGAGGGCGGTTTTGCGCTTTGAAGGGGCAATTGCTCCATAGGGCTCGGATTTGCACGGAAATCGCCCTCCTCATTCAATTTTCCACAAGGAATCCAAAATGGTCGACGCTTTTCCCAAATTCATGCGTTTCCGCCCCCAAATTGCTCGCGGCTCGTTTTGAGGGCGGTTTTGCGCTTTCAAGGGGCAATTGCTCCAAAGGGCTCGGATTTGCACGGAAATCACCCTCCTCATTCCATTTTCCACAAGGAATCCAAAATGGTCGACGCTTTTCCCAAATTCATGCGTTTCCGCCCCCAAATTGCTCGCGGCTCGTTTTGAGGGCGGTTTTGCGCTTTCAAGGGGCAATTGCTCCAAAGGGCTCGGATTTGCACGGAAATCCCCCTCCTCATTCAATTTTCCACAAGGAATCCAAAATGGTCGACGCTTTCCCAAATTCATGCGTTTCCGCCCCCAAATTGCTCGCGGCTCGTTTTGAGGGCGGTTTTGCGCTTTCAAGGGGCAATTGCTCCAAAGGGCTCGGATTTGCACGGAAATCGCCCTCCTCATTCAATTTTCCACAAGGAATCCAAAATGGTCGCACTTTCCCAAATTCATGCATTTCCGCCCCATAATTGCTCGCGGCTCGTTTTGAGGGCGGTTTTGCTCTTTCAAGGGGCAATTGCTCCAAAGGGCTCGGATTTGCACAGAAATCCACCTCCTCATCCCATTTTCAACAAGGAATCCAAAATTGTCGACGCTTTCCCCAAATTCCTGCGTTTCCGCCGACAAATTGCTCGCGGCTCGTTTTGAGGGCGGTTTTGCGCTTTCAAGGGGCAATTGCTCCAAAGGGCTCGGATTTGCACGGAAATCGCCCTCCTCATTCAATATTCCACAAGGAATCCAAAATGGTCGACGCTTTTCCCAAATTCATGCGTTTCCGCCCCCAAATTGCTCGCGGCTCGTTTTGAGGGCGGTTTTGCGCTTTCAAGGGGCAATTGCTCCAAAGGGCTCGGATTTGCACGGAAATCGCCCTCCTCATTCCATTTTCCACAAGGAATCCAAAATGGTCGACGCTTTTCCCAAATTCATGCGTTTCCGACCCCAAATTGCTCGCGGCTCGTTTTGAGTGGGGTTTTGCGCTTTCAAGGGGCAATTGCTCCAAAGGGCTCGGATTTGCACGGAAATCACCCTCCTCATTCCATTTTCCACATGGAATCCAAAATGGTCGACGCTTTTCCCAAATTCATGCGTTTCCGCCCCCAAATTGCTCGCGGCTCGTTTTGAGTGCGGTTTTGCGCTTTCAAGGGGCAATTGCTCCAAAGGGCTCTGATTTGCACGAAAATGGCCCTCCTCAATTCATTTTTCACAAGGAATCCAAAATGGTCGACGCTTTCCCCAAATTCCTGCGTTTCCGCCCCAAATTGCTCGCGGCTCGTTTTGAGGGCGGTTTTGCGCTTTCAAGGGGCAATTGCTCCAAAGGGCTCGGATTTGCACGGAAATGGCCCTCCTCATTCCATTTTCCACAAGGAGTCCAAAATGGTCAACGCTTTTACCAAATTCATGCGTTTCCGCCCCCAAATTGCTCGCGGCTCGTTTTGAGGGCGGTTTTGCGCTTTCAAGGGGCAATTGCTCCAAAGGGCTCGGATTTGCATGGAAATCCACATCCTCATTCCATTTTCCACAAGGAATCCAAAATGGTCGACGCTTTCCCCAAATTCCTGCGTTTCCGCCCCAAATTGCTCGCGGCTCGTTTTGAGGGCGGTTTTGGTCTCTCAAGGGGCAATTGCTCCAAAGGGCTCACATTAGCACGGCAATCGCCCTCCTCATTCAATATTCCACAAGGAATCCAAAATGGTCGACGCTTTTCCCAAATTCATGCATTTCCGCCCCCAAATTGCTCGCGGCTCGTTTTGAGGGCGGTTTTGCGCTTTCAAGGGGCAATTGCTCCAAAGGGCTCGGATTTGCACGGAAAGCGCCCTCCTCAATTCATTTTTCACAAGGAATCCAAAATGGTCGACGCTTTCCCCAAATTCATGCGTTTCCGCCCCCAAATTGCTCGCGGCTCGTTTTGAGGGCGGTTTTGCGCTTTCAAGGGGCAATTGCTCCAAAGGGCTCGGATTTGCACGGAAATCGCCCTCCTCAATCCAATTTCCACAAGGAATCCAAAATGGTCGACGCTTTTCCCAAATTCCTGCGTTTCCGCCCCTAAATTGCTCGCGGCTCGTTTTGAGGGCGGTTTTGCGCTTTCAAGGGGCAATTGCTCCAAAGGGCTCGGATTTGTACGGAACGCGCCCTCCTCAATTCATTTTTCACAAGGAATCCAAAATGGTCGACGCTTTCCCCAAATTCCTGCGTTTCCGCCCCAAATTGCTCGCGGCTCGTTTTGAGGGCGGTTTTGCGCTTTCAAGGGGCAATTGCTCCAAAGGGCTCGGATTTGCACGGAAAGCGCCCTCCTCAATTCATTTTCAACAAGGAATCCAAAATGGTCGACGCTTTCCCCAAATTCATGCGTTTCCGCCCCCAAATTGCTCGCGGCTCGTTTTGAGGGCGGTTTTGCGCTTTCAAGGGGCAATTGCTCCAAAGGGCTCGGATTTGCACGGAAATCGCCCTCCTCAATCCATTTTCCACAAGGAATCCAAAATGGTCAACGCTTTTCCCAAATACATGCGTTTCCGCCCCCAAATTGCTCGCGGCTCGTTTTGAGGGCGGTTTTGCGCTTTCAAGGGGCAATTGCTCCAAAGGGCTCGGATTTGCACGGAAAGCGCCCTCCTCAATTCATTTTTCACAAGGAATCCAAAATGGTCGACGCTTTCCCCAAATTCCTGCGTTTCCGCCCCAAATTGCTCGCGGCTCGTTTTGAGGGCGGTTTTGCGCTTTCAAGGGGCAATTGCTCCAAAGGGCTCGGATTTGCACGGAAATCGCCCTCCTCATTCCATTTTCCACAAGGAATCCAAAATGGTCGCACTTTTCCCAAATTCATGCATTTCCGCCCCCAAATTACTCGCGGCTCGTTTTGAGGGCGGTTTTGCGCTTTCAAGGTGCAATTTCTCCAAAAGGCTCGGATTTGCAAGGAAAGCGCCCTCCTCAATCCATTTTCCACAAGGAACCCAAAATGGTCGACGCTTTTCCCAAATTCATGCGTTTCCGACCCCAAATTGCTCGCGGCTCGTTTTGAGGGCGGTTTTGCGCTTTCAAGGGGCAATTGCTCCAAAGGGCTCGGATTTGCACGGAAATCGCCCTCCTCATTCCATTTTCCACAAGGAATCCAAAATGGTCGACGCTTTTCCCAAATTCATGCATTTCCGCCCCCAAATTGCTCGCGGCTCGTTTTGAGGGCGGTTTTGCGCTTTCAAGGGGCAATTGCTCCAAAGGGCTCGGATTTGCACGAAAAATGGCCCTCCTCATTCCATTTTCCACAAGGAATCCAAAATGGTCGACGCTTTTCCCAAATTCATGCATTTCCGCCCCCAAATTGCTCGCGGCTCGTTTTGAGGGCGGTTTTGCGCTTTCAAGGGGCAATTGCTCCAAAGGGCTCGGATTTGCACGGAAAGCGCCCTCCTCAATTCATTTTTCACAAGGAATCCAAAATGGTCGACGCTTTCCCCAAATTCATGCGTTTCCACCCCTAAATTGCTCGCGGCTCGTTTTGAAGGCGGTTTTGCGCTTTCAACGGGCAATTGCTCCAAAGGGCTCGGAATTGCACGGCAATCGCCCTCCTCATTCTTTATTCCACAAGGAATCCAAAATGGTCGACGCTTTTCCCAAATTCATGCGTTTCCGCCCCCAAATTGCTCGCGGCTCGTTTTGAGGGCGGTTTTGCGCTTTCAAGGGGCAATTGCTCCAAAGGGCTCGGATTTGCACGGAAAGCGCCCTCCTCAATCCATTTTCCACAAGGAATCCAAAATGGTCGACGCTTTTCCCAAATTCATGCGTTTCCGCCCCAAATTGCTCGCGGCTCGTTTTGAGGGCGGTTTTGCGCTTTCAAGGGGCAATTGCTCCAAAGGGCTCATATTTGCACGGGAATCGCCCTCCTCATTCAATTTTCCACAAGGAATCCAAAATGGTCGACGCTTTTCCCAAATTCATGCGTTTCCGCCCCCAAATTGCTCGTGGCTCGTTTTGAGGGCGGTTTTGCGCTTTCAAGGGGCAATTGATCCACAGGGCTCGGATTTGCACGGAATCGCCCTCCTCATTCAATTTTCCACAAGGAATCCAAAATGGTCGACGCTTTTCCCAAATTCATGCGTTTCCGCCCCAAATTGCTCACGGCTCGTTTTGACAGCGTTTTTGCGCTTTCAAGGGGCATTTGCTCCAAAGGGCTCGGATTTGCACGGAAATCGCCCTCCTCATTCAATATTCCACAAGGAATCCAAAATGGTTGACGCCTTCCCAAATTCATGCATTTCCGCCCCCAAATTGCTCGCGGCTCGTTTTGAGGGCGGTTTTGCGCTTTCAAGGGGCAATTGCTCCAAAGGGCTCGGATTTGCACGGAAATGGCCCTCCTCATTCCATTTTCCACAAGGAATCCAAAATGGTCGACGCTTTTCCCAAATTCATGCGTTTCCGCCCCCAAATTGCTCGCGGCTCGTTTTGAGGGCGGTTTTGAGCTTTCAAGGGGCAATTGCTCCAAAGGGCTCGGATTTGCACGGAAAGCGCCCTCCTCAATCCATTTTCCACAAGGAATCCAAAATGGTCGACGCTTTTCCCAAATTCCTGCGTTTCCGCCCCAAATTGCTCGCGGCTCGTTTTGAGGGCGGTTTTGCGCTTTCAAGGGGCAATTGCTCCAAAGGGCTCGGATTTGCACGGAAATGGCCCTCCTCATTCCATTTTCCACAAGGAATCCAAAATGGTCGACGCTTTTCCCAAATTCATGCGTTTCCGACCCCAAATTGCTCGCGGCTCGTTTTGAGTGGGGTTTTGCGCTTTCAAGGGGCAATTGCTCCAAAGGGCTCGGATTTGCACGGAAATCCCCTCCTCATTCCATTTTCCACAAGGAATCCAAAATGGTCGACGCTTTCCCCAAATTCATGCGTTTCCGCCCCCAAATTGCTCGCGGCTCGTTTTGAGGGCGGTTTTGCGCTTTCAAGGGGCAATTGCTCCAAAGGGCTCGGATTTGCACGGAAATCGCCCTCCTCAATCCATTTTCCACAAGGAATCCAAAATGGTCGACGCTTTCCCCAAATTCATGCGTTTCCGCCCCCAAATTGCTCGCGGCTCGTTTTGAGGGCGGTTTTGCGCTTTCAAGGGGCAATTGCTCCAAAGGGCTCGAATTTGCACGGAAAGCGCCCTCCTCATTGCATTTTACACAAGGATTCCAAAATGGTCGACGCTTTACCCAAATTCCTGCGTTTCCGCCCCAAATTGCTCGCGGCTCGTTTTGAGGGCGGTTTTGCGCTTTCAAGGGGCAATTGCTCCAAAGGGCTCGGATTTGCACGGAAATGACCCTCCTCAATTCATTTTTCACAAGGAATCCAAAATGGTCGACGCTTTCCCCAAATTCCTGCGTTTCCGCCCCAAATTGCTCGCGGCTCGTTTTGAGGGCGGTTTTGCGCTTTCAAGGGGCAATTGCTCCAAAAGGCTCGGATTTGCACGGAAAGCGCCCTCCTCAATCCATTTTCCACAAGGAATCCAAAATAGTCGACGCTTTCCCCAAATTCATGCGTTTCCGCCACCAAATTGCTCGCGGCTCGTTTTGAGGGCGGTTTTGCGCTTTCAAGGGGCAATTGCTCCAAAGGGCTCGGATTTGCACGGAAATTCCACAAGGAATCCAAAATGGTCGACGCTTTTCCCAAATTCATGCGTTTCCGCCCCCAAATTGCTCGCGGCTCGTTTTGAGTGGGGTTTTGCGCTTTCAAGGGGCAATTGCTCCAAAGGGCTCGGATTTGCACGGAATCGCCCTCCTCATCCAATTTCCACAAGGAATCCAAAATGGTCGACGCTTTTCCCAAATTCATGCGTTTCCGCCCCCAAATTGCTCGCGGCTCGTTTTGAGGGCGGTTTTGCGCTTTCAAGGGGCAATTGCTCCAAAGGGCTCACATTTGCACGGAAGTCGCCCTCCTCAATCCATTTTCCACAAGGAATCCAAAATGGTCGACGCTTTTCCCAAATTCATGCGTTTCCGCCCCCAAATTGCTCGCGGCTCGTTTTGAGGGCGGTTTTGCGCTTTCAAGGGGCAATTGCTCCAAAGGGCTCGGATTTGCACGGAAAGCGCCCTCCTCATTCCATTTTCCACAAGGAATCCAAAATGGTCGACGCTTTTCCCAAATTCATGCGTTTCCGCCCCCAAATTGCTCGCGGCTCGTTTTGAGGGCGGTTTTGAGCTTTCATGGGCCAATTGCTCCAAAGGGCTCGGATTTGCACGGAAATCACCCTGCGCAATCCATTTTCCACAAGGAATCCAAAATGGTCGAAAATTCATGCTTTCCAAATTGCTCGGCTCGGATTTGCGCTTTCAAGGGGCAATTGCTCCAAACGGCTCGGATTTGCACGGAATGGCCCTCCTCATTCCATTTTCCACAAGGAATCCAAAATGGTCGACGCTTTTCCCAAATTCATGCATTTCCGCCCCCAAATTGCTCGCGGCTCGTTTTGAGGGCGGTTTTGCGCTTTCGAGGGGCAATTGCTCCAAAAGGCTCGGATTTGCACGGAATGCGCCCTCCTCAATCCATTTTCCACAAGGAATCCAAAATGGTCGACGCTTTCCCCAAATTCATGCGTTTCCGCCACCAAATTGCTCGCGGCTCGTTTTGAGGGCGGTTTTGCGCTTTCAAGGGGCAATTGCTCCAAAGGGCTCGGATTTGCACGGAAATCCCCCTCCTCATTCAATTTTCCACAAGGAATCCAAAATGGTCGACGCTTTTCCCAAATTCATGCGTTTCCGCCCCCAAATTGCTCGCGGCTCGTTTTGAGGGCGGTTTTGCGCTTTCAAGGGGCAATTGCTCCAAAGGGCTCGGATTTGCACGCAAATCACCCTCCTCATTCCATTTTCCACAAGGAATCCAAAATGGTCGACGCTTTTCCCAAATTCATGCCTTTCCGCCCCAAATTGCTCGCGGCTCGTTTTGAAGGCGGTTTTGCGCTTTCAAGGGGCAATTGCTCCAAAGGGCTCGGATTTGCACGGAAATGGCCCTCCTCATTCCATTTTCCACAAGGAGTCCAAAATGGTCCACGCTTTTCCCAAATACATGCGTTTCCGCCCCCAAATTGCTCGCGGCTCGTTTTGAGGGCGGTTTTGCGCTTTCAAGGGGCAATTGCTCCAAAGGGCTCGGATTTGCACGGAAATCGCCCTCCTCAATCCATTTTCCACAAGGAATCCAAAATGGTCGACGCTTTTCCCAAATTCATGCGTTTCCGCCCCCAAATTGCTCGCGGCTCGTTTTGAGGGCGGTTTTGCGCTTTCAAGGGGCAATTGCTCCAAAGGGCTCGGATTTGCATTTGCACGGAATCCAAAATGGTCGACGCTTTTCCCAAATTCATGCGTTTCCGCCCCAAATTGCTCGCCTCGTTTTGAGGGCGGTTTGCGCTCAAGGGCAATTGCTCCAAAATGCTCGGATTTGCACGTAAAATCCCCTCCTCATTCCATTTTCCACAAGGAATCCAAAATGGTCGACGCTTTTCCCAAATTCATGCATTTCCGCCCCCAAATTGCTCGCGGCTCGTTTTGAGGGCGGTTTTGCGCTTTCAAGGGGCAATTGCTCCAAAGGGCTCGGATTTGCACGGAAAGCGCCCTCCTCAATCCATTTTCCACAAGGAATCCAAAATGGTCGACGCTTTTCCCAAATTCATGCGTTTCCGCCCCCAAATTGCTCGCGGCTCGTTTTGAGGGCGGTTTTGCGCTTTCAAGGGGCAATTGCTCCAAAGGGCTCGGATTTGCACAGGAATCGCCCTCCTCATTCAATTTTCCACAAGGAATCCAAAATGGTCAACGCTTTTACCAAATACATGCGTTTCCGCCCCCAAATTGCTCGCGGCTCGTTTTGAGGGCGGTTTTGAGCTTTCATGGGCCAATTGCTCCAAAGGGCTCGGATTTGCACGGAAATCACCCTGCCCAATCCATTTTCCACAAGGAATCCAAAATGGTCGACGCTTTCCCCAAATTCCTGCGTTTCCGCCCCCAAATTGCTCGCGGCTCGTTTTGAATGCGGTTTTGCGCTTTCAAGGGGCAATTGCTCCAAAGGGCTCGGATTTGCACGGAATCCCCCTCCTCATTCAATATTCCACAAGGAATCCAAAATGGTCGACGCTTTTCCCAAATTCATGCATTTCCGCCCCAAATTGCTCGCGGCTCGTTTTGAGGGCGGTTTTGCGCTTTCAAGGGGCAATTGCTCCAAAGGGCTCAAATTTGCACGGAAATCGCCCTCCTCAATTCATTTTCCACAAGGAATCCAAAATGGTCGACGCTTTCCCCAAATTCCTGCGTTTCCGCCCCAAATTGCTCGCGGCTCGTTTTGAGGGCGGTTTTGCGCTTTCAAGGGGCAATTGCTCCAAAGGGCTCGGATTTGCACGGAAAGCGCCCTCCTCAATCCATTTTCCACAAGGAATCCAAAATGGTCGACGCTTTCCCCAAATTCATGCGTTTCCGCCCCCAAATTGCTCGCGGCTCGTTTTGAGGGCGGTTTTGCTCTTTCAAGGGGCAATTGCTCCAAAGGGCTCGGATTTGCACGGAAATCGCCCTCCTCAATCCATTTTCCACAAGGAATCCAAAATGGTCGACGCTTTTCCCAAATTCCTGCGTTTCCGCCCCCAAATTGCTCGCGGCTCGTTTTGAAGGCGGTTTTGCGCTTTCAAGGGGCAATTGCTCCAAAGGGCTCGGATTTGCACGGAAAGCGCCCTCCTCAATGCATTTTTCACAAGGAATCCAAAATGGTCGACGCTTTCCCCAAATTCATGCGTTTCCACCCCCAAATTGCTCGCGGCTCGTTTTGAGGGCGGTTTTGCTCTTTCAAGGGGCAATTGCTCCAAAGGGCTCGGATTTGCACGGAATCGCCCTCCTCATTCAATTTTCCACAAGGAATCCAAAATGGTCGACGCTTTTCCCAAATTCATGCGTTTCCGCCCCCAAATTGCTCGCGGCTCGTTTTGAGAGCGGTTTTGAGCTTTCATGGGCCAATTGCTCCAAAGGGCTCGGATTTGCACGGAAATCACCCTGCGCAATCCATTTTCCACAAGGAATCCAAAATGGTCGACGCTTTTCCCAAATTCATGCGTTTCCGCCCCCAAATTGCTCGCGAACCGTTTTGAAGGCGGTTTTGCGCTTTCAAGGGGCAATTGCTCCAAAGGGCTCGGATTTGCACGGGAATCGCCCTCCTCATTCAATATTCCACAAGGAATCCAAAATGGTCGACGCTTTTGCCAAATTCCTGCGTTTCCGCCCCCAAATTGCTCGCGGCTCGTTTTGAATGCGGTTTTGCGCTTTCAAGGGGCAATTACTCCAAAGGGCTCGGATTTGCACGGAAAGCGCCCTCCTCAATGCATTTTCCACAAGGAATCCAAAATGGTCGACGCTTTTCCCAAATTCATGCGTTTCCGCCCCCAAATTGCTCGCGGCTCGTTTTGAGGGCGGTTTTGCGCTTTCAAGGGCAATTGCTCCAAAAGGCTCGGATTTGCACGGAAAGCGCCCTCCTCAATCCATTTTCCACAAGGAATCCAAAATAGTCGACGCTTTCCCCAAATTCATGCGTTTCCGCCACCAAATTGCTCGCGGCTCGTTTTGAGGGCGGTTTTGCGCTTTCAAGGGGCAATTGCTCCAAAGGGCTCGGATTTGCACGGAAAGCGCCCTCCTCAATCCATTTTCCACAAGGAATCCAAAATGGTCGACGCTTTCCCCAAATTCATGCGTTTCCGCCACCAAATTGCTCGCGGCTCGTTTTGAGGGCGGTTTTGCGCTTTCAAGGGGCAATTGCTCCAAAGGGCTCGGATTTGCACGGAAAGCGCCCTCCTCAATCCATTTTCCACAAGGAATCCAAAATGGTCAACGCTTTTCCCAAATACATGCGTTTCCGCCCCCAAATTGCTCGCGGCTCGTTTTGAGGGCGGTTTTGAGCTTTCATGGGCCAATTGCTCCAAAGGGCTCGGATTTGCACGGAAATCACCCTGCGCAATCCATTTTCCACAAGGAATCCAAAATGGTCGACGCTTTTCCCAAATTCCTGCGTTTCCGCCCCCAAATTGCTCGCGGCTCTTTTTGAAGGCGGTTTTGTACTTTCAAGGGGCAATTGCTCCAAAGGGCTCGGATTTGCACGGGAATCGCCCTCCTCATTCAATATTCCACAAGGAATCCAAAATGGTCGACGCTTTTGCCAAATTCCTGCGTTTCCGCCCCCAAATTGCTCGCGGCTCGTTTTGAAGGCGGTTTTGCGCTTTCAAGGGGCAATTGCTCCAAAGGGCTCGGATTTGCACGGAAAGCGCCCTCCTCAATGCATTTTTCACAAGGAATCCAAAATGGTCGACGCTTTCCCCAAATTCATGCGTTTCCACCCCCAAATTGCTCGCGGCTCGTTTTGAGGGCGGTTTTGCTCTTTCAAGGGGCAATTGCTCCAAAGGGCTCGGATTTGCACGGAAAGCGCCCTCCTCAATCCATTTTCCACAAGGAATCCAAAATGGTCGACGCTTTCCCCAAATTCATGCGTTTCCGCCCCCAAATTGCTCGCGGCTCGTTTTGAAGGCGGTTTTGCGCTTTCAAGGGGCAATTGCTCCAAAGGGCTCGGATTTGCACGGGAATCCCCTCCTCATTCAATATTCCACAAGGAATCCAAAATGGTCGACGCTTTTCCCAAATTCCTGCATTTCCGCCCCCAAATTGCTCGCGGCTCGTTTTGACGGCGGTTTTGCGCTTTCAAGGGGCAATTGCTCCAAAGCGCTCAGATTTGCACGGAAACGCAGGAATTTGGCAAAAGCGTCGACCATTTTGGATTCCTTGTGGAATATTGAATGAGGAGGGACTCCGTCTCAATCCGAGCCCTTTGGAGCAATTGCCCCTTGAAAGCGAAAAACCGCCCTCAAAACGAGACGCAAGCAATTTGGGGGCGGAAAGGCATGAATTTGGGAAAAGTGCGACCATTTTGGATTCCTTGTGGAAAATGGAATGAGGAGGGCGCTTTCCATGCAAATCCGAGCCCTTTGAAGCAATTGCCCATTGAAAGCGCAAAACCGCCCTCAAAAGGTGGATTCCTTGTGGAAATATGAATGAGGAGGTGGATTTCCGTGCAAATCCGAGCCCTTTGGAGCAATTGCCCCTTGAAAGCGAAAAACCGCCCTCAAAGCCGCGAGCAATTTGGGGCGGAAATGCATGAATTTGGGAAAAGCGTCGACCATTTTGGATTCCTTGTGGAATATTGAATGAGGAGGGGGATTCCAGTGCAAATCCGAGCCCTTTGGAGCAATTGCCCCTGGAAAGCTCAAAACCGCCCTCAAAACGAGCCGCTAGCAATTTGAAAGGCGAAACGCTCATTTGGAAAAGCTTCGACCATTTTGGATTCCATGTGGAAAATGGATTGAGCAGGGTGATTTCCGTGCAAATCCGAGACCTTTCGAGCAATTGTTCCTTGAAAGAGCAAAACCGCCGTCAAAACGAGCCGCGAGCAAATTGGGGGCGGAAACGCAGGAATTTGGGGAAAGCGACGACCATTTTGGATTCCTTGTGGAATATTGAATGAGGAGGGGGATTCCCGTGCAAATCCGAGCCCTTTGGAGCAATTGCCCCTTGAAAGCTCAAAACCGCCCTCAAAACGAGCCGCGAGCAATTTGGGGGCGGAAACGCATGAATTTGGGAAAAGCGTCGACCATTTTGGATTCCTTGTGGAAAATGGAATGAGGAGGGGGATTTTCGTGCAAATCCGAGCCCTTTGGAGCAATTGCCCCTTGAAAGCGCAAAACCGCCTTCAAAACGAGCCGCGAGCAATTTGGGGGCGGAAACGCATGAATTTGGGAAAAGCTTCGACCATTTTGGATTCCTTGTGGAAAATGGATTGAGCGGGGTGATTTCCGTGCAAATCCGAGACCTTTGGAGCAATTGTTCCTTGAAAGAGCAAAACCGCCCTCAAAACGAGCCGCGAGCAATTTGGGGGCGGAAACGCAGGAATTTGGGAAAAGCGTCGACCATTTTGGATTCCTTGTGGAATATTGAATGAGGAGGGGTTTTGCGTGCAAATCCGAGCCCTTTGGAGCAATTGCCCCTTGAAAGCGCAAAACCGCCTTCAAAACGAGCCGCGAGCAATTTGGGTGCGAAAACGCATGAATTTGGGAAAAGCGTCGACCATTTTGGATTCCTTGTGGAAAATGGAATGAGGAGGGCCATTTTCGTGCAAATCCGAGCCCTTTGGAGCAATTGCCCCTTGAAAGCGCAAAACCGCCTTCAAAACGAGCCGCGAGCAATTTGGGGGCGGAAACGCAGGAATTTGGGAAAAGCGTCGACCATTTTGGATTCCTTGTGGAAAATGGATTGAGCGGGGTGATTTCCGTGCAAATCCGAGACCTTTGGAGCAATTGTTCCTTGAAAGAGCAAAACCGCCCTCAAAACGAGCCGTGAGCAATTTGGGGCGGAAACGCAGGAATTTGGGGAAAGCGTCGACCATTTTGGATTCCTTGTGGAATATTGAATGAGGAGGGGGATTCCCGTGCAAATCCGAGCCCTTTGGAGCAATTGCCCCTTGAAAGCTCAAAACCGCCCTCAAAACGAGCCGCGAGCAATTTGGGGGCGGAAACGCATGAATTTGGTAAAAGCGTCGACCATTTTGGACTCCTTGTGGAAAATGGAATGAGGAGGGCCATTTCCGTTCAAATCCGAGCCCTTTGGAGCAATTGCCCCTTGAAAGCGCAAAACAGCCTTCAAAACGAGCCGCGAGCAATTTGGAGGCGGAAATGCATGAATTTGGGAAAAGCGTCGACCATTTTGGAGTCCTTGTGGAATATGGAATGACGAGGGGGATTTCCGTGCAAATCCGAGCCCTTTGGAGCAAATGCCCCATGAGAGACCAAACCCGCCTCAAAACGAGCCGCGAGCAATTTGGGGGCGGAAATGCATGAATTTGGGAAAAGCGTCGACCATTTTGGATTCCTTGTGGAATATTGAATGAGGAGGGGATTCCCGTGCAAATCCGAGCCCTTTGGAGCAATTGCCCCTTGAAAGCGCAAAACCGCCCTCAAAACGAGCCGCGAGCAATTTGGGGGCGGAAACGCATGAATTTGGGAAAAGCGTCGACCATTTTGGGTTCCTTGTGGAAAATGGAATGAGCAGGGGGATTTCCGTGCAAATCAGAGCCCTTTGGAGCAATTGCCCCTTGAAAGAGCAAAACCGCCCTCAAAACGAGCCGCGAGCAATTTGGGGGCGGAAACGCATGAATTTCAGAAAGCGTCGACCATTTTGGATTCCTTGTGGAATATTGAATGAGGAGGGCGATTCTCGTGCAAATCCGAGCCCTTTGGAGCAATTGCCCCTTGAAAGCGCAAAACCGCCTTCAAAACGAGCCGCGACCAATTTGGGGGCGGAAACGCAAGAATTTGGGAAAAGCGTCGACCATTTTGGATTCCTTGTGGAAAATGGATTGAGCGGGGTGATTTCCGTGCAAATCCGAGACCTTTGGAGCAATTGTTCCTTGAAAGAGCAAAACCGCCCTCAAAACGAGCCGCGACCAATTTGGGGGCGGAAACACAGGAATTTGGGGAAAGCGTCGACCATTTTGGATTCCTTGTGAAAAATGCATTGAGGAGGGCGCTTTCCGTGCAAATCCGAGCCCTTTGGAGCAATTGCCCCTTGAAAGCGCAAAACCGCCGTCAAAACGAGCCGCGAGCAATTTGGGGACGGAAACGCAGGAATTTGGCAAAAGCGTCGACCATTTTGGATTCCTTGTGGAATATTGAATGAGGAGGGCGATTCCGGTGCAAATCCGAGCCCTTTGGAGCAATTGCCCCTTGAAAGCGCAAAACCGCCCTCAAAACGAGCCGCGAGCAATTTGGGGGCGGAAACGCATGAATTTGGGAAAAGCGTCGACCATTTTGGATTCCTTGTGGAAAATGGATTGAGCAGGGTGATTTCCGTGCAAATCCGAGACCTTTCGAGCAATTGTTCCTTGAAAGAGCAAAACCGCCGTCAAAACGAGCCGCGAGCAATTTGGGGGCGGAAATGCATGAATTTGGGAAAAGCGTCGACCATTTTGGATTCCTTGTGGAATATTGAATGAGGAGGGGGATTCTCGTGCAAATCCGAGCCCTTTGGAGCAATTGCCCCTTGAAAGCGCAAAATCGCCCTCAAAACGAGCCGCGAGCAATTTGGGGGCGGAAACGCAGGAATTTGGGGAAAGCGTCGACCATTTTGGATTCCTTGTGGAAAAATGAATGAGGAGGGGCTTTCGTGCAAATCCGAGCCCTTTGGAGCAATTGCCCCTTGAAAGCGCAAAACCGCCGTCAAAACGAGCCGCGAGCAATTTGGGGGCGGAAACGCAGGAATTTGGCAAAAGCGTCGACCATTTTGGATTCCTTGTGGAATATTGAATGAGGAGGGCGATTCCCGTGCAAATCCGAGCCCTTTGGAGCAATTGCCCCTTGAAAGCGCAAAACCGCCTTCAAAACGAGCCGCGAGCAATTTGGGGGCGGAAACGCATGAATTTGGGAAAAGCGTCGACCATTTTGGATTCCTTGTGGAAAATGGATTGAGCAGGGTGATTTCCGTGCAAATCCGAGACCTTTGGAGCAATTGTTCCTTGAAAGAGCAAAACCGCCCTCAAAACGAGCCGCGAGCAATTTGGGGGCGGAAATGCATGAATTTGGGAAAAGCGTCGACCATTTTGGATTCCTTGTGGAATATTGAATGAGGAGGGGGATTCTCGGGCAAATCCGAGCCCTTTGGAGCAATTGCCCCTTGAAAGCGCAAAAGCGCCCTCAAAACGAGCCGCGAGCAATTTGGGGGCGGAAACGCAGGAATTTGGGGAAAGCGTCGACCATTTTGGATTCCTTGTGAAAAATGCATTGAGGAGGGCGCTTTCCGTGCAAATCCGAGCCCTTTGGAGCAATTGCCCCTTGAAAGCGCAAAACCGCCTTCAAAACGAGCCGCGAGCAATTTGGGGGCGGAAATGCATGAATTTGGGAAAAGCGTCGACCATTTTGGATTCCTTGTGGAATATTGAATGAGGAGGGGATTCCCGTGCAAATCCGAGCCCTTTGGAGCAATTGCCCCTTGAAAGCGCAAAACCGCCCTCAAAACGAGCCGCGAGCAATTTGGGGGCGGAAACGCATGAATTTGGGAAAAGCGTCGACCATTTTGGATTCCTTGTGGAATATTGAATGAGGAGGCCGATTCCCGTGCAAATCCGAGCCCTTTGGAGCAATTGCCCCTTAAAAGCGCAAAACCGCCCTCAAAACGAGCCGCGAGCAATTTGGGGGCGGAAATGCATGAATTTGGGAAAAGCGTCGACCATTTTGGATTCCTTGTGGAAAATGGATTGAGGAGGGGGATTCCCGTGCAAATCCGAGCCCTTTAGAGCAATTGCCCCTTGAAAGCGCAAAACCGCCCTCAAAACGAGCCGCGAGCAATTTGGGGGCGGAAATGCATGAATTTGGGAAAAGCGTCGACCATTTTGGATTCCTTGTGGAATATTGAATGAGGAGGGGATTCCGTGCAAATGTGAGCCCTTTTGAGCAATTGCCCCTTGAAAGCGCAAAACCGCCCTCAAAACGAGCCGTGAGCAACTTGGTGGCGGAAACGCATGAATTTGGGAAAGCGTCGACCATTTTGGATTCCTTGTGGAAAATGGATTGAGGAGGGTGATTTCGGTGCAAATTTGAGCCCTTTGGAGCATTTCCGTGCAAATCCGAGCCCTTTGGAGCAATTGCCCCTTGAAAGCGCAAAACCGCCCTCAAAACGAGCCGCGAGCAATTTGGGGGCGGAAACGCAGGAATTTGGGAAAAGCGTCGACCATTTTGGATTCCTTGTGGAAAATGGATTGAGCGGGGTGATTTCCGTGCAAATCCGAGCCCTTTGGAGCAATTGCCCCTTGAAAGAGCAAAACCGCCCTCAAAACGAGCCGCGAGCAATTTGGGGGCGGAAATGCATGAATTTGGGAAAAGCGTCGACCATTTTGGATTCCTTGTGGAATATTGAATGAGGAGGGGGATTCTCGGGCAAATCCGAGCCCTTTGGAGCAATTGTCCCTTGAAAGCAAAACCGCCTTCAAAACGAGCCGCGAGCAATTTGGGGGCGGAAACGCAGGAATTTGGGAAAAGCGTCGACCATTTTGGATTCCTTGTGGAAAATGGATTGAGCAGGGTGATTTCCGTGCAAATCCGAGACCTTTGGAGCAATTGTTCCTTGAAAGAGCAAAACCGCCCTCAAAACGAGCCGCGAGCAATTTGGGGGCGGAAATGCATGAATTTGGGAAAAGCGTCGACCATTTTGAATTCCTTGTGGAATATTGAATGAGGAGGGGGATTCTCAGGCAAATCCGAGCCCTTTGGAGCAATTGCCCCTTGAAAGCGCAAAAGCGCCCTCAAAACGAGCCACGAGCAATTTGGGGGTGGAAACGCATGAATTTGGAAAAGCGTCTCCCATTTTCGATTGCTAGTGGAAATCCGAGCCCTGTGGAGCAATTGGCCCTTGAATGCGCAAAACCGCCATCAAAAGGAGCCACGAACAATTTGAAGGCGGAAACGCATGAATTTGGTAAAAGCGTCCACCATTTTGGATTCCTTGTCGAAAATGGAATGAGGAGGGCCATTTTCGTGCAAATCCGAGCCCTTTGGAGCAATTGCCCCTTGAAAGCGCAAAACCGCCCTCAAAACGAGCCGCGAGCAAATTGGGGGCGGAAACGCAGGAATTTGGGGAAAGCGTCGACCATTTTGGATTCCTTGTGGAATATTGAATGAGGAGGGGATTCCCGTACAAATTCGAGCCCTTTGGAGCAATTACCCCTTGAAAGCTCAAAACCGCCCTCAAAACGAGCCGCGAGCAATTTGGGGTCGGAAACGCATGAATTTGGGAAAAGCGTCCACCATTTTGGATTCCTTGTGGAAAATGGAATGAGGAGGGTGATTTTCGTGCAAATCCGAGCCCTTTGGAGCAATTGCCCCTTGAAAGCGCAAAACCGCCCTCAAAACGAGCCGCGAGCAATTTGGGGGCGGAAACGCATGAATTTTGGAAAAGCGTCGACCATTTTGGATTCCTTGTGGAAAATGGATTGAGCAGGGTGATTTCCGTGCAAATCCGAGACCTTTCGAGCAATTGTTCCTTGAAAGAGCAAAACCGCCGTCAAAACGAGCCGCGAGCAAATTGGGGGCGGAAACGCAGGAATTTGGGAAAAGCGTCGACCATTTTGGATTCCTTGTGGAATATTGAATGAGGAGGGGGATTCCCGTGCAAATCCGAGCCCTTTGGAGCAATTGCCCCTTGAAAGCTCAAAACCGCCCTCAAAACGAGCCGCGAGCAATTTGGGGGCGGAAACGCATGAATTTGGTAAAAGCGTCCACCATTTTGGATTCCTTGTCGAAAATGGAATGAGGAGGGCCATTTTCGTGCAAATCCGAGCCCTTTGGAGCAATTGCCCCTTGAAAGCGCAAAACCGCCCTCAAAACGAGCCGCGAGCAATTTGGGGGCGGAAATGCATGAATTTGGGAAAGCGTCGACCATTTTGGATTCCTTGTGGAATATGGAATGAGGAGGGGGATTCCCGTGCAAATCCGAGCCCTTTGGAGCAATTGCCCCTTGAAAGCGCAAAACCGCCCTCAAAACGAGCCGCGAGCAATTTGGGGGCGGAAACGCATGAATTTGGGAAAAGCGTCGACCATTTTGGATTCCTTGTGGAATATGGAATGAGGAGGTGGATTTCCGTGCAAATCCCAGCCCTTTGGAGCAATTGCCCCTTGAAAGCGCAAAACCGCCCTCAAAACGAGCCACGAGCAATTTGGGGTCGGAAACGCATGAATTCGGGAAAAGCGTCGACCATTTTGGATTCCTTGTGGAATATGGAATGAGGAGGGCGATTTCCGTGCAAATCCGAGCCCTTTGGAGCAATTGCCCCTTGAAAGCGCAAAACCGCCCTCAAAACGAGCCGCGAGCAATTTGGGGGCGGAAATGCATGAATTTGGGAAAAGCGTCGACCATTTTGGATTCCTTGTGGAATATTGAATGAGGAGGGGGATTCCCGTGCAAATCCGAGCCCTTTGGAGCAATTGCCCCTTGAAAGCGCAAAACCGCCCTCAAAACGAGCCGCGAGCAATTTGGGGCGGAAACGCAGGAATTTGGGAAAAGCGTCGACCATTTTGGATTCCTTGTGGAAAATGGAATGAGCAGGGTGATTTCCGTGCAAATCCGAGCCCTTTGGAGCAATTGCCCCTTGAAAGAGCAAAACCGCCTTCAAAACGAGCCGCGAGCAATTTGGGGGCGGAAACGCATGAATTTGGGAAAAGCGTCGACCATTTTGGATTCCTTGTGGAATATTGAATGAGGAGGGGGATTCCCGTGCAAATCCGAGCCCTTTGGAGCAATTGCCCCTTGAAAGAGCAAAACCGCCTTCAAAACGAGCCGCGAGCAATTTGGGGGCGGAAACGCATGAATTTGGGAAAAGCGTCGACCATTTTGGATTCCTTGTGGAAAATGGATTGAGCAGGGTGATTTTCGTGCAAATCCGAGCCCTTTGGAGCAATTGCCCCTTGAAAGCGCAAAGCCGCCCTCAAAACGAGCCGCGAGCAATTTAGGAGCGGAAACGCATGAATTTTGGAAAAGCGTCGACCATTTTGGATTCCTTGTGGAATATTGAATGAGGAGGGCGATTTCCGTGCAAATCCGAGCCCTTTGGAGCAATTGCCCCTTGAAAGCGCAAAGCCGCCCTCAAAACGAGCCGCGAGCAATTTGGGGACGGAAATGCAGTCGAATTTTGGATTCCTTGTGGAAGGATTGAGGAGGGGGTCGACCATTTTGGATTCCTTGTGCAAACCGCCCTCAAAATGAATGAGGAGGGCGACCATTTTGGATTCCTCGTGCAAATCCGAGCCCTTTGGAGCAATTACCCCTTGAAAGCTCAAAACCGCCCTCAAAACGAGCCGCGAGCATTTTGGGGGCGGAATCGCATGAATTTGGTAAAAGCGTCGACCATTTTGGATTCCTTGTGGAAAATGGATTGAGAAGGGTGATTTCGGTGCAAATCCGAGCCCTTTGGAGCAATTGCCCCTTGAAAGCTCAATACCGCCCTCAAAAGGAGCCGCGAGCAATTTGGGGGCGGAAATGCATGAATTTGTCAAAAGCGTCGACCATTTTGGATTCCTTGTGGAATATTGAATGAGGAGGGCGATTGGCGTGCTAATGTGAGCCCTTTGGAGCAATTACCCCTTGAAAGCTCAAAACCGCCCTCAAAACGAGCCGCGAGCATTTTGGGGGCGGAATCGCATGAATTTGGTAAAAGCGTCGACCATTTTGGATTCCTTGTGGAAAATGGAATGAGGAGGGGGATTCTCGAGCAAATCCGAGCCCTTTGGAGCAATTGCCCCTTGAAAGCTCAAAACCGCCCTCAAAACGAGCCGCGAGCAATTTGGGGAAGGAAACTCATGAATTTGGGAAAAGCGCCGTCCATTTTGGATTCCTTGTGGAAAATGGATTGAGCAGGGTGATTTCCTTGCAAATCAGAGCCCTTTGGAGCAATTGCCCCTTGAAAGCGCAAAACCGCCCTCAAAACGAGCCGCGAGCAATTTGGGGGCGGAAACGCAGAAATTTGGGGAAAGCGTCGACCATTTTGGATTCCTTGTGGAAAATTGAATGAGGAGGGGGATTTCCGTGCAAATCCGAGCCCTTTGGAGCAATTCCCCCTTGAAAGCTCAAAACCGCCCTCAAAACGAGCCGCGAGCAATTTGGGGGCGGAAACGCATGAATTTGGGAAAAGCGTCCACCATTTTGGATTCCTTGCGGAAAATGGAATGAGGAGGGGGATTTCCGTGCAAATCAGAGCCCTTTGGAGAAATTGCCCCTTGAAAGCGCAAAACCCCACTCAAAACGAGCCGCGAGCAATTTGGGGCGGAAATGCAGGAATTTGGGGAAAGCTTCGACCATTTTGGATTCCTTGTGGAATATTGAATGAGGAGGGGGATTCTCGGGCAAATCCGAGCCCTTTGGAGCAATTGTCCCTTGAAAGCACAAAAGCTCCCTCAAAACGAGCCGCGAGCAATTTGGGAGCGGAAACGCAGGAATTTTGGGAAAGCGTCGAC
>JAMWYP010000502.1:0-172884 GCA_025563575.1 Acacia pycnantha | reverse complement strand
AGATAATTTATTGTAAAAAAAGTATTTAAGTTAAGTTGAAAATAATTAAAAATACTTCACCATTTGTCCCCCCCCCTCCAAAAAACATTATGCATTTTACTTATTACACATTATATGGGAGGACCTGAGTCTTGCATAATATTCTCATATATTTAATATTCTTATCTATAAGGAGTAGGGGAGACCAAGTTTTAATGTTACCTTATTTGGTTTTATTGGAGGGAAGATGTAACATCCCAAATTTTGGGACTGTAAGTTTAGAAATAAAATTGAGATAAGTAGTCTACTAAGCCAGTGAAATCCAAAGGCCTTAAGCTTATCCTAAGGAAAAACATAAAATAATTATTAAAAATTAGTTTGGACATTGGAAAATTAGGAAAAAATTATGAAATGTTATTTTGAGGATATAGAAATATTATGGAGGGATTAATTATGAAAAATTTGGCCTAAATAGATTTAAAGCTATTATTTGAAATTTAGGGCCTATTTTCCCATAAATTCAAGGAGTAATAATTAGACAAAAAATTTTGGCCTAGATATTTTAGAGACAATATTTTATGGCCTGTAAAATCTAATTGAGGAATAAAAATCCTTATATGGGATTAAGGATTAATTTTCAACACCTGTCTAATGTTTGTAATTAAATAAGCAAAGGACAAGTTGCAAACAAAAGCCTTGTAAGGGGTCAAAGAGGATCAAATGGATTATTTTGTAAGTTAACCCTACAACACCCCTCACATTCCTCTCTTAAACGTGGGGCACATGACAGTACACACACTACACCTCCCATATTCGGATGACACGCCTCATCTCTCTCTCACCTTTAATTTTCAGACACCTCCCACACTCTTCTTCTACACACTATACCTATATACCCACACACACTCCATCGTCCGTCAAATCGTTCTGCAATATAGAAACAAAAAGAGAGAGCGAGAGAGAAATCCAAGAGTGAGAGAGAGCGAGCGGTCTCCGGAAAGAGGAAGGAAGAGGCTGATCGCTGAAAATTGGATTTTAGAAATTTGAAACATTGATTTTAAGTGAGTAATGAGTATTCACGCTAGAATTCTGGATTTATACCCATGAGTTGACACTGAGTGTTCTGTTTTCCTTGTAGAGGATTCAAAAATATTTGAATAGGAAATTGATTCATTTCATTTGGAGTTTCCTAGATTAAATTATGATTTTTCAAAGTTCCTTGAGAAACTAGAAGCATAATTTCTGTTGGGTCCGAAAATGACCAAATTTGTGGATAATTGCAACTAGCCTTGAGTCAAGAGTTTTAGGTAATATTTGAAGGGCTACTTGGCTGAATTAGTGGTCTGGTTATAGGGGATAAGATGCTTTCATATAAGTCTTAGTGAGTATATAATGGCATAAGGTTGAAATATTATCATCGATGTCCAACTAATTCCAATAAAAAGGACAAGTTATATGAGTGGGTCTAGAAGAGTATAATTTTGATTAAGTTATGCAGATTAGAATGAGAAATGACCCATCTCTATATGAATTTCAAATTATAGGATTTGACAATTGCCTGAGTTCAAGAGATAAGCAAACCAAGAAGGATGTTGGTAAAGGTACAGTGTTGGAAATTAAAGGTTATCAAGTAATAACTCTTAACTCTCATATATTATGTATTGTTCTTCATGTTTATTTGTGTCATTGATTATATTCGTTCATGAATATATGTTTATTGGACTGTGTCTCCTGAGGCCGTAAGTCCCGATAAGACCGTAAGCTTGGAAGTGATATATTCATAAACATTATATTTTGGTAAATAATACCTATTGGAAATAGGTGAATATGTGGTCTCAAACCTTGGAAGCTCACTAACTATTATTTTAAGAAACTTCCCCTTGAAATTAAATAAACCAAGGTACGTTAAATCTTATAATGTGATACCCAAAATTTATATTTTGGCAATTAATACCTATTTAAAATAGGAAAGTATGTTGTCTCTAATTTTAGTAATTTTTTTTTTTATTTTCCTTGGAAATTAAAGAGATAAAAACCCAATTTTATTTTAGGGAACATAAGTTGCCCTATGATTATTAAATTAATGCATGGTGCATAAATGACCAAAGTAAACCCAAAAGTTGTGAGAAAATATTTAATCCAATTAAAGAAAATTGTCAAAAATTAGTAGATAATTAATTAAATCTTCATAATTAATTAAATAGCATATTTGAAAGGCACAAATAGGGATGTGTTAAAGATTACTAAGCATAAGATTGTGACACTAATCAAACTTATTAATCAACTTTGACAAGTCAAACTAAAATCAATGGCTAGGATTAAACCTCATAAAGCAAGATCCAAAGGCTTAAAATAATTCTATCATTTAAAAAGTCTTAATCCAAGTAATTATCTAAGAGCCAATGAGAGTTTTTCTTCTAATTAATATAAGATTTATTAAAAAAAAGAATAGAAAAAAGGGGGAGGGGGCGTTTTAGGAGTGTGTGTGTTTGTGAGAGTTGTGAGTGTGTGTGTATGTTGTGAGTGTAGTGGAGGAGAGAGGAAAGGTGAATTGTGTGGTGTGTGAGAGTTGTGAGGTGTTGTAACACCCCGGTTTTCACAACTGTTTTCATAGCGTTTTGATCAGAGTTTTGAGTGACGGAAATTTTTTTTTTTTATATAATAAAGAGTAACTGAAAAACATTGATAACAGTGTATCTGGCTGTTCATAAGGCCGTACATTCCTCCGAGTGTTTACATCTAACGTAAATACAACAAAATAAGAGCGTCTCCGTCCGGTCTTCATGCTAGCTTCCTACCCTTGTCCTCGATCCTGTAACCTGTGGGTCCTGAAGCTATAGCTGAGATCCAATTTACCCCATTGGATCTCAGGTAACGGTTAACCTCATGCTTACAAACAATATATGAACAACAGTTATTCCTAATATTACTGCATTGATCAATCCAGTACGTCGTATGATCATTTAATAACAACGAAAAAACTGTAATAGTGATCTAAGTACGATTCCTTAATCACAGTGCGTCTAAGTACGGTTCCATAGACACGATGTATCTAAGTACGGTTCCATAGACACGGTATATCTAAGTACGAGATGTATCTAAGTACGGTTCCATAGACACGGTGTATCCAAGTACGAGATGTATCTAAGTACGGTTCCATAGATACGGAGTATCTAAGTGCGGTTCCATAGACACGGAGTATCTAAGTACGGTTCCATAGACACGGAGTATCTAAGTACGGTTCCATAGATATGGTGCATCTAGCACCGAACATAATGGTCAGGTAAGTGTCTATCATGGGGCCTCACCGACTTTACGGCGACTAATTGGCACACCCACATAGACTAGCTTTGCCTTTGGCACCAAACTATTCATACAACATATCATCACATATATGCATTCAATAATCATCAGAGCTAGTGTTACAGTACGCGAACGTACCTCCGTTGACGAGCGTAGGTACTTCCGGCAGAAAAACTGTACGTTTAACAGAAACTGTACTTTTTGACGAAAAACAGCGGAACGTCCAACCGCGGCACGTCGGACAGCGTAACGACAGCAGATCAAGGTTTCTGATGTACTATAAGAGTATTATCACATTTATTAGTGAATTGACATCACAACAGGCATTTTAGGTAAAAATTACCATTTTGCCCCTATACCCCTAATCGGCGGAATTTCGCCAGCGCTTCGCTACTTTGACTCTGACTTTCCAAAATTTTGCCAGAACTCTGACCCCACCATGATTTTCAAAATTTAGGACTAAAATAACCCTATCATATGATATCTAATCATACTCGGAAGATTAAAGACCACTCTATCATTACTACTCCAACTATCGGAAGAACTACGGAAGCTTAAGACTCGGTACCGAAAAGCTTACTCAGAGCTTCGCTACAAAATTCCCCGGGCTCCTCCTTCTCTCTAGATTTTGGTTTTGCTCTCAAGAAGTGGTGTGAAGAATGAATGAAGGGGGTATTTATAGGAAAATGTAGGGACATAAAGGTCTTTTTCCAATTCAATCTACACCGTTGGATTGCACTTGGAGAAAATGGTTTGATCTTGGCCCTTCCCTCTCTTGGTCGACATAGAGGACCTATGTGGCAGCCCTGTGATGTCATCTAGATGATGTCACAGGTTGCTTTATGCCCTGCTTCTGATAGAAATTCCCCGATCGGTGTCCGAATCGCGTAATCTCGGAAAATCCCAAAAATTCGGAATCAAAACTTTGAAGACCTTTTATTTCTCATTAGAAATGTCTAAGTTAACCTAAATTTTGATTCCATATAGGGTTTCAACGGTCAGTCTGAAGTTTTACGGAAAAACGTGTCGGTTTCGGAACGAACTTCCGGAATCATCAACTTCTGGACAAAAATTCACTGATTCCAAATATGTCCAGAAAATCATAAACTCATCTCCAAATGTTGAGTTATAATCTATTTTGTTCGAATCCTAATTTTATGACTATCTGCCTATTTCTCAGATTTTCCCTATTTCGTCTTATTACTAACTTCTTCTACCGATCTCAGAAACGACTCCAGGTACAGCTCAATTCAGGATAAAAATCCACTCATCAATATTATATTTTGACTTTAGAAATCTTGTTCATGGTTTTCTATATAGGATCCAATTCCTATCAGTGTTTATTTACTTTTTACCTTTTTTACTTTAATTAATTTTTAATTAAGAGTTTTTATTTAACACTCTACCTTCATTTTCTTTTTATTTTTTTCTTCTTTTTCTCCCAAAGATGTCGGCCCTCACATACAAAATATATATGTATTTTTATTTCATTTTTTAAATTAATTATTATATAATTTAATAATTATTTTTACATAATTTTTTACAACTTTTTTCCTATTGGTCCATACTTGTGTTTAGGCTCAAAATTACCTAATCTTATTTATTTTTCTTAACATTTTCCAATTAATTAGCAAATATATTTATGCTAATTTTTAGCCATAACCCACTAATTTTAGGGTCTTACATAATTATCTTTGAATTTCCCTTTGTTTATGCTTAAGTAATTAGCCACTAATTACTTAATCAATTTCTTAACCATAGTTGATAATTTTCTTAATTAGAATAACTCATTACCTCACTACTTTTGCACTGACATTTGTGTTTTCATGTCCTTTGCTTTATATTTAGAATTTACAGGGACATTTTGGTCATTTCAATACTTTTTTAACATTCTTCTTTAATTTTTCCAAGTTTATAATCTATTAAATTACCAAAATTAGAGGCAATATACTCTCTTAATTTTAAAAATTATTTTACTGCCTTTTAGGATTTTTCACAATTTTCCTAAATTACTTATGTCCTATAAGGGCATTTTCGTCATTTGGCACTTTGTCACTTAAATTCTCTAAGTTCCAAGAAATTTTCCTTTAGAGAATAAGATAAATTTAACATATTCTTTGAGACCACATGTTCACCTATTTTTAATAGGTATTATTTCCTAATTTATGATATTTACCCTAAGTGTGATTTTTAGGGTATTACAGGTGTGGTGTATTGTGAGCCTAGCATTTAGAGAAGATATTTTGAGAGTTTAAAAGCTATTGGGATCAATTCAAATGAGAACCGATAGAAAATAAATCGTATACTGAAATATGTTAATCATAGATCAAATATAAGGACTTTTTATGAACAACTGTATTTTTAGCCCGAAGTGGGTTATCTCCGAAGTTATTTCCTTAATTTTTGGATTTATCCTAAAATGACTAAAAGACTAGTAAAAACCCCTAATTGAACCATAATTCTTGTTATTTCAAGTGCTTCTCAAGAGGCTACATAAATTTCAAACTTAATCTCTAAAAATATTTGTGATGTATAAGCACATACAGTTAGAACACTAAGCAGGAGAATTAATCGGTAGGAGGGAATCCATAAGGGATAAGGTGCATTAATGTTGTGGAAGAGATAAGGGAGAGAGAAAAAGAGAGAGATGGACATTGAGATGAGGTGGAGGGTGAGGATGAGAGATGGAAAAAACCCTAGATCCAACGGTCAGAAGTTGAGGAGAGAAAGTTCAAAGGAACTACCAAAATGCCATAGCTTTTTCCTATAAATAGGCTCTTCATTCATTTGAAAATTTCACACCAAAATTGCCTAGTGCAATTCAAAATCTAGAGAGAGGTGAGAGCTAGAGAGAAGCAAGAAGGAGGAGGAGGTTCTTCAAGAGGTGAGTTCTTCGGTCCTTACCTTTTAAGTTCTAGTATTTAGTTTTATAGTTCTTGGTATAGATGTTAGTTAGATCTAGGAAGTAGGAAATAAAATTCCTATTCTTGTTTTTATGCCTCATTGCATTGAAAGATGCCTGACGAGGTAAAAACATGGTAAGAAAGTAAGTTTTGAAAGTTGAGAGTCAGAGTAGCGAAGCTGTGGCGAAATTTTATTGGTTAGCGATTTCTGGAGTCAGGGGTAAAATAGTCATTGGTGACTAAAATATCTGTTAGGATATTAATTAGAGTAAATACCCTTTTGGGTCCCTGGAAAAACACGCTCTACCCATTTTGGTCCCTGAGTAAAAAAAATGTCATTTTCGGTCCTTTTTAGGGACTAAAAAGGATTTTTTGGGAATTTGTGAGGGATTAAAATGCCCACAAAAAATGACTAAAAGGACTAAAATGGACCTTTTTTTAACTGTTTAAGGACTAAAAATGACTTTATTTTTTACTCAGGGACCAAAATGGGTAGCGCGTGTTATTTCAGGGACCAAAAAGGGTATTTACTCTATTAATTATGAATTAATGAATACGATATTATCCTTATAGGATATCTATGATCACGTTCCGACCGTCAGACGTACCAGATTCATCAACTCAGGTACGGACGCGTACTGTAACACTGACTCTGATGCTTATAGTATATTTATATGTGATGGATACTTTCATAAAGTCATGAACGGGACTCTGTCTTGGACATGCACTGTGACTAAGTCTATGGGGGCTTAGATCACTACATACAACATTACACGGGTTATAGTTTTGATAATACCGATAAGTTTTCCTAGCGCTGAGGACACGATATGCTATCGTGGTACTGGTGAATAGTGCAGACAAATAACTTTACATTGATTGTATTGTTATTGACTTACATATCTGATTATATATATATATATATATATATATATATATATATATATAGTTTATATAAGCATGAGGTTAACTGTTACTTGAGGTCCGGTGGGCATTGGACCTCAGCTCTTACTATAGCTTCAGGGTCCGGAGACCCGAGGATAGAAGATAAGAGTAAGCAGAGTAAACAGCACGCGTGAAGACCTGACCGAAGATATTTAAGATATGTACAAATAAATGTACCATTCGTTATGAACAGACAGTTATGCCACAATTTATGGTGTATCAGTTACTCAATCATTTACTTGCTCCGATGCTCTACTCTGATAAAAAAAAATATATTCCGCTTTTGAAAATTGGGATGTTACACTTAATATGTTGATTGCTGATCGATATGATGTCTTTTGTTGCATGCTTCGTCAATTTGCATATGTTATGATTGTTTGTGGTTACTATTGAGATTCTCAAGAATTCAAAAGGCAAAGGCATAGTTATTGCCGATAATTGAGAAGGTGGAGAAGCTGGATTACTTAGTTTCTTTTGTCACATTATGTATAAACTTTTCCTTATGGTTAGATGTTTTTGAATTAGCCTCATGTGGCTAATGTAATGTATATATATACATAGATAACTATGAACACATAGTAGAAGAATCCCATAATTATATTATGCTTAGTTATTACTGCAAGGATGAGCATGTATGAATTGAGCCCATAACATGATGAATGTTTAAGCATAGAGTGGAGCACTAGATTAAATTTAATATCAGTGAAGCACTCTAATAATACCAAACTTGGTGTAACATCCCAACTTTTCACAAGCAGTATAAATTTTTTTTTTGTCAAACATCATTTCAAAATCGTCAGAGTAGAGCAACAGAGCGATTGAGTAACTGATATGTATATATAAAACGCCGCAAGTCTGGCAGGTTACAACAATGTACGAAACCGCGTGGTTTAGAAGTATATAACAGAAGAAAGGCTTCCTGGAACAACAAAAAGGAAGTCTTCAGCTGGGGGTCTTCTACTCGGGCTGCTTGCCTCTCTCCTCGGTCCTCGGTCCTCCGAAACCTAACGCTATGTTAAGAGCTGAGATCCAGCGCACCGGATCTCGAGTAGCAGTTAACCTCATGTTTATGTACACGGGCAATGAGACATTCATACAGACATATTGCTCCCAGCATATAGACATATTCTCTAACCTCTATATGCACTCAAACAGTATAACAAATCTACAACACCCATACATACATGCATACCATAAACATCAGAGTTAGTGTTACAGTACGCGAACGTACGTACCCTAATAGTACATAAACATACAGAAAACATAAAGTCATCATCTATTACATACAATACACATATCACATATATGTATACAATAAACATCAGAGTTAAGGTTACCAGTACGCGAACGTACATACTCTAACAGTACATAAACATACAGCAAAGCTATCAGCTATCACATACAATACACATATCACATATATGTATACAATAAATATCAGAGTTAGTGTTACAGAACGCGAACGTACATACCTATACCACATATACACAAACAATACACATATCATATATATGCATACAATAAACATCAGCGTTAAGGTTACCAGTACGCGAACGTACATACCCCAACAGTAATTAAACACACAACAGACATAAAGTCATCATCTATCACATATACACATACAATACTCATACTACATACCCGCATATAGTAAACATCAGAGTTAGTGTTACAGTACGCGAACGTACCTTCGTTGACGGTATTCTGGCACGTTTTACGGAAAACGGTCGTTCTGACAGAAAACAGCGAAACGTCCTGTCGGACAGCGTAATGACAGCAAATCAGAGTTTCTGATATCCTATAAGGGTAATATCACTTTTATTAGTGATTTGACATCATAACTGGCATTTTAGGTAAAAATTACCATTTTGCCCTTCTACCCCTAATTGGCGGAATTTCGCCAGCACTTCGCTACTTACACTTTTTCGGGGACTCAATCCCTACCAAGTTTTACCTCTTTAGGCATCTTTCGATGCAATGAGGCCCTAAAACAATAGTAGGAATTTCACTCCTACTTACTAAAACTAACTAACAATTCTACTAACTACCGAACTAAAAGCTAAAGACCGAAGGACTTACCCGTTGAAGACTTCGAAGAATTTTCCCAGAGCTCCTCTCTCTAAAACCTCTCTCTAGAACCGAAATTCTCTTCTTGAAATGGTGTGAAAATCTCAAAGGATTCAAGGCCTATCGATTTTGCGGGGGCATTTCGGTCTTTTTCCCAACTTCCAACTTTCAATTTAAACCATGGAAACTTAGGGTTTTGGTGGATGATTCTTGACCATGGAATACCCAAAACGTCCAGCTTCTCCCAAGAGTCACCAATTCAAATTTTGCTTCTTGCCTCCGGTCCGATAGAATCCCCGATCGGTACCCGATTCGCGTAATTTCGGAAAAACCTCAAAATTCTGGATTTACAACTTTGAAGACATGTTCTCACTTACTAGAAATGTCTAATTTAACCTAAATTTTGATTCCATATAGGGCTCCAACAGTCAACCTGAAGTTCCTCGAAAAACGTGTCCGAACGCGTCCGGTTTTAGAACGTATTTCTGGAATTACCAACTTCTTCAGAAAAATTCACTGATTCCCAATATGTCCATGAAAATTCCCAATTCTTTTTCAAATGTCACAACATAACCTTTTCGTCCTCTTGGCTATCTGGCCTTTTCTCAGAATTTCCATATTTCGTCTTATTAGGAAAAAGCACAATCGGCTTCAGAATTAACTTCCGTAAGAGTCTAACGGAAAATAAAATCCCACTGATCAATATTCTACCCTGACTTTGGAAAACCTATTCCTAGATCTCTAGATAGGATCCGTTTCCTAATTATTTGATTACTATTCACTAAATTTAATTTTATAATATAATATTGCAACTTGCATTTTAATATCTAGATATTTTTTCCAAATTCTTATCTTCAATTCTCTTTGCAATTTCGGTCAAAATCTGATCCCTTTTTTTCGTTTTATATTTTTTTAATATAAAATAATTATTTAATAATTATTTTATATAATTTCTTACATAATTTTCCTATTGGTCCAAACTTGTATTTAGGCTTAAAAATACCTAAACTCAACTATTTTTCTCCAAAATTTCCAATTAATTAAAAAATATGTTTTTACTAATTTTAAGCCAAAAACCACTAATTTTAGGGTTTCATATAATTATTCATGAATTTCCTTAGCTTATGCTTAAGTAATTAGCCAATAATTACCTAATTACTTTCTTATCACTAGTTGATAATTTTATTAATTATAATACCTCATTACCTCATAACTTTTACACTGACACATTTTTTTCCATGTGTTCTGCATTATCTTAGAAATTACAAGAGTATTATGGTCATTACATTACTTTTTGAGCATTTTTATTCAATTTCTCCAAGTTTGTAATTTATTAAATTTACTTAATTAGAGATAATATACTCTCATAATTTACTTGGCCATTTTACTGCATTTTAGGATTTTTCACAATTTTCCTAAGTTATTTACCCTTTCTAGGGGTATTTTGGTCATTTTACCATATTATCATTTTTCCCTCCAATTTCATTAGAAATTTCCCTAGAAAATATAATAAATATTTTACAATGTTTTGACAATACATATTTTCACCTATTCCCAATATGTATTTTTCACCAGACTATGATGCTCATCATAGGTCAGATTTTAGGGTATTACACTTGGTTTAATGAATGATGGATTTTTAATGAAGAGTTTGAACCATTGATAAACTATTTTCAAAAGTTTTAAATTTTTTAGAAAAGCCCATTCGAATTATAGGATTGGATGTTATGTTTGGGTTAAGTTTTCTAACTCTATGAAAAGTTTGTACTTCCAAGGACCAAACCTGACTTAGTTGTTCAAAATCATTATTAAATCACACATCTAAGTAGTGTCAGAGCCTGAGGCTTTATGAGGTTTGAAGTAATGTGTCTCTCTGTTATGAGCTTAGAATAGGGTAGCGTTACAGTGTTGATATCATAGCTTAAAGTAGGATTTGGTCACGGTCCACTTCCCTTACCATCCACTTCCCATCCTCTTCTCCATCTCAATCGTTGGATTGAAATCCCAATGTTTCAAATCTCAGGATTTATAAAAATATTATTTTTAAATGATAATTTAATAAATTAATATTTTATTAATATTTTTATAAATCATTAGATTTGAACCATTGAGATTTCAATCCAACGGCTGAGATGGAGAAGAGGATGGGAAGTGGGTGGTAAGAGAAGTGGACCGTTGCCAAACCCTTAAAGTAAGGTGTTACAAAAGGAGAGGTAATGAGTTTTAAATGATCATTTGTTTGGTTAGGGGGAGGGGAGGGGAGGAGATGTAATGACTAATTTATCATTATACCATTGTATATTATTTCATATTTTTTATTTCTATGGTATACAAAATAATTTATACCTTGTCTCATTATGTTGTTAAGATGGAAAAAATGTTTTTTGAACCCAAGATCTTTTGGTCGGCGACAACCATGCAAAAAGGAGGGTAAAAGGAGCAAGGGGAGAGAGAGTTGTGAACATGCCACTATGGAAGCATATGGAACGCCAGCAAGTGAGAAATTGAGCATTTATTTTTATTTTCTTATATAAGGACATTAATGGGAATATCACAAATTTGATGAAGGTAAATTGGTCCGTATTTTTTATTCCCCACCAAAAATTTGAAGGTAAATTGGTCCGTATTTAGTCCCCCGCCAAACCCCTATTTTTTTTTTTAAACTTTTTTATATTTAAAAAATATTTTATTTTAATTTTTAAAATTAAATTATACACACTTATAGATTAAAACCAAAAATTTTTCATATATTTTTATAAAGGCATATAATTAAATGTCCAAAAATTTTCAAATACAAACATATAATTTATTTTATATAATTATTTTATTAGTCGATTAATATAAAAATGATAAGTCATTTAATGAAATGAGAAATCGAACATACAATCAGGTTATTAACATAAAACAATACTACTATGTTTACATTAAGAACTAAATAATGAATCCTTTTTATTAAAATTTAAAATAAAAATTGATTGGGGCAAGGCATTGTGAATGAAGAAATTAAACACGCTTTATTTAGTATGGGCGCTTTGAAGGCACCTGGGCCTGACGGGCTGAATGCTCTGCTCTATCATAGTCAATGGCAAGTGGTGGAGAAGTCCGTGTGTGATATTATTAAATCTATCTGGGAGTCACCAACTGATGTTAAGGCTATTAATGATACATTAATAGTGCTTATTCCTAAGAAGGACCACCCGGAAGATGTTAAAGACTTTCGTCCCATTAGCTTATGTAATGTGAGCTTCAAGATTATCAACAAAGTCATTGCAAACCGAATTAAGGTGGTATTACCACAAGTCATCAGTCCCCACCAGTGTAGCTTTGTTCCTGGTAGGCATAGCTCGGATAATATTATTGTTGCACAGGAAGTTATTCACTCCATGAGGAATCTTCGGTGGAAACGAGGGTACATGGCTATCAAAATTGATTTGGAAAAGGCCTATGATCGGGTAAATTGGTTCTTTCTCCGGGACTGCCTTACGACCCTAAAAGTGCCTGAATCCCTGATTGACCTTATTTGTTCCTGTGTTTCTTCTCCGAGTATGCAACTGTTATGGAATGGGGAACGAGCAGGTACCTTTACTCCTTCCAGGGGTGTCCGTCAAGGGGATCCTCTATCTCCATACCTGTTTGTCATTTGTATGGAAAGGTTGGCCCATCTGATTCAGGAAAGTATTGCAACTGGTGATTGGCGTCCTATTAACTTAGGGAAAGGGGGTCCCCCTATCTCCCATCTGTTCTTTGCTGATGATATTGTCTTGTTTGCGGAAGCATCGGTGTCTCAAGCGGCGGAAGTAAGAAAATGTTTGGATACCTTCTGTATGGCTTCGGGTTTGAAAGTTAATGAGTCTAAGACTCGCGTTTTCTTCTCAAGAAATGTAAATCATATAAAGAGAACAGAGTTGTGTAGTGTGTTGGGGTTTCAAGTGACTCCAGAGCTTGGGAAGTATCTTGGGGTCCCCTTACATCATAAGCGGGTCACCAAGAATAGTTACCAAGAGATTGTGGATAAGGTACGGCAGCGTTTGTCCAACTGGAAGGTAGCAGCGATGTCATTAGCAGGAAGAACTACCCTAGTTTCTTCTGTTACTTCTGCCATTCCGGGTTATACTATGCAAACCGCATTTCTACCTAAAGGAACTTGTGAAGACATTGAGAAACAAAATAGAAGGTTCCTATGGAGAGTAACTCCGGAGAAAAGGAAAACGCATTTGGTATCTTGGGACACGGTGTGTAAACCAAAAAAGCAGGGGGGCCTTGGGGTGAAACATCTTCACCAACAGAATCAAGCATACATGATGAAATTGGGATGGAACTTGATCAAACGGAGAGATGACCTTTGGGTACGAGTGATACGAAGTAAGTATAAATGTGGGGATGATATGATCCAAAATATTAATACAAGGCGTCTCGGGTCAAACACGTGGTCAGGGATCAAGAAGTCCTGGGAGGAAGTGGTCGCAGGTGTACAGGTGGTTCCTCCATCAGGGAATGTTCGTTGGAAACATTACCGGCATGGGGAGTTTAATATTAAATCTGCCTACCAATCACTGTCTGAGGAGGACGAGGGGGAGGATCGAGCATGGCAACGAGTTTGGAAATTACGCACTATTCCCAGGTGTAAATCATTTATGTGGTTGGTGCTTCATAATAGATTGCTTACTAATGATGAGCGAGTCCGACGACGAATGGGAGGGGAAGCTAGCTGTAACTGGTGTGGGGCTGATGTTGAAAACCTGGCTCATGTGTTACGCGACTGTGTAGAGACGAGGAAACTCTGGATGGGGGTGGTGGATCCAGCGTTTAGGTACAGATTTTTTCACCAAAATCTTCATCAATGGACCAGAGCTAATATACACCGTGTTCATGACCGTGGGAAGGAAGACTGGAGTGCGTTCTTCACGACGGTGTGTTGGCTCATCTGGCAACGAAGAAATACAAGGATTTTTGAGAACACTGTTACTAGCAATAAGTCCATTATCTTTCGAGCTAATTCAATCCTGGCAACCATGTCGATGGCCAGAATCCATTTGCATGGGGTTAACTTGAATGGACATCTTGTTCGGCCTAGCTACGTTGCTTGGGATCCACCGGAACTGGGGTGGGTTAAGATGAATGTGGACGGGGCATGCACGCGGAATCAAGAAGCCACTTGTGGGGGGGTTCTTCACAACATCCATGGTGATCTGCTGAATGGGTTCATGTTTAATTTTGAATTACCTACTGATAGCCTTTGTGCAGAGCTGTGGGTGGTACTGTTAGGGCTCAAGGTATGCTGGGAATCAGGTGAATGGAAGGTGCATCTGGAAACAGACGCGAAGGTGGTTGTGGCATTAATAACTGGACCTGTGTAGCTAAGTCACCCAGACGTAACGACGATTCAGGAAATCAAATCTATGATAAACAGAGACTGGGAGGTAGTGGTACGTTGGGTTCCTAGAGAATCCAATATGGCGGCTGATTTTGTAGCGAAGCAGGCCTTGAATACATGGCCGGGATTACATCATTTTCGTACTGTGTTTAGCGGGTTAGGAGAGGTCCTGGATAAGGACAAGGGTCATGCTACTGTTAGTAATGTATTAAGCTGAGGGTGATCCCTCTTCTTCGGTATAAAAAAAAGGAACTAAATAATGAATCCTTTTTATTAAAATTTAAAATAAAAATTGAAACAAAGAAGGCTTTGGAAAGTGCTTCAAGATATTTTACATTATTTAGTTAATTATTATTAGGTTTGATTTTTTTATTTAACATTTATTATATCTTAAGATTAGATACGGATATTATATCTTAGGAATTATATCTTGAGATTTTATCTTAGTTATTTGATTTATTTTTAATTTGATTATATTAAATTGGATTCTAAGGTTGGCTTTAGGTTTGTCTATATATAAAAACTCATATTGTCCTGTTGTAGAACACAGATGTCTAGCCTCAATGGGCTAGGAGATATTAATATCGGATCAAAGGTTCCCTCAAAGGTGTCTTAAAAGCAGAGCACCAGAGAAGGAAGGATCATCCACTGATATCTATGAAGGAGATATCAGAGAATGCTCAGCGATCACTGTGCTTACACGGGTAGGCTTTTCGCTAGAGGGGTGGTGTGTGTGCACAGTGAAACTGAATGGTAAAGAATCGAATAGTCAACGTGGCGAACACACCTGCTGGGAAAACTCTTATTTATAGAGATTACCTAGGGTTCCGTTCTCCTTGCCTTGCACCCTGCCACCATTGTTATGCGCCTCCCACGTCCTGTGAGTGCCTCCTCCATTACCTGTACAGCGCCTCAATTATAGGCATATTCCATGGGTAATTAATCATGTACCTGATTTAAGGGAGATTCTCGGCTATGGTACACGCTTTGGGCCTCAAGTCAGCCAGGCCCATTATTTGAGTCCATAACAGTTGCCCCCAAGCTTGGAAGTTCAGGTTTCTGAGTTGCCAAGATTATTTGCTCGCCATCCCGGGTTCAATTTGGAACAGATATCCAGTTTCCTCATCGATCAAGCAAGGCTTTATTTATTTCGGCATAGCACGTTTACTCAGCTTTGTCATTTTCCTAACTTCAGCTAACCGGGTTTGCACCACTATCCCGGTGTCTTCATTGCACCTGAGATTGTCTCATCCGAATTATACCGAGTTTATTGTTTCAAACTCTCTATATGCATGTTGCCCCCAATCTCTGGTAAGATGAAGACACATGGCATATTCTAATTTGATGACCGTTCGCTTTATCTGATATCACACGATCATATCTTCGCATTTATTGGCCAGTTTCAGCCGCCCTTGGTCTTAGCGCGCATTTAATGCTCACGCCCTTTAACCACAATCATTATTCTTTTTCTTGGAAAGGATACCGTCATTCGCCTAAAGACATCCTTTCAGCAGTGTGGGGAGTAAAAGTACGATTTCAAAAGAAAGAAAGGTCCTACCGGTTGCCATCTTGCAGCCTTAACCTTCAGATATAGTTGCCAGTCTTCATCTATGCCGTGTGACGGACCCCTGAGATCCCAGATATAGTTGCCAGTCTTCACCTCTCTGGCTCAACTTTGTATGGGCCCCGTGAAGGAGTCATGTTCGCATCTGGCCTTCTTCATCCCCCCTGGGATAAAAGTTAGGTTCGCATCTGAGCTTCTTCATCCTCCACAGGAGGCCCTGGATATGTCACCGGTCTTCATTGACTTGGCTCAACTTTTCTAGGGTCTCCAGCATATCCAACAAAGATCTTCACCACTATGATAATCTTTGGATAATTGTTCAATCTCCAGCTCCGGCTATCCAACCGTCGTAGGAGGGATCCGGTTGCCCATCACCTGTTGTAATTAGGGAACTCGCAAAGTGTAGTTACGAATTTCGCCTAACCCTCTGTATTTTGATCTTGTAATCGTCTTTGTAAACGAGTAAATCAGTTTATTCCTTTGTAAGAGAACTATGTAACCTCATCAAGTATCAATACAAAGTTTACTTTTATTTCTCGCACATGTCTGGAAAATCTTGAATGCATTCAAACACCGATATCAAAGTTTTCTTTTGTTCACCGAAGTCAACTAAACGTTTAACCCGGTTGGGCCCTCCTTCCTCATTTGATTACACTCTTCAAATATATCTTAATAAGAAGTTGGAATTACTCACGTCATATTAACTCGGTCATGACCGCTGTTAGCCTAGTTGAGTTGCCCCATGCCCTGTTGACACGGTCATGATCATCATAAGCACTCGTACTAACTCATATGCATATGGAAAGTCGAGGCGCTCCTTTTTGTATTGGCGTGCCGTAGCGTGTAACTGCCCTTTCTGATGCTGGTGCCACGCTACTGTCGCTTGAAGTCTGCGCGCATTTAATGCTTGCATCATCCCAGGAAAAAAACCATCATTACGCTTTTTAGGGTGTCAGCCCTAATTTTGAGCCTGTGTGGACGCAACTACCCCCGTCGTTTCAAATTCAAAAACCTGTTCGAATTTGAAAACCTATATATTTCCTGACCCTTCTGCATTTGGACACTTTGCCCTTTCAATGTTAGCCTGCTTTCTCTCAAAGACAGCCTCGACGACAGTCTGCTTTTGCCAGCATTCGCTCATCCCTTACTCAGATCTTTCATCAGGTATTACAACGGCTCTTTCAGATTTCATATTTTCTCAAATTTTCTCATTCGTCACAGTCTCTGTGTCTGGTCTTTGAGGATTTTTGAAATTTCTAGCGCTGTTTTATTGTGTTTTCTGAGTAGGATTTTCTGTTTTCTTGGTTTTCTGGGTTTGGGAAATGGCTTGTACCATACCTTATTCATTTAAACGAAAAATTCTCCGTTCCAACCGATCAAGACCTCCATGCAACATTAGATATACACGGCTGAGGGGTTTCTGAGCTTTTTTCAGATCCACGCAAGTTTCGGTTTTGGTCCACCGGAACTGAAAATTCGAAAATACCAACCAGAAGCCCTTCTAGTCGCCAAGATAAGCCACCTATTTTGACACCACTAACCCAGTCCCATATATCTTCTCGCCACAAAGCCCAGGGGCCAACCCCATGTAACCAAAGTTGCTATAAAAGTATCGCCCTTTCTAGACTTGGCCGAGATAAGGATGCCAACTTGGTTTTAGGTTACTGCCGACATAACATACTTCCCCCAACCAATGCGGTTTCTTGAGATCCGATTAATGACATTCTTCTTTTTTTCGTGTAGGAAAAAACATGGGAAGACCAAAATTTATTGAGGTCTTCGATGAAGTGCCAGAAAACCCCGAGGAGATTCAGGCCCCTCCTGTTACAGATGATCCTACTGTGGGTAGCCAGCCTACTGTCGCGGAGGAGGCAGCTACTACCAAGGCTCTCCGCAAATGCTCCGTGCCCAAAGGTGGGTCGAAGCGCGGAGAGAAAAGAGCCAAGAAAACAAAGGGTAAACAGGTCGCAGAGGAAGCACCAGCTATGACCCCCACACTGGATTCACCAGCACCTTCCACCCCAACCACTGATACAGCGCCCCTTAACCATACCACTCTACAAGAAAAAAAAGGTCCCTTTTAGTCCTTTTAGTCATTTTTGTGGGCATTTTAATCCTCACAAATTCCCAAAAAATCATTTTTAGTCCCTAAAAAGGACCGAAATGACATTTTTTTTACTCAGGGACCAAAATGGGTAGAACGTGTTTTTCCAGTGACCTAAAAGGGTATTTACTCATGGAAATACAAACCCACAAGACCGCCTCCCTGTTCCGACCCTATGCCGCCCTTAAACTCAAGTATGCCGACAAGTCGGAGACGTTGACCGCTGGTACCAAACAACTATCCAAAACGGCAGATATACTTGAAAAGGTAATGAAGGAACATAATGATCTCAGGACCGAGCGAGATGCCTTAAAAAACAATGCATATCTGGCCCAAGTCACGGGGGAGAGGGACCGAGCTCAAGAAGAATTACAGGCGTCTAAGGCCGAGCAAGACAAGCTGCGCCAAGAAGTGCTTACTCTCAATGGGAAGGTTGTCATAGCAATCGACGAGATTGCTGCGGCCCAAACCGACCTGACTGTGACGCAAACTGACTTGACTGTAGCCCAGGCTGACTTGACTGCAAAGCAGACTGACTTAACTGCAGACCAAGCTGACTTGCATTGCCTAGAAGATCTCCATCGAAGGGATGTGCTATTAGTGGAGAGGATGACCTCAGATAACAAACATTTGAAAGGCCTTCTCAAAGAAAAGGATGCCGAGCTTAGTAATGCCAAAGCCAAGATTTTCAAATATAGCCAAGCCGCCAGACAGTCCTTTGAGAATGCTGTTGCTCAAATCCGGGTCCTGAATCCCGATACCACTCTAAACACCACCGGGCTGCACCTCCAGGCGTATGTCAGCGATAAGGGGAAATTGATTCCTCCTGGGGCTGAGGAGAGCGAAGATGAGCAACCCTCCCCGTCTGCCACTGAGACGCAATCACAACTTTAGTCGTTTGTAATTGCCTGGGTTTTGTTCAGGGACTTTTTGTTTTTCTTGTTTTTGTAATTTTGCTGGCCGTGGGCCATAACTTAATATATGCAAGCAACAATTTAAGCAAGAAATGTTTGCTTTCCATGTGCACTGAGTTGTTTTTGCCAATGTTGACACTAACCTCCACATCAATATGCCCCTGTGAATCAAGTGACCTTTACGCATTTGAAAAAGAAAATTGAGTTTTGCTACTGAGACTTCAAACTTGATTTAACTTGTACAAGATTTTTGAAGGCGGATTTCATTACCCTGCCTTCTACATGTTTATATTAAACATGACTGTGGAAGTCGGGTTTCATTACCCTGACTTCTACATGTTTATACTGAACATGATTTTGGAAGTCGGGTTTCATTACCCTAACTTCTACATGTTTTTATTGGACATGATTTTGGAGGTCGGGTTTCGCTACCCTGACTTCTACATGTTTATATTGATCATGATTTTGGAAGTCGGGTTTCACTACCCTGACTTCGACCTGTTTACATCGAACATGATTTTGGAAGTCGGGTTTCATTACCCTTGCTTCTACACGTTTAACTTGTACACGATTTTTGAAGGCGGGTTTCACTACCCTGCCCTCTACATGTTTATTTCAGACATGATTTTGGATGTCGGGTTTCATTACCCTGACTTCTACATGTTTAACTTGTACACGATTTTTGAAGGTGGGTTTTACTACCCTGCCCTCTACATGTTTATTTCAGACATGATTTTGGAAGTCGGGTTTCATTACCCTGACTTCTACATGTTGAACTTGTACACCATTTTAGAAGGCGGGTGTCACTACCCTGCCCTCTACATGTTTACTTCGGACATGATTTTAGAAGTCGGACTTGGATATCGTGGCTTCTACATGTTTACTTCGGACATGATTTTGGAAGTCGGATTTGAATATCCAGACTTCTACATGTTTAATCATCATAAGGTAGACAACAATTCAGTTTGCGGAAACCGGGCTAAAAAACCCTTTCATTCATGGATTTATAATTACAACCCGTCTTTCAGGAAAAACCATGTCAGTTTCAAACTAGTTAACTCATTACATGATCTTTCAACGGCATCACACTCTTTCAAGTCTGGGCTTCAACTATAATAATAAGCCTTCAGCTTGTCTGCATTCCATGTTCGCTTGACAGCTTTCTTCTGCAGTGTCTCCAACTTGTAAGCTCCTTTCCCGAGATTCTCCGCAACTCGATAAGGACCTTACCAATTAGAGCAAGCTTCCCTTCTGTGGCATTTTTATTGTCGATGTCAGCCCTCCGGAGGACGAGGCTTCCCTTCTCAAATGACCGAGGTCGCACTTTCTTGTTATATCGGGTTGAGATGAGTTGTTTACCTGGCAAGTCTCGGCAATGTGCCGCAATTTGGATTTCATCCACCAAATCTAACTCAACCGCGATTGCATCATTGTTTTCCTCTTCATTCTGAAGGGCTATAATCTTTTGCCAAGACGATCCTCCAATCTCCACCTGGATCATGGCCTCACATCCATATGTTAACCTAAAGGGTGTTTCTCCTGTTGAAGATTGGATGCTAGTCTGGTATCCCCACAAGACATAAGGCAGTTGGTCTACCCAACTAAACGTAGCATCTTCCATCCACTTTTTTAATCCGTCAACTATGACTTTATTGGCTGCTTCAGCTTGTCCATTGGATTGCGGATGTCCTACAGACGCGAAGTGCTGTTGGATGTGGAAATCAGATACCAATTTTTGAAAGTCTTTGTCAATAAACTGGGTTCCATTGTCTGTGACGATTTCTGCTGGTATTCCAAACCGCGATATAATATTCTTCTGTAAGAACTTCTACACCCGAGATGACGTGATCGTGGTGACAGGCTCTACCTCAATCCACTTTGTGAAGTAATCCACTGCCATAATGAGCCACCGCAATTGTCCAGCAACTTGTTTGAAGGGTCCTAGCAAGTCCATTCCCCATTTAAAAAAATGGCCATGGTGCCGAGATTACATGCAGCTGGGTTGGAGGTGACCTGATCGTGCTAGCATGCTTTTGGCAGCTCTCACATTTTTGAACATGATCCTTTGAATCTATTGCCATGGTGGGCCAGAAATACCCTGCTCGCACTACTTTTCTAGCCAAGGCCTTTGCTCCCATGTGGTGACCATTTATTCCTTCTTGTATCTCGGCAAGGACATACCGGGCTTTATTTTCCGCGAGGCATTTCGTCATTGGAGAATGAAAACCCTTCCTGTACAACTGATCATTAACAACCGCATAGGACGTCGCCGTTCTCATCAGCTTTTTTGCTTCTAACGGCTCGTCGGGGAGGATTCCTCTCTCCAGGTAATCAGCAATGGGTTTCCTCCAATCACTGTTCTCCGAGATGATCATCACACAACTTGGTTCCAGAAGGCTCTGTTGAATAATAGTGCGGTGATTTCCTGGGCTTTTTGTGCTCGCCAATTTAGATAGAACATCAGCCTTCACGTTTTCTCCTCTCGGAATGTGCACTACGGTTACTTCGTCAAATTCCATGATGATTTCCCTTACCTTCCCCAAGTATTTGATCATTAGGGGTCCTTTGGCCTGGTACGTTCCGTTGATCTGGGAAGCTACCAATTGAGAATCAGTAGAAACCTGTACTCGACGAACTCCACTTTCTTTTGCTTGGAGTAGGCCAGCAATTAAAGCCTCATATTCAGCTTGGTTGTTTGAGGTGGAAAATGTAACATCCCATTTTTAAAGCGGAATATTTTTTTTTTCAATCAGAGTAGAGCATTAGAGCGAGTGAGTAACTGAACCATAATAAAACATTAACCATAGTGTAATAGTAATGATACAGTCATCCTAGTGTTCAAAAGTAAATACATAAACGATAAGTAAATCTCCAGCCGGAAGCCTACTCCTGCTGCTTGCTTCTATCACCAATCCTCGGTCCTCCCGACCCTGAAGCTACAGCTGAGATCCAATTCCCATTTGGATCTCAGGTAACGGTTAATCTTATGCTCAAATAAAACAGTATATGGACAACAAATATTCATAACATAACAGTAGTATATCACTACATAAGCACAGAGCAAATGCATGATTATAACAATGACAAAACATAAGCACAGAGCAGTATGTAAAGTCCAACAACAACAGTCTGCACATATCTAGTGCCACGATCACAACATGTGTCCTCAGCGCTAGGAAAACATAACGGCATTATTATGACTATAACCCGTGTAAAAGCTGTATGTATAAATGACGACCCTAAACAGAGCCTCAGCCTATGAACGTATCTATCACATATATGTATATGAGCAGCACATAGTTAGTGTTACGAAGACGCGTCCGTACCTTCGTTGTGATGTGATACAGGTACGTTTGTGGAAACTTGATGCCGAGCGAAAACAAGCACGTTTGTGGGTACAACAACGGTACTTGATCACAGATATCCTATCAAGATAATATCACATTTATCGGTGATCAACATCATAACTGAGCATTTAGGTACAAATTACCATTTTGCCCCTAGTTTGACTAATCGGCGAAATTTCGCCAGAGCTTCGCTACTTTGACTCTAATCTTCCAAAATTTTGACATATCTCTTATTCCAACATATTTTTGAAATAAATATCATATTTACCCCTAAAACATGATATCTAAACATGCTTGGAAGATTAAAGATCTAACTAGCATTTCTACTCTAACTACCGAAAGAATTACGAAAGCTTAAGACTAAGGACCGAAGAACTTACTCAGGGCTTCGCTACAATTTTTCTCCAAGCTCTTCCTCCTCTCTTCCTTCTCAAAATTTCGAACTAAGCAAGATGGTTTTGGTGTGAAAATTTCAAAAGATGTGAAAGCCTATTTATAGGAAAATTCTTGCTACTATTCATACTTTATCAAATCGAATTTCATCCGTTGGATCGAAGGTGTTTGAAAAGGCAAGATCTTGGCCCTTGAAGTGCCTTGGCCGACCTCCCATGAGGTCATTCCTCCAAAGATGAGCTCATGCATGTGATGTCACACATTGCTTTTTGGTCTTGTACCGATAAAGTTCCCCGTTCGGTGTTCTAATCGCGTAATCTTGGGAAATCTCAAAAATCCGACAACATAGCCCTGAAGGTCTATTCTTCCTCTTTAAAAATTTCTGGGGCAACTAAATTTTTGATCCCATTCAGAACATTTCGTTGCCTGCCGAACATTTTCGGATAAACGTCTTCGGTTACGGAAATCACTTCGGGTAACAACATCTTCGGGACAAAATCCTTGATTCATAATATGCTGAGATGTTTACCACCTCATCCCTGGATTTCAAGTTATGGCTTGGTTTCTATAGATTTTCATTTATCGATTTGCTTTTTGAATATCGAGATAGCTTCTTAGCGGTCTAGTATAACCATTTTCTTACGATTTTGGAAATAACTTCGGAGGTAAACTACTCCGAGCTAAAAATTTACTTGTTTATAATAAGTCCTGACCTTAGGAACCTAGTTCATGGTTTTCTAGATAGGATTTAATTTCTATCGGTGGTCATTTATCCTATTTGCTTTTCACATTTTATATTAATATTTTAAGTGCAACTTGCACAAAAATATCATGATATTTTACACAATTTTTTCTTCCCAATTTTCCTCCAAAATTTCGGCTAGCTTTTCCTTTTTTTTATATTTATATTTTTTTTAATGAATTAATATTATATATTTCATTTATCTTATATTTAATTTACCAAAATTCTCTTATTGGTCCATATCAATTTACATGGATTTAGGCTTTAAAAATTACTATAATAATTTTAAACCTTTGATCTTACTTTATTAGATTACATCTTAACCCTTGACCATTTATTTAATTTTTCCTAATTTGATTTACAAGTTTAATTAGTGCCCTAATCACATGATTAGCAACTATCTAGGATTAGGGATTTTCATGTACTTAATCTCACTAATTTTTCTTAATCTTTCTCAATTAATTAGCAAGTGTATTTTATGCTAATTTTAGCCATTAACATTTAATTAAAGGGGTTTTTCACAATTTAACTTGGATATTCCCTTAACCATGCTTAAACAATTAGCCAATAATTACTTAATTAATCACCTACTAATTGTTGATAATTTTTTTATTTAGAATTAATCATTATCTCAAAACTATTTTACTGACATTGGTATTTTATGTCCCATGTAATATATTAAAAATCATGGGGGCATTTTGGTCCTCAAAATACTTTTTGATTTTTGCCCTTTACTTTTTCCAAGGTTATACTTTAATAAATTATCAAAATTAGAGACAACATACTCTCTAATTTTAAATAATTATTTTACTGCCTCTTGAGATTTATCATAATTTTCTTAGGCTATTTTATGCCCCACAAGGGTATTTTAGGAATTTGGCATATTATTTTTCCTAATTTTCAAGAGATTTTCCTTAGAAAAATAAGATATTTATAACCCAATATTTGAGACCACAAAATTCACCTATCAAAATAGTCATTTATTTATCTCAATACAATATTCCAGATAAATAAATATCCGGGTATTACAGAAAAGCTGAAGCGCTGGGAAAGTTCCAGCGAGATACCATCGAGACTTTCAACAATGATTCCAGCTCCACTTCCTTTAACATTCGACGACCCATCTACGAATAAACTCCAAGTGTCCTGAGCTTCACCTCCCTGAGTCGGGGTTAATTCCATTACAAAATCTTTCAAAGCTTGGGACTTAATGGCATGTTGAGCTTCATATACAATATCGAACTCGGATAGCTTAATAGCCCAACTCACCATTCGCTTCGCTAAATCCGGCTTTGAAGAATTTTTCGAATTGGCTGATTCGTACGGACGACAATAGGATGACTTTGGAAATAAGGACGGAGCTGTCTAGCTGCTATTAGTAGGGAAAATGCCATTTTCTCCAACTTTTGGTATCGTAACTCCGAACTTTGCAAATCCCAGCTTACAAAATAGACTGGGCTCTGGCCGTCCGCGGTTTCTCTGACCAACACCGCGCTTACAGCGTCATTACCCACTGATAAATACAATATCAAACTCTCTCCTACCTCTAGCTTGGTCAACACCTGTGGTGTGGATAAGCATTGCTTAATCTTTGCGAAAGCCGCATCACATTCTGGTTCCAACCGCCCGACGCCTCCTTCTTCATTAGTTTAAAAGACGGGAGAGAGTTCTCGGCTGACTTGGGTAAAAACCGAGTTAACGCTGCCAGTCGTCCAGTCAACTGCTGGACCTCTTTCTTGCTCTGAGGAGACTTCATATTCAACACAGCCTGACACTTATCTGGGTTCACTTCAATACCTCTATTTGTCAGCAAAAAACCCGAGGAACTTTCTAGCCGGGACCCCGAAAGCGCATTTTGCCGGGTTGAGTCGAATTCTATACTGTCTCAACTTGTCAAATGTCTGTCGTAGGTCCTGCACGTGGTTGACTCTACTCAAAGACTTGACGATCATATCGTCTATGTATACCTCTACATTTTTTCCCAGCTGGTATTCAAAGACCCGATTCATCATCCTTTGGTATGTGGCTCCCGCATTCTTCAAACCGAAAGGCATCACATTATAACAGTAGTTCGCCCTTTTAGTAATGAATGCCGACTTTGCTTGGTCCTCCGGATGCATGGCAATCTGATTGTAACCAGAATATGTATCCTTGAAAGACAGCAACTGAAACCCGGAAGAGCTATCAACGAGTTGATCAATATTCGGCATTGGAAAAGAGTCCTTCGGGCATACTCTGTTCAAATCCTTGTAATCAGTGCAGACTCTCCACTTTCCATTAGGCTTCTTGACAAGGACAACATTAGATAGCCACGTAGTGTACTGTATTTCCCGAATGAAACCGGCTTCCAATAATTCCGCCACGTGCGCCTCCAGGGCTTTCCGCTTGTCCTCACTGAGTTTTCTCTTCTTTTGGGATATCGGGGTGGATCCCGGTCGAATCGCGAGCTGGTGGCAACAGAAATTTGTGTCGATCCTGGGTATCTCATATGGATGCCAAGCAAACACATTTTTATTATCCTGCAAGAACTTCTTAAGATCTTCTCGTATCTCAGGATCAAGTGTCCTACAAATCTTTGTAACCTGTCCTGGTTCCATACCGAGAACTAGGTCCTCCAGCTCGCCATTGGGTTTAGTCTTTTGCATTTTCTCCTCCTCGCATAAATCCAATTCCACCAAGTTTACCGACTTTCCAACTGAACTTGCCTCGGGGACTTTGCTTGTGCTGGCCCTCGATAAGTGGGTTGGATCGCCCTTGGCTTCCTTAACCGTATTGAAGTAGCATTGCCGGGACTCTTTTTGATCCCCCTTCACGGTCACAACTTTATTCTTTCTGTTGAACATCTTCAGCTTCTGATGCTTAGTCGATACCAACATATCCCAATTGTGAATAGTTGGTCGGCCCAAGATTATATTATACGAGGAAGGGAAATCAGCAACCACAAACCGAACCCTCTCAGATTTAAAAGCATGCTCATGTCCCAAAGTTAGCTTAAGATCAACATACCCCTTTGGACGAGTATCCTGCCCATTGAAACCGGTCAAGGTCGTTTTACATGGCTTTAAAACGTCCGAGTCAAAGTTCATCCGCTTGAACGCGTCCCAAAGTATGATGTCAACTACACTCCCATTATCCACAAAAATCTTCTTAACGCGGAAATTGACCAAAGTTCCCGTTATTACCAACCCGTCATGATGTCCCGGCGCGACATCTTCCAAGTCCTTGTTAGTAAAGCTTAGCACGGGAAGATCGGGTCTATTCGAGTCTGCTTTGAACTTCGGGTGATCTCGGATTGACAATACCTCCCTAAGGTATTTTCGTCGCTGACTTGTTGAGTCCCCTCCACCACCAAATCCTCCACTGATTACATTACAATCATATTTGGCTTCAGGGAACTCATCATCACTATTCTCAGCATTCTTTTTCAGGTCTCTTCTTCTCTTTTCCGAAGGTGGGCTCTTGCCTCAGCCTTCCCCTTGTCGCTTGTTACCCTGCTTGCCCTGGGTCTGGATGACGTATTTCTGGAGTTTCCCTTCACGGACAATGTAACATCCCCGTTTTCCAAAAGCAGTATAAAATTGTTTCATCAGAGTAGAGCATCGGAGTAAGAGTGTAACTGATATATTTATTCAAAGTGCCCACCGGCTAATTACAGAAGTGGTTCAACAACCGAGAGTTTTCAAAAAGTAAAGGACAATGACGGAAAGTCCTCAGCCGGATCCTTGAACCTGCTGCTTCCCTCTCTCCTCGGTCCTTGGTCCTCCCGACCCTGATGCTATGTTAAGAGCTGAGATCCGCACCGGATCTCAGGTAACGGTTAACCTCATATTTACATACACAACCAAGCATATCCCAACAACACATAACCCTTAGTACATGTGTCACACCTAGCTATCGTGTCACACCTAGCAGCCGTTTCACACCTAGCAATCGTTTCACACCTAGCATTTCACACCTAGTAAACGTATCCCAATACCCAGCAAGCATAACAACAGTACATGAACATAACACAGAGCTAACAACTTCCTCACTTAAGCATACCATACACATAGCACATACACACATACAATAAACATCAGATTAGTGTTACAGTACGCGAACGTACCTTTATTGACGGAAATCAGTATTTCTGTCGATATACGGCACGACAGTAGGTCAGAACGTAATCAGGGATATCCTATCAACATAACAACGTACTTGTTAAGGATCTATCATTACGACGGACATTTTTAGTCAAAATGACCATTTTACCCCTGACCCCCTAATCGGCGGAATTTCGCCAACACGTTACTTTGACTCTAATCTTCCAAAATTTCAACATAACTCCTACTCCAACATAATTTTTGAAATATAAATCATATTAATTAATGATTTACGTCATAACAGGAACTTTAGGTAAAAATTACCATTTTTCCCCTGATGCCCCTAATCGGCGGAATTTCGCCAGAGCTTCGCTATTTTAACTCTAATCTTCCAAAATTTTGCCAAAACTTCGACCCCACCAAGATTTTCGAAATAATGACTAAAATACCCCTAACATATGATATCTAATCATACTTGAAAGATTAAAGACTAATATAGCATTTCTACTCTAACTACCAAAAGAACTACGAAAGCTTAAGACTAAGTACTGAAGAACTTACCCGTTGAAGAACTTCACTACAACTTTCTTCAGAGCTCCTCTCTCTAACTTCTCTCTAAAATTGCTCTTGCAATTTGGTGTGAGGAAACAAGTGAAGGCTAATGCCTATTTATAGAAAAATTCTAGGATCCATTTGGAATAACAATTTTCCCTTTCTCAAATCTTGGCCATTGGATATAAATCACTTTTTGAAGGCTTCATCCACTCCTTACACTTCTTGTGCCGACCTCCCATGCTCCATTTTCAACAAAAAGATGTCATTAAAGTGACATCATCTCTTGCTTTTTCACTTAATATATCACAAAACATCCACTTGCATTCTTTCACATTTATTCAACACCTTTTCTCTCTCTTTCCTCTTCAAACTTTTCGCATGGCAAGGCATCTTTTGACAAAAAGATGTTGCCTCCCACTTGCTAATATCCCATGTGCATGAGCTCTTATTGGTTGTTGCAACTTTTACTTTTTCAACATCTTTTTCTTTCTAAATATCATGATATGTTTTAAATCATTAAACCTCCTTCAACCACATACACTTTTAGAAATGCATGGCTCATTGTTACCCAAAGAATATGCTTTATTCATTTTGCAAAATATCCCATAACTTTATGTTCCCATTGGCCAATATATTTGTTTGACTTTTCTACACATTTCTACTAATTTTCCCTCTTCATTTCCCTTGCTAACTTTCGAAATATATGGCCTTATTTTTGACAAAAGATGTTACTTTAATATATTATATATTAGTTACCAAGAAATTCCCTTATTGGTCCAATCTTTAATTAAGGTTTCACCTAATTTACTTCCTTTGTTCATCTCTAAACAATTTGTGATTAATTACTTATTTAATCCTTTGATAATCTTCTTAATTGATATTAATCATTATTTCACACACTTTTCACTGACATTGGTATTTTATGCTTTACATAAAATATTAAAAATCGCGGGGTCAATAATGATCTCGGAATATATTTTTTTTAATTTTTCTCTCACTATTTTCCAAGGAAATAAATCCCAAAAATTGTCTAAATTAGAGACAATATACTCTCTAATTTTTAATAATTATTTTATTGCCTCTAAGGATTTTTCACAATTTTCCTAAGTTATTTATGTCCTACAAGAGCATTTTCGTCATTTTGGCACTCAAATTTTCAAGAGATTTTTCCCTACAAATTTGACACCACACATTCACCTATTTTCAATAGGTATTATTTACTCAATATGATACTTATCATAAGTGAGATTTTCAGGGTATTACAGACAAACTTCTCCACAGCATCCCTGAGATCCCAACATTGCTCAGTGGTGTGGCCATGTTGATCATGGAATTCACAAAACCAAGTCTTGTCCGCAGTTGCTCTTCTACCGAGGGGCCGAGGCTTTTCCACCTTCTTCATTTCCGTTGCGCATACTTCCTTCCACAACTTTGCCTGGGATACCTTCAATGGGGTGTACCTTTCATATTTGGCATCAACCCTACCATCCCGGGATTTGCTATTGGTGTCCCGAACACGGGGACTTCTTTTATATCCTTCATGACTCTCTCTTCCCCGAGGTGGTGTGCTCTTGGCCCACTCCTTTATAACCGGGGTTGCCATCTCCATCTGCTCTAGATCCAGATATTGTTGAGACCTGTCTCGGAAATCGGCCAGAGTTGTGGGACGGCGCTTCATGATTGACTTCTTCGACCGGGATGATACATCCAAACCGGATATGGCGCAGTGCAGGTGTACATCTTCTTTCAGTCCCGAGACTTGCAAGGCCATATTTTTAAAACGGTCCAGGTACTTAGAAATTTTTTTCCCTGGTCCCTGTCTGACTTGACCAAGTTGAAACTCGGTCTTGGGCTGTCGCCTACATGTTGCAAAGTTCAACAGAAACTTCTGCTCCATTTTTTTCATATCTGGTATAGAAAATAACGGCAAGGAGTGAAACCACAACTGCGCGGCCCCCCTCAACGTTCCATCGAATAGCCAGGGTATGACTTTCCCCGCTATCCCCTTAACCATGATCTCCATTTTGAAGTTGTTCAAGTGAGTTAAAGGGTCTTGAGTCCCATCGTATTTCTACAACTCCCTTGAATCTAAGCCCTTGGGATATACGGCTGTCATAACTCCATCAATGAATTGATCGGCAAATCGGTCCTCCCCGGCTTCCTCCACCAACATTGCTGATTTGCTCCCACTTTGACGACTGGATCTTCAACGGGCTGCTTTCCTCTTGACTGAGTCTGATCGGCCTCGGCAGCCCGGAGACTTATTGCTTCTGCCTCTACTGCGTCACCGCTCCGAGTTGGTTCTCGTACGACCTTGTGACCAGCTTCCAATCTCAGGATCTTAGCTTGATCCGTAACGACCACCTTCTTCCCCTGAGGTTCTTCTTGGTTAACATGCGTAGAGGCCGAGTTTGCAGCCCGGGTTGAACCAGCGCCCTTCGGCCCTTCACTCAGAGCTTGTTTCACTCTTGCCTCGTACTGCTCTTTCAGCCTTTGCTGCATCTTTTCCTGCTCTTCCTGCCGCCATACGATATTCTGCCGTTCCAACTCCTCCCGAATGAGTCGAGAATCCTCCTCTCTTTGAAGCTGGTGCCAGTTTTCCATGTTGTCCAAACGTCGGACCAGGGTCCCAAAGCATTATGCAGCAGGCAGATGTCGGGATTATCAATCTGAAACTCGGGAAGAGGTTGAGGGATACCCTGAACCTGGACTGCTCGCTGCCCTTGCTGGAATCCCAAACCGGGGCGAGGAGAGTGAGCAGTATCCTCCGTTTCGACCTCGGTCCTTTCATCAGCATGGCTCTGTTCCGGAGCCACCGAGTTTGAATGTTCAATTGTTTGCTCCTGGAGTAACGGTTGAGGTTGTCCCTCAGGCAGTTGTTCCCGCCCGGGTACCTGAGCGCGACTCCTGATGCTTACGGCCATCTTCAGTGGTTATCAGTAGCTTTTTATGATTATGGGAATCAAAGTTTACGGTTCCCCACGGTCGGTGCCAATGTTCTGTTGTAGAACACAGATGTCTAGCCTCAATGGGCTAGGAGGTATTAATATCGGATCAAAGGTTCCCTCAAAGGTGTCTTAAAAGTAGAGCACCAGAGAAGGAAGGATCATCCACTGATATCTATGAAGGAGATATTAGAGGATGCTCAGCGATCACTGTGCTTACACGGGTAGGCTTTTCGCCAGAGGGGTGGTGTGTGTGCACAGTGAAACTGAATGGTAAAGAATCGAATAGTCAACGTGGCGAACACCTGTTGGGCAACCTCTTATTTATAGAGATTACCTAGGGTTCCGTTCTCCTTGCCTTGCACCCTGCCACTATTGTTATGCGCCTCCCATGTCCTGTGAGTGCCTCCTCCATTACCTGTACAGCGCCTCAATTATAGGCATATTCCATGGGTAATTAATCATGTACCTGATTGAAGGGAGATTCCCGCCTATGGTACACGCTTTGGGCCTCAAGTCAGCCAGACCCATTATTTGAGTCCATAACACATATATTTTAGAGATTCTTGTTTTAACCCTACATCAATATAACCCTTCAAATTTCTATCTCAAAAATGGGAGGAGTGATGAGCGATATCAATTTGGGCACCTCCTTGTATGCGATGAGGAATGACGGATATTAATTTGCGCGAAAGCGTGCTTGTGCGCAATATCTATGAGAGAGAGAACATTGTAGCTTATTCTTTCTCAAATAAGCGCGACCTCACAGTGTCACTTATTTTCTTTCCTCTCTCACTTTCTGGGTAGAGTTTTGTTTTAAAGTCTTTGAGTTTTTCTACTTGTGCAACTCTGTTCACCATTATTGCAAAAGATGAGGGGTAGTCTGCAAAAAGTGGCTGTGGACTGTGGTAATAGCAGAGGTTGCGATCAATTAAATGAACACCAACAATAATTAAGGAGATTCACATATAGAACATATAGAAGCTCTATCCAATGCCATTGGTGTAAAAAATTTGGGCAAAAGTAAGCAGATTGCTGGATAAAGCCAAGAGGTGAAAAAATATTCTAATTGAGGATGGTTTCGCAGACCCAGATACGGACCAGAAATTCTGGAGGGAAATAGGAAGTGAGTTGCACCAACTTTATTTTTCCTCCAAGAAGCCGTGCACGACAATATTTTCTATAGAATTGCATCTGCAGTGACTTCTAAAGAGGCATGAGAGATTTTGAAGACTAAGTTTCAAGTCTTGGAAAAAAGACAAGTTGGTGCCTTCGAAGCAGGAGAGTGTTGGACATTGCTTCAAGATATTTTAGATTATTTAGTTAATTATTATTAGGTTTGATTTTATTATTTAATATTATTATATCTTAGGATTATATATGAATATTATATCTTAAGAATTATATCTTAATTATTTTGATTTTGATTTTATTTGATGGTATGAAATTAAATTCTATGGTTAGCTTTAGGATTAATTAATAATATTTCACAGGTTCTTGTTTTGCCTTTGCACCAATATAATCCTTCAAATTTCAAAATTGATGGCATATGTTGGGGGTTGGCGGCTGTGGGCTCAAAAAAGTTTACCTCAAGATAGTTTCTTGTTTTGCCTACCCAAAGCTGCGACTTTTCTTGTATGGAACAAGGGGAGGGGAGGGAAAGTGAGAAGATGGAAAAAAAAATTGGGTTGGATTAAAAAAACATGAAAGAAGTGGGGTAAATAGTTTTTAATTCATTTTTCTTACTCTTTTATCATACATATTCTCTTTATTAAAATTTAGTAACCCTATTTCTTCAATTTTCTTAAATCCAACATATAAAAATTTTCCCTCCCCTCCCCTCCCCTTCCCTCCCCTTCCCTCAAAATCCCTCATACCAAACAGACCATTAATGTATTGGGCTTGCGGACCTAACCCATATTACCAGCTATGAAAGTACTCCATTTGGTTCTTATTATAAGGCACCAACTAACAATTCTCACAAACCAATAAAACAATTAAAGTCAATAAATTTGTCCTACAATTTAAGTAATTTAAAATATTACCCCTACTAATTGCACTAAATTCTAATATTATGTTAATTATTACTCTCACCCACTACCTATATTAATTAGGGGCATATATGAAAAAATAATTAATACTTCTTGGGAACAAGCAAGTGCCTTATAAAAATAACCAAATATATTTGCTAATTTGTGCCTTATAATTTGTGCCATATAGAGTGAGTGAGACTTTAATTTAGAGTGATTGGCGGGGAACAATAGGTCAAGGATTTCAAACACCTTAAAGATAGACTTATTGGTTCACTGCAAGACTTTACTCAACCCTTCGATTTATGGACATTGCAATTTGAGTCTTTGTAAGACTGTAACTAAACAAATTGGTTCCATATTTCTTAAAAACATAGGATATGATGGGAAATAATTTTACCTCTTATAATTATTGTTCTGTCTAAGAACATAAGTGTCTAACCCTAGATGGGCTAGTATGTAGATATAGGATCAAATAGCTCTCCCCCAAGTATCTATGGATGAGATACCTAAGAGGATTGGAGATCACAGAGCACCAGGACTTGACCTAGGTGCGATGCCTAGGGCCTACGTACCCTGAAGAGGGATTAAAGTCCACGTAGTTCGATGATACGGGAGGCGTTTAGCCAAGGGGGTGGTGTGTGTGCTCTGTGTGCAGTATATGCAATTGAGAGAGAGCTTAGAAGATGATCTGTACCTTGAGGGTTTAACTCCTATTTATAGAGTGTACCTTTGGTGGAATCGTATCGGCCTCATTAATATGATTGATTCGAGATCAGATCATATCGGTCTCATTAACTTCGGACGGCATATCCCAACAACCATATCGGCCTCTTTACTATGATTGATATGATTGGATCCTCCTTTATGACAGGCAGATCCCGATATGCAATATGCTCCTTGTTGGGCCATATATGGGATATGGGCCTAATATTTTATTCCATAACAGTTGCCCCCAAGCTCGGTAGTTCAGGTCTCTGAGCTGCCGAGATTAATTGACTGCTTTCCGAGATCCCCTGAATCCGACTTTGCTTTCGTAGCAATTTTCCCGGGCTAATTGTCTGGTTTATATTCCTGCATTTAATAACATGTAAGCCAATCACAATAAATGGAAAATACTTACTGTTTGTGCAAATCGTTCAACGTGCTCATTTCGGATACTTGTCCGAGCTTGCATTAAACTTGTTGGTTTGCATTAATGTCGGTTACTGATAACACGCTTTTCCACTCAACAAATCGTTGTCCACTCTGTTGCCCCCAGCCTGGTAGTTCAGGTTTCTGAGCTGCCAGGATGCGTTACTTTCCAAATCCGGACGAGGTGCTCGCGACTGTTGGGATTCCGTGCGTGTTGACCCGAGATTCCGGGTTTATTTATTTTAAACTGAGATTTCAGGTTTATAAACCGCAACCTCGAGATTCCGGGTTATGTATTCTAACACCGAGATTCCAGATGTTATTTACTTTAACTCCGAGATTTCGGTCTATAAACTTTAACACCGAGATTCCAGATGTTATTTATTCTAACACCGAGATTATGGGTTATTTACTTTGACACCGAGATTTCGGTTTCACATATATTATAACACCGAGATTTCAGATGCTTTGTCGAATTTGCACTAACCTCGGTATTTGTTACCGTGCTTTTCCATTAACAACTCGTAATCCACTCTGCTGGCCCTAGCCTGGTAGTTCAGGCCTCTAAGCTGCCAGGATGTACGTTTTAACCTTTATTTCTGCGGAGCCCAGATTTCAAACGGATTCAGTGAAGCCGGGGTCCGCCTTCATCCTTTTCGTGAGGACGGATTCCATAATCTATCCGGGATCCAATTAATGAGGGCGGATTTAATTGTATAAAACAGACTTGACATGATTCATGGAAGAGGGTTTGTGCACCTCGAATTCACGCATGTTTAAATTGGAACATGATTTTCGGAAACGGGTTTATGTACCTCAGATTCCTACATGTTTAGCTTTGACATGATTTTTGAAGACTGGTTTCTTTACCATGACCTCATACATGTTTAAATTTGTACATGATTTTCGAAAACGAGTTTCTTTACCCTGAATTCTACATGTTTAATTCGTACATGATTTTCGAAAACGGGTTTCTTTACCCTGAATTCTACATGTTTAATTCGTACATGATTTTCGAAAACGGGTTTCTTTACCCTGAATTCTACATGTTTAATTTGTACATGATTTCTGAAAACGGGTTTCTTTACCCAGAATTCTACATGTTTAATTCGTACATGATTTTCAAAAACGGGTTTCTTTACCCTGAATTCTACATGTTTAGCTTTGACATGATGTTCGAAGACTGGTTTCTTTACCATGAATTCTACATGTTTAATTTGTACATGATTTTCGAAAACGGGTTTTTTTACCATGAATTCTACATGTTTAATTCGACATGATTTTGGAAGGGGGTTTCATTACCCTGCCCTCTACATGTTTAAATTGGACATGATTTTGGAAGGCGGGTTTTGTTACCCTGCCCTCTACATGTTTAAATTGGACATGATTTTGGAAGGCGGGTTTCGTTACCCTGCCCTCTACATGTTTAAATTGGACATGATTTTGGAAGGCGGGTTTCGTTACCCTGCCCTCTAAATGTTTAAATTGGACATGATTTTGGAAGGCGGGTTTCATTACCCTGCCCTATACATGTTTAAATTGGACATGATTTTGGAAGGCGGGTTTCATTACGCTGCCCTCTACGTGTTTAAATTGAACATGATTTTGGAAGGCGGGTTTCATTACCCTGCCCTCTACGTGTTTAAATTGGACATGATTTTGGAAGGCGGGTTTCATTACCCTTCCTCTACGTGTTTAAATTGGACATGATTTTGGAAGGCGGGTTTCATTACCCTTCCCTCTACGTGTTTAAATTGGACATGATTTTGGAAGGCGGGTTTCATTACCCTGCCCTCTACGTGTTTAACTTGGACATGATTTTGGAAGGCGGGTTTCATTACGCTGCCCTCTACGTGTTTAAATTGGACATGATTTTGGAAGGCGGGTTTCATTACCCTGCCCTCTACGTGTTTAAATTGGACATGATTTTGGAAGGCGGGTTTCATTACCCTGCCCTCTACGTGTTTAAATTGGACATGATTTTGGAAGGCGGGTTTCATTACCCTTCCCTCTACGTGTTTAAATTGGACATGATTTTGGAAGGCGGGTTTCATTACCCTGCCCTCTACGTGTTTAACTTGGACATGATTTTGGAAGGCGGGTTTCATTACACTGCCCTCTACATGTTTAACTTGGACATGATTTTGGAAGGCGGGTTTCATTACCCTGCCCTCTACGTGTTTAAATTGGACATGAATTTGGAAGGCGGGTTTCATTACCCTGCCCTCTACATGTTTAAATTGGACATGATTAAATAAGTTAGATAAATTAGCTAGTTTTGGGGGGGGGGGGAGATGATGAATATGAGAGATAAAATGGATTGGAATCTTATATTTTGTACCAAATTCCCAGAGGTAGTAATTAACTTCCCTAAGCTTTCAAATTTGTGCAGATACCTCCTAACTATCAATTAATTATATACCCCTTAGACTTTATATGCATTCAAGCCCCCAAAACTTTAAACTATGTATGGATAAGTAATGTACAAAATTAATTGTATGAGAGTTATATATATAAACGTCAGAGTGTAACAAATTCCTTGTAAAGTTTCAAAAGTTAGAGAAGTTATATGTAGATGATCTAAAGTTTAGGGGATTATGTATATTTTAACAAAAATAATTATGCATAAGCCAAATAAAAATTGAATATATGCAACCCGTGATTGAATAAAAGAACACATAGAAACATACCATTTAATCTAATGGTCCAAGTTGATGGTCCGTGAGTTCATAATATGTCTGCACAAAACTCAAGATTTATTTTTCCTATTTAATCATTATGTGTGTCTGTGTGTGTAATTGAATATTATAATTTATGAGTAATTAGAAAAGTATATGTAATACCCTAAAAATCTATATCATAATTTGGTAAAATTATGACTATAGAAAGTAGGTGAATATGAGATATCAAATATTAAGTAATAATTAGCTTATTTTCCAAGGAAAAATCTCTTAGGGAAAATTAGGAAAAAGAACTATGGGGTCAGAAGAACCAAAATTGTAACATCCCATTTTCTAAAGCGGAAATTTTTTTTTTTTAATCAGAGTAGAACAATGGAGCGAAAGAGTAACTGATCATAACAAAATATGAAACATAGTGTAATATTGTATTGACATTACAGTGATCCTACTTGTTCAAAAGATAGGTACAGAAAGCGATAAGATAAATCCGGCCGGAAGCCTACTCCTGCTGCTTTCCCCTATCACCGATCCGTGGTCCTCCGGATCCTGAAGCTACAGCTGAGATTCAATTCACCGCATTGAATCTCAGGTAACGGTTAACCTTATGCTCAAATAAAACAGTATATAGACAATAGATATTCATGACATAACAGCAACACGTGTCCTCAGCGCTAGGAAAACTCAAAGCGGTATTATCATGTCTTATAACCCGTACAAGGCTGTATGTAAAGCGGCGACCCTAAGCGAGCCCGGTATATGAACGTATCTAGGACATATCTGTATATGAGAACTATAGGATTAGTGTTACGATGCGCGTCCGTACCTTCGTTGATGTACGCAGATGTTTCGCGAAATCGTACTTTCGACGGAAAACGGTTTGTCCGACAACGGCACGTTGGACAACAGTAACGGCAGCAGATTAAGATTTCTGACGTCCTATAAGAGTAATATCACTTTCATTAGTGATTTGACACTATAATTGGCATTTTAGGTAAAAATTACCATTTTGCCCTTCTACCCCTAATTGGCGGAATTTCGCCAGCACTTCGTTACTCTGACAAATTTTCTTCCCAAAATTTTGCCAGAACTTCGACGCCATTTCAATTTTTGAAAATAATGACTAAAATAGCCCTCCCATATGATACCCTAATCATACTCGAAATTTAAAGGCTATTCTAACATTACTACCCCTAATTTTGAAAGAGCTATAAAAACTACAACTTTTGGTACTCGATCCCTACCAAGTTTTTACCTCGTCAGGCATTTTTCAATGCAATGAGGCCTAAAAACAATAGTAGGAATCTCATTCCCTACTTCCTAAAACTATCTAACAATTCTACTAACTACCGAACTAAAAACTAGAGACTAAAAGACTTACCCGTTGAAGATTTCCGGACAATTCTACAGGGCTTCGCTGCAAGATTTCCAGAGCACTGCTCTCTTCTTTCTCTCTCTAGCTTTTTCGGCCAAGAGCAAGAAAGGGAATGGTGTGAAATTTTTCAAGGGGAAGGCATCTATTTATAGGCAAAAACAAGGGACTTGTTTGGCAAATTTAAGGGTTTGTTTGGAAAAATCAAAGTTGTAATAACCCTTTAATTGCAACTTGTTCAAGAAGCCAACTCTTCAACACTCACACACTCTTGGTCATCCTCCCTAGGTGATGTGGCAGCCCCTCATTGGTCCAAAATGGTGACTTGGCTTGCTTTATGCTCTTGTCTAACCATTTTCCCCGATCGGTACCCGATTCGCGTGATTTCGGAGAATTCACAAAATTCTGGATTTACAACTCTGAAGACATGTTCTCACTTAGCAGAAATGTCCAAGTTAACCTAAATTTTGATTCCATATAGACCTCCAACAGTCCAGTTGAAGTTTTCTCGAAAACGTGTCCGAACGTGTCCTGTGTCGAATTCGTTTCGGGACTACCAATCTCTTGAAATAATTCACTGATTCCAAATATGTCAAAATAAATTCAAACCCATTCCTAAATGTTGAGTTAGAATTTATTTTCCTTATTTCAAAAATATGCCTATATGCATTTTTCCCTATTTTGCTTTATTAGGAAAATGCACAAACTACCTCGGAATTAACTTAGGAAGAGGTCACTTGAAGGTAAAACTCACTGATCAATATTTTACCTTGACCTTGGGATTCCTATTCCTAGATCTCTAGATAGGATCCGTTTCCTAATTTTTAATTTACTATTCACAATTTTTACTTTAATTAATTATAATATTAAAATAATGTTGCAACTTGTCCACTTGCTTCTTATTTCATTTTTCATTTTATTTTTATTTTTCTTGGCCCAAAATTTCGGTTGGCCTTATTTTTATTTTAATAAATGTTTATATTTTATTTTTTTATTTTTTTATTTTTATTTTTTTCCAAAAATTCCACAAAATCCCTAATTGGTCCATTATTGTATTTAGGCTTAAAAATACCTAAACTCAACTATTTTTCACAAAAATTTGCAATTAATTAGTAAATATATTTTTACTAATATTCAACCAATTTCCACTAATTTTTGAGCTTCCCATAATTATTACTGAATTTCCATTGTTAATGCTTAGGTAATTAGCTCAATATTACCTAATTACTCTTTTATCACTTGTTGATAATTTTCTTAATTACAATACCTCATTACCTTCATACTCTTGCATTAACCTTAGTATTTTCATGCCTCTTACACTATTCTATAATTTGTAAGGGTATTTTGGTCTTTATTACCTTTTGCACATTCTTGTACAATTTCTCCAATTTCATAATTTATTAAATTACCATAATTAGAGATATTATATTCTCCTAATTCACTTGGGCATTTTACTGCCTTTTAGGATTTTTCATAATTTTTCTAAGTTATTCTCGCCCTTAGGGGCATTTTCGTCATTTTGGCACTTTGGCCCTTAAACTCCCTAATTTCTTGCAGAAATTCTACTTAGAAAATAGACTATAATTATACAAGACCGGAGATTGAAATTTCACTTATCAGAAATATCCAACTTTTATTTATAATATTCCAGATAAGTATCCGGGTATTACAAAAATACCCCTGGAAAGGGTAATGACTTAGAAAAATTATGAAAAATCTTAAAAGGCAGTAAAATGACCAAGTAAATTATGAGAGTATATTATCTCCAATTTTGGTAATTTAATAAATTATGAACTTGGAGGAATTGATTAAGAATGCTCAAAAAGTATTGAAATGACTAAATTACCCTTGTAAATTATAAAGTAATGCAGAGGACATGAAAATGAAAATGTCAGAGCTAGAATTGTGAGACAATGGGGTATTCTAATTAATAAAATTATCAACTTGTGATAATTAAGTAATTAAGTAATATTGGGCTAATTACTTAAGCATAAGCAAAGAAAATTCAGAAATAATTATGTAAAACTCAAAAATTAGTAGAAAATGGTTGAAAATTAGTAAAAGTATATTTACTAATTAATTGGAAATTTTGAGAAAAATAGTTGAGTTTAGGTATTTTTAAGCCTAAATGCAATAATGGACCAATAGGAAAATTTTGTAAAAAAATTATGTAAAAAAATTATTTAATTAATTAAATAATTAATTAAATAATTAATCAAAAAAAAGGGAAATAAAAACGAAAAAAAAGGGCAGAAAAAAAAGAAAAGAAAAAAAAATGAAAATGAAATGAAAAATAAATATATGCAAGTGGTATTATTTTAATATTATAATTAATTAAAGCAAAAAAATGTGAATAGTAATTTAGAAATTAGGAAACGGATCCTATCTAGAGATCTAGGAATAGGAATTTCAAAGTCGAGGTAAAATATTGATCAGTGAGTTTTTACCTTCAAGTGACCTCTTCCTAAGTTAATTCCGACGTCGATTGTGCTTTTCCTAATAAGACGAAATAGGGAAAAATGCAGATAGGCACATTTTTGGATATGAAGGAAATAAATTCTAACTCAACATCTAGGAATGAGTTTGAATTTATATGAACATATTTGGAATCAGTGAATTTTTCTGAAGAAGTTGATGATTCCGTAAATACGTTTCGACACCGGACGCGTTCGGACACGTTTATCGAGAAAATTCAACCGGACTGTTGGAGCCCTATATGGGATCAAAATTTAGGTTAACTTGGACATTTCTAGTAAGTGAGGAAATGGTTTCAAAGTTGTAAATCCAGAATTTTGAAAGTTCTCCGAAATCACGCGAATCGGTACCGATCGGGAAATTCTATTAGACCGGTTTGGAGCAACCCAAGTCACCATTTTGGACCACTCCCTTGCAGCCACATCACCTCTGAATTTCGTCCAACTAGCTCCCATGGACAAGAATTATACACCATTTCAAGTTGGATTTTCCATGGTTAAGAACAACCTTGAAAATTCCATTTGTGTCCTTAGAAAATTCTATAAATAGGTGCCTTGCTCTTCATATTTCTTCACACCATTTCACTCCTTCCTTGGCCGAACCTAGAGGGAGAAAGTAGAGAGAGAAGCTCTGGGCAAAATTGTGCGAAGTCTTCAACGGGTAAGTCCTTCGGTCCTTAGTCTTTAGTTTTTAGTTCGGTAGTTAGTAGAATTGTTAGATAGTTTTAGTGTGTAGGGAATGAGATTCCTACTATTGTTTTTTAGGCCTCATTGCATTGAAAAATTCATGACGAGGTAAAAAACTTAGTAGGGATCGAGTACCTGAAAAGTTGAAGCTTTTATAGCTCTTTCAAGAGTAGGGGTTGTAATGCTAGAATAGCCTTCAAATTTTCAAGTATGATTGGATATCATATGGGAGGGCTATTTTAGTCTTTATTTTCGAAAATCAAAATGGCGTCGAAGTTCTGGCGAAATTTTGGGAAGAAAATTAGTCAGAGTAACGAAGTGCTGGCGAAATTCCGCCAATTAGGGGTATAGGGGCAAAATGATATTTTTTTACCTAAAATGCCAGTTATGATGTCAAATCACTAATGAAAGTGATATTACTCTTATAGGACATCGAAACTCGATCTGCCGCCGCTACGCCGCCGACGTGCCGCCGTTTCACGTTTTCCCGTAAAAGTACGTTTTCGCGAAGTACCTAACGTCGTCAACGAAGGTACGTTCGCGTCATCGTAACACTAATCTAGTGCCGCTCATATACATATATGTGATAGGTACATTCACGGATAGAGATTCTGTTAGGAGTCACCGAGATACATTCACGGTTAGAGACTCTGTTCAGGGTTACCGATTATACATACAGTTCACACGGGTTATAGATGTAGTAATACCGTTAGAGTTTTCCTAGCACTGAGGACACGACCGATCATCGTGGCACTGGTGAATAGTGCAGGCACTTTATGGGGCTTACATACTGCTTTACGCTTATGTACTGTCATTATATTGATCATTGCTGTTATTGTATGAATGTCTGTTGTCTATATACTGTTTTATTTGAGCATAAGGTTAACCGTTACCTGGGGTTCGATGCATGGACTCCAGCTCTTAACGTAGCGTCAAGTTCAGGATGACCACGGATCGGAGATCGAGGCAAGCTGCACGAGTAGGCTCATGGTTGGAGGGCATGTAGCATGAGTGAGCTCTTAGACGGAGATGTCACTTTATTATTTTCCGTATTTACCTAGGAGAACAATAGGATGTCAGATCAACACTGTATTACACTCTGGTTATCGTTTTAATGGTAATCAGTTACTCTTACGCTCCAAGGCTCGACTCTGATTTAAAAAAAAAAAAAAATTGCCTCTGGAATTGGGATGTTACAGTATATGTGCAATGAACAATATATTAATGTCATTACGGATAAATATTAAGTTAAAAAGGTGTGAAGCTCTTACACATACGAACACACAAAATTCAGAGATTCATTAATATATATGAATATCGAATTTCATACACAATAAATTAGACCGGCCACACCAATAAGTAATCCAAATAATAGAATTGGAAGTTATATAAGAAAAGAAATATTTTCACCCTTCCATTTATTGATAATTCAATGTATAAATAAAGTTAAAGCTAAGATACTACTTAACTGTAGAATATCTATTACGTATAAAGTTATTGAGAACTGTTTTACACGCCAACTCTTAAAAACGCTAGTCATTGAACCGGTTAGCTCACTAGTTCAAGGCTCATTGACTTAAAATTACAATATTTATAAAATGTAAAGAAACTTTTATTAATAAATTTATTAACTTAACATTCAAATCTAACGATGTTTTAACTAAGATTGCCGTAAAATGGTACATAACTTAAAATACAAATAAATATAGCATTTCTTCATAGTGTTCATTAGTTAAATACGCAATTATTAAAAAAAAGGTACAAGAATAATGTCTATAAGAGTACCAGAATCGAGTAAGAAAGTTAATTTATCATAAAAATGATAGTAGTTTGTATGAACAACAACAACAATAAAAATAAAAAATAAATAAATCTTATCCCACTAGGTGGGCTGGCTACATAGATCGCACAATTCCACTGTACTCTAACAAAAACCAAATCTTTGGATATATTATTAACCTAGGATCTCATTCTATAATCTCATTAAGTGTTCGCTTCAATCTTCCTCTACCTCTTTACAAAGGACTCCATCCCACTTGATTAACCCTCCTCACAGACTCGTCCAAGACCCACCTTAGAGGATTTTCCACCGCTTTTTACTCTATTGATACCACTCCAACTTGATTGCATATGTAATCATTACAAATAATATATTTTCTTATATGACCGTGCATTCATCACAACATCCTCATATTGGCTACTGCTACTTTATGTTCATGTCGCCCCTTTAAAGCTCAGCATTCACTACCATATAGTATTACTATTCTTATGGCAGTATGATAGAACTTCCCTTTTATCTTATTAGGTACTTTCCAAATGACACATAACTCTAGTAGCTTTTCTTTATTTATGCCTCCCAGCTTGATCATGACCAATTTCACTATCTTGTTGTATTATTGATCTCAATGTGTGGGATGACTTGATTTCCTAATTTAACCTTCAAATCTAACTTCTAATTTGGCTCTTATCAAAATTGCAATGCAAACAAATTGATACAAAGTACTAATTATATAAGTCCCGAATTTCATATTTCTTTATTCTTTACTATAAGTCTCAATTCAGAGTAAATGACTTGATTTGTAATAGTTTGTACTAACAACTATAACAAATTTAAGAACAAACAAAATGATGTGTTTAGATCAATTGAACCAATAACCCGTTTGATTTTCTTAGTTTTTCACAATTTTGACTGTTTTGTAGTACTCCCTCCGGTCCTAATTATAAGACAACATTTTGGGGTTGATTTTGGTCATAATTATAGGACAACTTTTTAGTTTTTGTCAATTTCTTCCTAAAATACCCATATTTTATTCTCTCAAGTGTGTTTGGTTTTTGGTGAGTATATGTATGTGGGTTGCAATACATACATGCACACACATGTGTGTGTCTATAAACATATATATGTATGTATGTATATGTGTGTGTCTATATATATATGCCTGTGTATATATGTATGTATGTATATATGTGTGCGTACATATATATGTATATCTATGTTTGTGTGTGTCAATAAATATGTGTATATATATATATGTGTGTGTACATACACAAACACACAAATATAAACACACACACACACACACACGCATACATACATATATTTGTGTGTGTAGATATATGGGTGTGTGTGTGTCTATATATGTATATATATGTATGTATGTAGATAGATCTATATGTATACATATATACACATATATGTATATATATAGTAAGATCATTATTTCAATTAGAAAACGTGTGGAAAGGAAAATTGGTCGGAGAGATATGTGGCGGGTTGTTGATTCACTTTTACTTATGTCATTTTAAATTTATGTAAGGGCATTTTAGAAAAATGAGTAAAATTAACTAATTTAACTCCTCTTCTTAATCTCTCCAAAATCGGTTAAATATGTCCTATAATTAGGACCGGAGGGAGTATTCTATAATTGGAACCACTTAAGAAACTATTTCACTAGTTTTAATTTAATCAGTTTGATCTGGTTCTGATTACAATGCTTTATTATACTATAGTTAAAATGGCATATATCGGATGGACAAACCAATTCAATGGCTAGAGCAAGTGGACGATATTTAATAATGTTACTCTAATTAGTACCGATCTTTTTATACTATCAACCGGTATCAGATGCTGCCCATCCTATGCCTTACACCGCTAGACCAGCTACCTGTTTTATTTCATTTCTATATAATCATTGCATATATTCCACTTAATAAGGTATACTTTACTCATGTTTTTAATTTTTTTTATGGGTTCCTTCCTTTAAAAAAAAAAACTGTTTTTTGAAAAATGTACACATATGAAAATCATAATAAGAACAATTTTTTTATTTAAAATGAAAAAAATAACATATTTGATATTTGAAATTTAGAATAGCTTTAATCAGTAATAAGCAATTATACTAATTTTATTTCCAAATTAAAGTAAGTAACTTTAAATGAAATTATAATTTCAATTAATATCTAAATTTAATTTAAAACTTTTCAAACAATAGTACTTTTTTCGATGGAAAAATTAATAAATACATCGCTGTGTGTGTTATGATAAGTAATTTATAGCATATAATTCAAACTTTAATCGAGCAAATCAAATAAGTCTTGGGGCATCATAGTGTCCAATGAAAACAGATCCTAACTGATAGAAAATACAGAGTAAAAATAAAGTAAGGGCATCGACTTTTTTGCCATAAAATTCCATTTCACTAGATAATTACGGTTTAGGATAAATTTATGAAGAGTATATAAGAGTTTAATTAATCCATACAAAAATTATGGAAATCAAAACCTGATCATTGGTTAAATGGCTTGAAATGGAAACTATGCATCCTCACATTTTTGTTGTTTGGTTAGTCCAATATAATGTAATGGCCATTACATAATACCACTATGATTCCCCTAAAATCAATAATAGGATTACATAAGGAACCCTATGTAATTCCCATCTCACATATTGTAATTCACCCTTTTCCTCAAATTCCCCTCACTCTTTCTAAGCCTCTATCATCTTCTTCCTTCTCCTCCAACGCTGGCAAAGCATCTTCTCCGACAAATGTCTCTCCCACTCTTTTCCTCTATGCAGATCTGTGATCAATTTTGGTTATTGTTCAGATTGTGTTCAAGAATAGTGATAAGGAAGAAGTGAACATATGAAGGAGGGAAGCTAAATAAGAATTTTTTTGAGAGGGTATTTTGATCTTTTTAAATTTATTTTTAGTTATTGAATACCAAAAATAATTATTATTTCACTACTTGTAATAGTATGCCAAACAACTTCATTGTAATCATTATTAAAATTTCATTATACTCTCCCAATTCCACGAACCAAATCAGCCTTTATGATAAAATAATGGGTTTATTTCTAGCTTGTGTGGTCATTGTTGATGAGCACAATTTACATAGAAATTTGATCAATACGAGACAAAATGACTTTTGTTTTTTTACCAGAAAGACAAAATATGACTTAAGCATTGAAACTTTTTTTTTTTTGTTTTGTTTTTGTTTTTTTTTTTTTTGCTAAAATTAAGCATTGAAACTTATGCTGGGCGTGATCGAGCTAATGAACACGCACATGGAAACATCGCATTGAAACTAACAGACGGTCCATTGATTAAGGGCCCATTTTAATGGTCCAGGAGTACATAATTTTTACAGATTTTAAACATAAAAATAGAAAATGAACTTTTCCTCTTTTTTAAAAGGAAAATTTTAAAATAAAATAATTAAAGACATATATTATTTTAAATATATACAAATAATCAATTTATAACAATCAAATCAAATTTTAATCAAGAAAAAAACATTAGGGGGAGATGGTGTGAAAAATATATATACTAATAATTAAATAAAGTAAGTACATTAAGTTAGATGAGGCCGGCTTTGTCGAAGGCAAAAAAAAAAAAAAACGAAAAAAGAAGAAAAGATGAGGCTTTGGGTCTCACAAGGCCATGTCCATTTATAGCTCGACTGGTCTCTTTCTATGGACAAAAGTCCATAGAAGGAGACCACTCTATGAGTATGGTTGATCAAGACAAGAAGACAGTACTAATTAGACATATGCCAACAGGAAATTTTAACTTATGCTATGCATGATTGAGTTAAAAACACATACAAACGATGGCAAAAATAGAAATAAAAACTAAGAACACATACAAACATAACAAAACAATTAATAGGTGTGTTCACAGGCGGGACAGGAGCACAAAAAGATCGTAGTCCCATTCGGAGAAGAGGCTTGGGATATGTAACTTCCCAAATTTTGGAACAAGCAGTTTACGAATACAATTGAGATAAGAAGGTTGTTAAACCAGAATGAGTCTAAAGTCTTAAGCTTATCATGATGGAAAAACTTAAGATAATTAATAAAGATTATTTTTGGACCGTGAAAAATTAGAGAAAAAAATTATGAAATGTTATTTTGAGGATATAGAAATATTATGAAGGGATTAATTACAAAAAAATTGGGCTAAATAGTTTAAAGTTATTATTTTGAATTTAAGGCTTATTTTCCCAAAAATTCAATGAAAAATATTTAGAGGAAATATTTTGTGTTAAAATTTTTAGATTCAATATTTATACCCTAGAAAAACTATTTGAGGAAGAAAAATCCTTAAATTGATTTTTTTTTTTGTTCAAAAGCTATTTATATTATTATTGTAAACCAGTGCAATACATGAAAACAAACCGAAGATGGAATACAAACAAAACCAAATCAAAGACAACAAAATAAGCCAAATACAAGAACAAACAATCACTGTACATTAAAGATTTAAGAGTATAAATAGAAGCATGGACAAAACCGGCCTCCTCGATATCAAAGGTTAGAAGTGACGTGAAAGAAAGTGTTGGTTGTAAAACCCATCCTAATGGGCACACCTCCTTATAAGTATTAGCTGCAATTAGAACAGCTGCACAGATACCCCATCTTGGAGTAAAGATAAAAGAAAACCCAACCTCAGAAAGAAGAAAACCCATGATATCCTGCAAAACACTTATGCTCCTCTGATCAAGCAAATATGGTGACCTCGACCACACACCGAAAAACACCTCTTGAAATCTTCCCCCAAGAACGCATATCCGAGCCACCAGGTGATAATCAAATCTAATAACGTTCAAACAACCATCCAACTAAGAGGATTTATACTTAGATATCACAGATCTGTTTATTTCCTGAGAAAACAAGAACATCACCACAAAACCCAACACCACAAAAAAGAAAAAGACATATAGCTCTCACCGTTGCAGAACAGATCTGAAGAAGGAGAGGATAAAACTCGCCACAAGGATGAGAGAAGTCTACAACCACCAGAAATCAGAGGGAGAAGGCCACAGATCAAAGATCTGGGAACCGATCTACCACTTTGACACAGTTGTGACATAGAATGATACTCACCGGCGGCTTGTGATAGTGCCATAAGCCGCCGGCGAGAAAGGGATGAAGGAGGATCGTGAGGTAGAGAAGAGAGAATTCATATTTTAGGGTTTGTAAAGAGATTTTCGACCAGATTCCATAAATTGAATTAAGGATTAATTTCTAACACTTATCCAATATTTGTAACTACATGAGTAAAGGACCAAGTTGCAAATAAAAGTCTTATAAAGGACCAAATAAGATTATTTTGTAGTGGGCCCCATACTACTTACATGCATGACACTTGGGCAGCCCGCCTATTTTGCACACGCCTCCCTCCTTTCTTGTATGAGTGCCACATACACACTCTCTCCTTCCTCTCATGCCACCTCACGCCTCCCTCTCTAGCTAGTGTTTGGACACCTCACACACCCCCTCAATTAATTCATTTCGGCAGCACCCTACTCCCCCATTTTCTCATTCATTCATTTCGGCCACAATATAAGAAAATGAGAGGGTGAGTGCGTGAGAGAGGGAGCCGAGAGTGAGGGAGTCCGAGAGCGAGAGTGAGTCGCTAAAAGAAGAGGAGAGGTGTAATATCCTGAATTTTGGGCTAAGAAATTTGAGGATAAGCCTATATTAAATGACGACTAAGCTAAGTTCAGGAAATATAATATTAAATTTTGAAAATATTATTTGTTTAAGTTGGAAATTACTTGTTGATTTTGGTTAACAAGTAAATTTTTAAGGATTTTATATTTACATTGGGATTATTCAAATATGAGATATGGATATCCTAAGAACACCATTATTGTCGAAATAATGGTAAAGGAAAAGGGGGGAAAATGAATTTATTAAATTTTGAGTTAATAAAGAATTAAATTAATTTGATGAGATTGGAGGGGATTAAAGACAATTTTGGACTCTCTTTCTTATGATTGATTTCGTCTAACAAGAGACAATGAGAGTAATGGTGAATCAATATTATGTGTACATGTGTAAGTTAAAGAATAAGAGATGAAGTTTTATGTATGGCTAGGAATATTCCAAGTAGACCAAGACATGTTGACACATGAAATGAAAGATTGTAAAGAGAACACATATGCATTATTTCTAATGGAAAATTGGAGATTAGAATTCTTGTTCAATGAGCCATTATTTTTTTGGCTCTACGTGGAAGCATGGAAAAAGGAAGAAGGTTCAATAAAAAAAAATATAGGATTAAAAGAGCAATTAAAGAACCATAAAATGCCACATCATGTGATAGGTAAAATATGTGGTGTCGAAGTGGCCAACAATATAATGTAAGTAAAAAGAAGAGGTAAATAGATGACATGTGGTAGGTAGCAATTGTGGAAGGAGAAGAGGCCAACAAAGCAAAGGTAATGGAAGTGAAATTGATGATTTTATCCTCCTATTAACCAAAGATTTCGAAACATATGAAGGGAGACATGCAAGCCAAGATTTGACCACATGTTTAAGGTAAATTGGAAATCTCTAAAGAGGCCATATTTCGGCCAAATATAAGAAGGAAAAAGGGAGAATGTGAGACCATGTAAAAAGAGACTTAAGGCAAGGGTGAATAGGTAATTGACTTGAGGGTTATTTGAGTCATTAGCCAACAATTATAAAATACCATCTTACCCTTTTGCCTTGTGTAATTTCGTCCAGGAGCTCTAGAGAAGAGGAACACCAAAAAACTTAGTGACAAGGGAAGGAAAAAGGAAGAGAAGTCGAAGAAACCTAAAGTAAGGCATGTTGGATTAGGTTTCCACTTCTCTTCTTCAATGTTCATCTTCAAATTTCATGAGTTTCATAAAGGAAACTAATTCTCATGGTGTTTCCTAAGGGGAGGCCGAAAGTTGAAAGGAAAGGAAGGAAGAACAAAGGACTTCACAAATGTAAGTAAGTGTGTACATGACTTTGTGCACTTGAATATGTTGTTATTTTGAATTATTCTACTCTTATTTTGTAGATTTGAAGACTATGACTTGAAGATGAGGATGCCATACAAGGACTTGATATGTATATTTAAGAATAAAATAGGCCTCAATATGGAATAATAAGACAAAATCTTACATAAAATCATACGGAATGTAAAGATAAAATAAGTTCTCAATGTTGATGGTAGTTCCGGCCAGACCAAAGCACAAAGGAGCAATATGATTTTGGATACTTTGACCTTCCCAAAGTGTTCAAAATGGAAAATAGCATAGGATTAAGGTTAAACCATAATTTATGAAAGCCTAACGATTGCATTAAGAAACTTACAAAAGTTGTCCAGTAAAAATCCTGTCAAAGCAGCAAGCTTGTGATGTATTGTTGGAGAAAAAACGAGGTAAGTAATTATGAAATTTTCTAGAATTGAAGTAGATGTCACAAGCTTTAATTTGATAGGTAACTTGTAATTCTTGGATTTATATACAAAAAGTTATGAATTTCTAAAGTTGACCCTTAATTTTGGAATTGAAATGTGGACAGCAAATGTATTTTAGTAAACCTGGAAAATCACGAAATTTTGTGGTTGATGGAGATATGTTTATTTGAAAATAGACATATCAAGAGTCAATTAGGCTTTGGAATCACTTAATTTAGACATGTGGATGATTAATTATGAATTTTCCAAGATTGGTGACAAATTCTGGGAAAAATCTGAAAATGAAAGTGAAAAGGGCAAGAATGGAAAACTTTGTCGTTTCTGAAATTTAATAAAGGACTTTTAGCTAGAGAAGGATTAAACGGTAATTAATCCAAGTATTATTTGAATTAAAGAGAATTTACATAAATGATGAATATTATTTATAATTATAGGAAGAGTCGTCGCCTGGAGTTTTTAAAAGAAATTTGGTAGTGATTGTCAGTCTAAAAATCTACCAAGTAGTAACTCTAATCTCACGTACTTTGTATATCTGTCTTTACTTGTTTGTACCATGATTGTGATTCGTGTCTGGGACACGCGTATATTTGCATTCAGTTGTTATGGTTGTTTTCCCAACGCTGTGGATCTGGAACTTGTTGTGTGCTCTGCAGTCATCACTGTGTGCATATATTACTGCTTGTTTCGAGATTGGCTGTGTGCCTTGCTGTGTGCTATTCCATAGTCAACGCTGTGTGCATTATGTGACTGCGCATACACTGAATGCCATACTCTTTATTTTCATGATTGTGGTTGACTACCACATGTTGTTTATACATTGTACTTGATATTTATATTTTACTCTAGGATCCTTTAGGATTCCAGCCCCTATTGCTACCTTTGAATTATACAACATGAAAGTGGAATATCACCTAGAGGGGGGATGAATAGGTGATCTCAATTTCTTTTCGAAGATTCACACAGAAACATAAATTAAACAAAGACCGATAGAACAAATAGACACGGAGCGATTTATACTGGTTCGGTCTAATACTTCGACCTATGTCCAGTCCCAAGCACACCTTGGGATTTCCACTAACTCTTTCAAATATGAATAAAACTCAGGATGATCCTTTCTCACTCGGACTCACTCCCCCTTACAAGTTGCAAACGTACACCCACACTTAAGGTTCCACAACCTTAAGCTTTACCAACTAAACAGTAATCAAATAAGTATTTAAGAAAACTCCTCACTGAGTAGATAAGTGATAATCACTGAAGTGCTAGATATTCGAAGATAATTAATGAAACAATAAATACAATAAACTCGAATTGAATGCACAAAGTTTTCGGTGGTTGGCGGAATTGAATTTGGTGAGCTTTTATAGAGTACGCCATTAATGTCGTTGTGAACCTTCAAGAAATAGCCGTTGAGACTCTTCGTGTTTCCGTTAAACACAGAAGCAAGACAGCTGTGAATATTTGAACGTTGCTTCATTAAATGTTCTCGGCGGTGACGAACTTATGCAGAGAGATAATCAGAGTAAAAGTTGGAATAAGTATTCCTCGAAAGAATGTTTTCGTCTGCTGCACTCTTTAATTCCTGATGTTGCTCTATTTCTTTGTCTAGCATTTAATGTGTTGCCACGATGGATTGCCTTTCGCTTGAATTCAAATATAGCAGGGTTAATCAACTAGAATTCAAACAAAAGAATGATTAGATATGATATAAGTGAGTTTGAAGATGATTAACAAATATTGGATAGTAACCCATAAATTTCGGAAGATTTTAAACCTGCATGAGTTAATTGTATAATTTCCAGAAAGATCATTCTCGAGAATTGATCTATCATTCTCGAGAATCATGTTCAAGATAATGAGTTATACAAGACAAACCTTAAGGTATTATTGAGAATTGATTGTAGGATTCTCGAGAATCCCATGTTCAGAGAACTACCATGAAGATTCATGATGCCTATTCTCAAGAATTGAATTCTCATTCTCGAGAATCACACGGTAATGATTTTCCGTAGATAGCAAGCATTCTCGAGAATTTTTATCTCATTCTCGAGAATCATATGTTCACTTAAGCACAAAATAAGTAAGCTTCTTCCATTCTCGAGAATGCTAAATGGCAATAAAATATTTTTAAAAAATTAGAGAGTATGTTGTCTCTAATTTAGATAATTTATGGAATTATCTTCCTTGGAAAATAATGAAGTGAAAATTAATATTATTTTGGGGAACATAAGTTGCCCCATGATTTTTAATTTTTTACATGGAGTATAAATTACCAATGTTAGTCCAATAGTTGTGAGATAATAATTAATCTCAATTAAGAAAATTGTCAACAGTTAGTAAGTGATTAAATAAATAATTAATGGCTAATTGTTTAAGTATGAGTAAATGAAGTATTCAAAGTGAATTATTTAAAACCTCTAAATTGGGGTTAATGACCAATAAGGGATCATGATTGGTGCAAAGAATATTGCTAAGTAATTTGGCACAATGAAGAAGTATATAAGGTGAATTACATAAAATCCCTAAAATTAACCAACAAAGGATTAAGCAATAAGATAATTATCTAATTAGATAATTAAAGCATAAATTAAATAAATAAAGAAGAGAGTTGACAAGTCAAAATGGGGGAGGAAAACCGAAATTAGAGAGTATGGCGTGAACATGGTTGTGGTTTAAAGAATATTCTAAGGAAAAAGAATATTATGTGAGATATTTTGAGAAAAAGCAAATAGGATAAACGAGAACCGATAGAAACTAAATCCTATCTCAAAATATATGGACTAAGTGTTTAACAGCAGGACTTATTATAAACCAGTGTATTTTTATCCCGGAGTGGGCTATCTTCGAAGTCATTTCCGTAACCGACGGAAAGATTAAGAGATAAGACGAAAAAGATATTTTGTGAAAAAGGGCAGATAGTATAAATGAGAACCAATGGAAAATAAATCCTACTTTGAAATCCTTGGATTAGGTGGTGAACAACTGGACATATTATGAATCAGTGGATTTTTATCTTGAAGTTGATGTTACCGGAAGTCATTTCCGTAACCGACGGTGTTTGTCCGAAAATGTTCGGCAGGCTTCGAAATACTCTGAATGGAATCGTAAATTTTATTAATCCACATATTTCTCAAAAGTAAACAGAGACCTTCAAGACCACATCGATGGATTTTTATGATTTTCTAAGATTACGCGATTAGAACACCGAACAGGGAACTTTATCGGTAGAACCTCCATAAAGCACATGGATGACATCATCAAAGCACATGGGTGACATCATGGGGATGATGTCATATGGAGGAAAGAGAAAAGGATGGATGGATGAGATCAAAACTTCTTCACTAAGTTAGATCCGACGGTCGAGAATCGAGCAGAAGAAGTTCAAAGGAACTACCAAAATGCCATAGACTTTTCCTATAAATAGGCCATTCATTTCATTGCAAAACTCACCAATTCACTTGAGCATTTTGAAATCTAGTGAGAGGTTAGAGAGAAGGAGGAGCCCGGAGGAAGAAGCAGCGAAGTTCTGGGTAATTTCTTCGGTCCCTAGTCTTGAGTTCTAGTTTCGTTCGGTAGTTCTTGAAGTTTTAGGGTAGATGTTATTTTGATCTTTAATCTTCCAGTATATTGTAGATATCATGTTTAGGGTTAAATATGATATATATTTCGAAAATTATGATGGAGAAAGAGATATGTCAAAATTTTGGAAGATTAGAGTCAAAGTAACGAAGTTCTGGCGAAATTCCGCCGACTAGTGGGGTCAGGGGTAAAATGGTAATTTGGGACTAAAGTGTCCGTTATAATGATTGATCATTAATGAATACGTTGTTATCCTTATAGGATACCTGTGATTACGTTCTGACCAACAGTTGTACCGTATATCGTCAACGAAGGTCTGGGTAATTTCTTCGGTCCCTAGTCTTGAGTTCCAGTTTTGTTCGGTAGTTCTTGAAGTTCTAGGGTAGATGTTGTTTTGATATTTAATCATCCAGTATATTGTAGATATCATGATTTAGGGTTAAATATGATATATATTTCGAAAATTATGATGGAGAAAGAGATATGTCAAAATTTTGGAAGATTAGAGTCAAAGTAACGAAGTTCTGGCGAAATTCTGCCGACTAGTGGGGTCAGGGGTAAAATGGTAATTTAGGACTAAAGTGTTCGTTATAATGATTGATCATTAATGAATACGCTATTATCCTTATAGGATACCTGTGATTACGTTCTGACCAACAGTTGTACCGTATATCGTCAACGAATGTACGTTCGCATACTGTAACACTAACGCTGATGTTTATTGTATGCATATATGTGATATGTGTGCTGTATGTGATAGCTAATAGCTTTGCTGTATGTTTATGTACAGTTGGGGTATGTACGTTCCAATACTATAACACTAACGCTGATATTTATTGTATGCATATATGTGATATGTGTGTTGTATGTGATAGCTGATAGCTTTGCTGTATGTTTATGTACAGTTGGGGTATGTACGTTCGCGTACTATAACACTAACTCTGATGTTTATTTTATGCGTATATGTGCTATGTGTATGGTATGCTTATATGAGGTAGCTGATAGCTCTGTGGTATGTTCATGTATTGTTGTTATGCTTGCTGTATTGGGATACGTTTGCTAGGTGTGAAATGCTAGGTGTGAAACGATTGCTAGGTGTGAAACGGCTGCTAGGTGTGACACGATAGCTAGGTGTGACATATCTGCCAGGGGGTTATATGCTGTTGGGATATGCTTGTTTGTTGTATCTGTAATGCATATGTTGTGTATGTAAACATGAGGTTAACCGTTACCTGAAGTCCGGTGTGGACCTCATCTCTTAACATAGCATCAGGGTCGGGAGGACCGAGGACCGAGGATAAAGGCAAGCTGCACGCATAGAGACTCGGCTGAAGACAATCTTTTGTTGTCATGGCGTGGGAATCGACAGGGAGACACTTCTGTCGTTGTTTACATTTGAAAACACTCGGATCAATGTATCGTTACTACAGTTAGCCAGTTGGCATTTTGAATATATATCAGTTACTCTTATGCTCCGATGCTCTACTCTGATGGAAAAAAAAAAATATACTGCTTTTGAAAACAGGATGTTACAAATTATGTCTTAAGCTCAAATTTTTATTTATTTAATATGCTGGGGCTTCATGCATACGCAGCATATATGATACATACAGTACAGTACAAATTCAAGGACATAAAGCAGAGGATTACATATCCATTTATTTTATTAAGTACATTTTTTATTTATTGAAGTGCCAATAATATGGCAACATACAAGCCTTTTTTTTTTTTTTTGGTCAAGAGCAACATACAAGCCCATAATTATTTAAAATGCTATCAGAAAAGCACTTCCACAACAGATTCAATAAGTGGCTGAAAGACTGAAGAATCCTCTCTTCAGTTTCGAAGCTCTCTTCCCAAGACGACGAAGTTTTTCTTCATAAACAATTTGAGCCACCCTACAAAGGTAAAAATTAAACATAAAATAGTTATTGTAAACACAGTATATGTAATAAATTTAATTTCAATAAATAAAACTCTACTACATATATATAGGAGTTCTCTAAAAAGAAAAATGGAAGTGAAGATAGCACTCAACAAAATTATTTAACACAACTTTTTTAGCAAAAAAAAAAAAAAAAAACACACACACACACAGCCTTTTAATTAATAACTCATCTGAAGATTTGATTATTGATAGAATATATTGGTGAGTACTGGAATAACTTTTTGTCGATGTTGTTCTGTCTATTTGTAAACACACACACAGAGCCTTTTAATTAATAACACACACACTGCTGGAATATATTGTCTATTTGATATCAAACACCGCACAATGCAAGTATAATATTTGTAAACAAGTTTAGTTGCAATTTTTGTTTTGGCGTGTTAAACGTACGTACCTGTCCAGAGCTTCAGTATTGGTACCTTCACCAGTTTCCTCAGGGACAAAAGTATCCACATTCATCCTTTTAACTGGCTCCTTCAACAAATTGTTTCCTGCTGCTTCAAGTTTATCCATGTTTGCGTCTGAAGCATTATCCGATTGAATGTCTGCATCTAAATTGTATTCCTGCCCCAAATATTTGATGAATGCCCAAAATATTTTTATACATGCATATATGATATAACAAATTTTACATGATTAACAACTAATTACTTCCTTCACTCCTATTTACGAGACCTTAATTATTGGCACCTAATACTTCTCCTTACAATATTATATTTAATGAAACATTAATAATACATTTTTTCCCTTCACTCTTAGTTTAAAATTTAAATAATTTCTTTAGTTTTAATTATCAGGAATAGCTTGCCTTCCAGATTCTATTTTTTTTTTTAAAAAAAAAAAATTGTATCAATTGATTGCATATATTAAAGTGAGTTTTCATCCATGGGACAAAAATTTAAAGGGGTATTTTGCGGAATTAAACCAATACATTTGTTATAAATAACTAACTCAACTAATTTTTTTAATAAATGGATGTTAGTTATCGAGCTCTTACATTTAGCGCCGAACGAAATACCTTTTTGGACCTATTTATAAGAAACAAGTTACAGTTAAAATACCTGAATACGAAGGTAGTTTTCTGGCTGAACTTTGAAAGTTGAGTTAATGTAATATTCATCCATGGCTGAATTTGCAGCTGAATACATAGTTAGAGTGTTATTTTTCCAATCCTCATAAGTCCAAGTACGATTGGCATCAAAACCTGCAGTAGTGGGGTTTACAGATCCAGTTCCTATGGATACCAAAAAGACTTCTCTATTCTTGTATTCTTCTTGTCGTAACACCTCACCAATCGCAAGCCTTGCCTGAAATATTATAGTTAAAACAATACCTAATTATGGACAGATAAGAATAATTAATGGCTTGATTGTATGATTTTCCCCCTTCTATTTTTAAAATTTATATTTTTTTAATGAAATAAACTACTGATATGACTCTCTCACATCAGGAAGCCACATAAGTAAAATATGGTTTATAAGTAGGGATTCTCCCATCTAATAGCAGGCTAGTCTTTTAGGATGGACGCCATAACATATAACTATATCATCTTGACCGACATTCTAAAATTCAATAATGTAGAATAATTTATACAAATCGTGTATTGATTATTAATCTTTCAACAGTGATATGAATACATATGCGTGTATGTATATATGTGTATGTACGCACATAAACGTATGTTGATACGTATATGGTTTTCATGTTTTGAGAGAGAGAGAGAGAGAGTAATGGAACTTAAAATTACCGGCATAGATGCGATGAAAAGACCATCAACGAGATTAAATTCAGTATTTTGATACTTAAAGTAATAGGGCGGAAACTCGGTCGGTGCTGCTGAGGTTCCAATACATGCGTCCGACAGTTTGACGTTTAAGTGAGGAACATCCTTTACCTGCATCGTTAAACCACATCTCATATATATATAGTTAGCTCAGTGGTAACTCTCGATAGGATTTTTTTTTTCCTAGTAATGAGTTAGTTCATTAAGTAGGAATAGAAACACACACAAACTAACCTTCAAGGTTGAGAATATAGCTGGCTGAAGAAGCTTGATGTCGAAGGAAGAAATGACAACATTTGTGGTTGTCTGGTTAACAAGTGTTTCATCCAATTTCTCAGCCGCTATTTTTCGTAAATACGTCCCGTTAAACTTCGGACAGGTGATCCCACCATGGCTGTTGTCAAGAAAACAAAGATATATATCATTTTAACACTGCTTTGAATAATATATTGTTTTTAGGGCAAATGGAAGGGGCTTGATTACCCCTCAAATAAAGTCAATAATTTGAGTTATGACCAATTATTTGTAAACAAAAGTAATCTGAATTATCACGAACAATATGAAGCAGGTTTCGAAACCATCTTTATTGGGCAAAAATATATTAGAAATAACTTAAGTCGGTTGATAAGGCTTACCTCAACTTTATACACATTCAATACGATGTCAAACCAATCCATATGGGACTCTCTTAATATATTGTAATAGACACATAATATAAGCCTACACATACCAGTTGGGGTCTTCAGTGAAGATGGAAGGACCATGCTGTCTGTAAAACTGGAGAATGTCATCAGCAGAATAAAGAGGACGATCCTTGTTTTGAGGGTCAGGAGCTGTGAGAAGTGCAGCTATAAGACCTCCAGTGCTTGTCCCAGCAACCACATCAAAATACTCGGCTATTCTTGCACTTGAGTTCCATTTCTGAGTATATGGTACATCAAAATTATACATACTTATTGTTCTTGAAAATGAGCACTTCTTTCTTTACGAAATATGAATAATTTATACAAACGTATACATGCATGTACAATTAAATACCTGGAGGGAAAGTTCAAGCTGTTTAAGGATAACTGAGGGGAGAATCCCTTTAATACCTCCTCCATCAATGGCAAGGACTCTGACCTTTCCTTCTTCCACAGCCATTAGTTGATTAGAGAATGCAACAAGTAACAGAAGGAACATAACTATTTTTGACATTTTTAGGGTTCAGAAACACACAATTTAGATGAGACTGTTAGGGCTTGAGTGGTCTTCGTTAATGAGTTAGGGTTTATATAGAAATTTGATCAAGATGAGACAAAATATTAAGGCTAAATTACAAAAAATATCCTCAACATTGGACTATATACAAATAACCCCCTTAACCCTTAAAACTTGGGGCAGGGAGTGCCTTCTACGCCTTCAGTGATGCGCCCTTCTTGCTGCCCCTCAATTTTGGAGAACTTCTAAAATGTTTTTACATCATTATTTTGATCATTAGATTCTACATGAAATGAGTGAAATTTTGATATCTTACAAGACTTTAAATAAAAAAGAGACTACAAAATTTTGGAGTCATGAATATTTGAAAAATTGTAAAAAATTGAAAACAGCTTTGTTTTTTACCCCTAAGATATCAAAATGTCACTCATTTCATGTAAAATATAATGATCAAAAGAACCACAAATAAACTTTTTTTTTTTTTTTTGCTCAAATGAAGAAACTATTTGGGAAGTGCCCCAAAATTGAGGGACAGTAAGGGACCCATAACCAAAGGCTTAATAGGCACCCATGCCCTTAAGACTTAATCCTCCCTCGAGTCCTTAATATAAAAGCGACTTAACTAAATTGAGTATAATAAGGAAAAAATAAATTAGTTAATTATAAAAAATATGATTTGATCTCTATCAAATACCCATGTATAACATTATATTATATATTAGTTTATAAGTTAGATAAGTTAGCTAGTTTGGGGGGAAATGATGAATATAAGAGATAAAATGGATTGTAATCTTATATTTTGAACCAAATTCAACACCAAACTTCCCTAAGCCTTCAAATTTGTGCAGATACCTCCCAACTATCAACTAATTATATACCCCTACATGCATTGAACCACTTTAAACTATGTTTTGATAAGTAATGTACAAAATTAATTGTATGAGTTATATATATAAACGTCAGAGTGTAATAAGTTCCTTGTAAAGTTTCAAAAGTTAGAGAAGTTATATGTAGATGATCTAAAGTTCAGGGGATTATGTATAATTTAACAAAATAATTATGCATAAGCCAAATAAAAATGGAACATATGCAACCCGTGATTGAATAAAAGAACACATAGAAACGTACCATTTAATCTAATGGTCCAATTTGGTGGTCCGTGAGTTCATATTATGTTTACACAAAACTCAAGATTTATTTTTCCTATTTAATCATTCTTTTGGTCGGCAATTTTACATATTTTTTGTAGTTAAAATTTGTAATTGAATCTTTTATACACACACATACACACACACACGTGTGTGGTTGGAATTTTTTACATGAATATATGGATGTAATTGAATATTATAATTTATGAGTAATTAGAAAAGTATATGTGCAATGAACAACATATCACTGTCATTACGGATAAATATTAAGTTAAAAAAGTGTGAAGCTCTTACACAGTTACACATACGCTCACACAAAATTCATAGATTCATTCATCCTTAATTGCGAGTTGATATACTTTAATGGGGTTTAAACTTCTCATGTTGCATGAGAAGAAGAAGATTCCTCCACACACATGAAATGATGGGACCCACACATATATATAATGAGTATTATATATATATGTGGGTCCCACCATTTCATGTGTATGTGACATGAGAAAACACTTCTCCTACAACATAAGAAGTGTTTTTCCCTACTTTAATATACATGAATATCCAATTTCATACACAATAAATTAGACCGGGCACACGAATATGTAATCCAAATAATAGAATTGGAAGTTATATAAGAAAAGAAATATTTTCACACTTCCATTTATAGATAATTAAATGTATAATTAAAATTAAGGATACTGTACTACTTAGTTAACTGTAGAATATATATGACCAATAAAGTTATTGAGAATTTTTTTACTCGCCGACTCATAAAAACGCTAGCCATTCAGTTTCTTTTTTTTTTTTTTTGATCGAAAAACGAAAACAAACTGGTTATCTCACTAGTTCAAGGCTCATTGACTTAAAATTACAATATTTTTAGTTTAATACATTACTATTATGAAACTAAAGGAAATCTGAAATAAGAAAGAAGAGGAAGATAAGAAAGAGAGAATTCTAGAGTGAAAATGGAGAGTAATTCTTATTCACTTGTGTTTCCTGTGTTTCTACAATGCTTTATATAGGGCCTCTATTAATTTATAGAACTCTAAGGGTCACCACCAAGGCTCACCAACAAAGGTCAGGAATCAATAGACATCCATATAATTAATATATTCAAAATATTCCCCCTTGGATGTTCATTATGAATGTTCCTCATTAAAAGCTTTAACTAGGAAAAACCTAGCCAAAGAAAAGAGTACATCATTTATTGTTATATTGTCCAATGTTGTCTCCATAAAAACCTTCATAGAAAACCCAGTGGGATAAAACTTAGATAAGAGAAAAAAATTGCAACGTCTATCGACTCTCACTCTTGATGACATCAGTTTTACTTCCCCTCATAACAACATCACTTTCAATGTCTTTTCGATATATATATTTTAGCCGTCAAACATTACATTGTTGGTTATGGGACAATAAAAGAATTTTCATGAAAATCACCCAATCTTATTTTCGTTGTCCATTGTGTATCTACAAGAACTAAATTTTACAATTAAAATCATAATGAATACATCATCTCTAAATATTCTCATAAGTATAAGGTACTTCTAGAATATCAAATAATATATATTTTGCAAGCAAAACCATCTTCGGACATGCTTCTAGCATTTTGGATCATTTGAAGATTCTTATGCAAACTTTATTATTTATTGAGCTATATGCATAGACTATATATAACAAAATCAAAAAGACGCATAATTTTTCTTTCATAAACTACCAAAGTAATAATATATACAAAATTATTGTATTCACCACAAAATCAGTCTCATCATAGTCATATTAGACATTGCGAAAATCTTTATTTTTCACATAAACACATAAACATTCATATATCCCAAAATACTATCATATTTCCAATGTTTAGATTGCAGGTCCTTAACTATCATAATATAATCAAATTTTCATTGCGTCTTTTTCAATTTTTCACTTCTCCTTTTGGCCAATCATCTTTATGTCTACTTCTTATGACACATCTTTATATAATATCTTCATTTGATCACATGATATCATTTTCAAAAATTGTTGTCACCAATTTTATCTTTTCGGTTCCATTTTTCCAGTTTTGACATAACTTAACAAGATCTATACTACTTTTCAGGTACCTGAACCTCTCTTGAGGTTTTTGCAATTAGTTATATCTCAACACTCTTCTGGAGCACCTATCTCCTTAATATGATCATCTTAATTATATGCTCCAATTTATCCATAATATTTATATTTGGAACCAAATAGTTTCTCATGTTTTGGATATGTCTCACTTTTATTCATACTTATTGGAACATTTTTCACTAGAATATGAGATTTAGTAACTCTCACTTAGGTAAGTAATTCCATCTGGAAAATATTTTATAATATTGCATGAATGCATAACCTGTTGAACCTCTGGTTCATATGTATTCAAGGATATATATATATATATATATATATATATATATAGACACACTCACACACACACTTAATAGTAATAATGCATTCCATGTATTCTCTTTCCCAGCTATTCAATTTATCCCCCTCATGTTAGGAAAACAATGTCAAATTAAAACTAACTAATCATACGGTATAAGTCTCCTAAATCAATTTGTTTCCGTTTTTTTTTTTTTTTTTTTTGCCCGAACCCATTTGTTTCCTTTAGAAACATCATTTTGTTTCATTTAGAGACAAACAAGAAGGAGGAGGTTCTTACCCAACATTTATCTCAACTTTCTTTCTATATCCATCTATGTGCATTATGGTGGATTAATAAGCATTGCACATTCAAGCCTTTTATGATGAAATTTGTCTAGCTCCTGATCAAATGCCAATTTTATCAGGAGAATTTTGTTGGCTTGTATAAATGCTGCAATATATAAGATCCAATATACCAACATTGAAATACAAATTTTTTGCCTCATAAGTATTGATCTAGCTATTTGTAGAGGCTTTAATACATGATTTCTGGATTGTATAATCTGGAAATTGCACGCCTAACATAATGATTTATTCAGACATTATTGCAAACTTTAGGTTGCAAGTTAATAATAGGAGTAACTACCATTTTTGGTCCTTTACAAAAAACGCAATCCTCATTTAGGAATGCTAATTGGGATTACAAAATCATACTATGGAAATTATATTTAATGGCATATATTACATTTAATGAGGATTACAAAATCCTCATTCAAGCCTTTTATGATGAAATTTGTCTAGCTCCTGATCAAATGCCAATTTTATCGGGAGAATTTTGTTGGCTTGTATAAATGCTGCAATATATAAGATCCAATATACCAACATTGAAATACAAAATTTTTTGCCTCATAAGTATTGATCTAGCTATTTGTAGAGGCTTTAATACATGATTTCTGGATTGTATAATCTGGAAATTGCACGCCTAACATAATGATTTTTTCAGACATTATTGCAAACTTTAGGTTGCAAGTTAATAATAGGAGTAACTACCATTTTTGGTCCTTTACAAAAAACGCAATCCTCATTTAGGAATGCTAATTGGGATTACAAAATCATACTATGGCAATTATATTTAATGGCATATAAAACACTTCATTAAGGAGTGCTAATTGGGATTACAAAATCAGCTCCCATGGTCCACAAAAAGGACGTATGAGAGCACATGGGGGGGAGAGAGAGAGTGAGTTATTATTTAATAATATTTATAAGAGCACATGTGTTTTAACAAAAGGATCTTCAATAGTAATTAGATTTTTCTGACAACAATGAAGGGTGAGGATCAAGTTTAATAAAGTAAGTGTGATCCAATGGCTAGGGATCAAAGTGATTGGGTGTGGTAGTTTTTTTGTGAGCTTGGAATTTTTGCTATAAATAGGGGCTCAACCCCTCTTCATTTTTCACACCAAATCAACTCCAAGTAGCTGATTTCTAAGAAGTGAGAGTGAGTGTTCTTGGAGCAAGGTGAAGGAGCAAGAACTTCAAGAGGTAAGTTCTTGAGCTTTAGTCTTTAGTTTTGATAGAATGTTAGTTTAATCTAGAAAATTAGGAAGTAAATTCCTATACTTGTTTTTAGGCCTCCTTGCATTGAAAAATGCCTAATGAGGTGAAAACTTGTTGGGAAATAATTTTTAGAGTTAATGGAACAAGATAGTGAAAGATAGGAAATTTTCAGTTTTCTGGGTTGCTGGAGTCAGTCTTGTTTAAGTCATTGTTTTATATATCAAATGAGGTCATTAAATCATGAAATGTTACAGGGTTAACTTAGACATGTAGGGCTTTCCATTGATATAAAATTTGTAGTGTTTTGAGTTCTGTACAAGGAGATAAAAATTCTTAAAGTTGGGTCATTTATTTTGGACTGTATTATTTGAATATTTGGATAATTGTATCACTAAGGTGCCGACCGGATACACCGCAAAGATTTTTAAGTTTGTAGCCACTTATCAGTTACTTACTCACTTAATCCAACTTATACGCTTAACCGCTCCACTCTGATGATATTCTCATATACTGCTTATTAGTATTCATAATGGGTAGTATTGAATATGGGGTGTTACATGTGAAAATCAGTTCCTTTGGTCATTGGTGGTATCTGAATTTTCTTCATGGATAATAACCAAATAACCCTTCGCTAGAAACCACCTTCGTGTAAAATGACGCCATCAGACCAAGCTATATAAAATTAATTAATTAAATAATAAATAAAAACGAAAATTTAAAAGAAAAGGACCAGATTATTGACTGAAATTATTGAGCAAAGATGGATAAGATTTGAAGAGTAATATCTAGATATTAAGTTGCAAGTGGCATTATTATATAATATATGTAAATAGTAAAAAGGTAAATAAACACCGATGGAGATCGGATCCTATCTAGAGAACCAAGAATAGGTTTTCCAAAGTCAATGTAAAATATTGATCAGTAGATTTTTATCTTCAGTTAGACTTTTCCGGAAGTTGATTCCGAAGTCGGTAGAGCATTTTCCTAATAAGACGAAATAGGGGAAAATGCAGATAGTCACATTTTAGGATTGAAGGAAATAAATTCTAACTCAACATCTGGAGATGAGTTTATGATTATCCGGACATATTTGGAATCGGTGAATTTTTGTCCGTTGATAACTCCGGAATTCAATCCGTAACCGTGCACGCTTTTCGAGGAACTTCAGACTGACCGTTGAAACCCTGTATAGGATCAAAAATTAAGTTTACTTAGATACTTCTAATGAGAAAGAGAAGATCTTCAAAATTGTGAATCCAGAATTTTGAGATTTCGCGATTCGAACACCGATCGGGACTTTATCGGTATAAAACCTTCTAGATTGTGCAAGTTGGCACCAAAATTATCACATTTCTCTTGACTTTTGGAGAGGGCAGGTCGGCATGCATTGGGTGGAGGAGGAAGAAAGCTTGGAGAAAAAGATGGAAATTGTGGTTTGAAATTAAAGTTGGAAGTTTGGGAAAAGACCAAAATGCCCTCACAAAACTTCTATAAATAGGCCACCCTCCCATTGAGTTTTTCACACCATTTTCACTTGAGGATTTCGAATTTAGAGAGAGGGTAGAGAGAAGGAGGAGTCCGGGGAAATTTGCAGCGAAGCTCTGAGTAAGTTTTTCGGTACTCAGTCTTAAGTTTCGGTAGTTAGCGTAGAAATGTTAGAATAGCCTTTAATCTTCCGAGTATGATTAGATATCATATGATAGGGGTATTTGAGTCCTAAATTTCGAAAATCATGGTGGCGTCAGAGTTCTGGCAAAATTTTGGAAGATTAGAGTTAAAATAGCGAAGCTCTGGAGAAATTCCGCCGATAGGGGCATCAGGGGCAAAATGGTAATTTTTACCTAAAATATCTGTTATGCTGTGAATCATTAATTGATATGATTTATATTTCGAAAATGATGTTGGAAGAGGAGTTATGTTGAAATTTTGGAAGATTAGGGTCAAAGTAACGAAGTGCTGGCAAAATTCCGCCGATTAGGGGGTCAGGGGTAAAAAAATAGTCATTTTGACTAAAAATATCCGTCGTAATGATAGATCCTTAACAAGTACGTTGTTATATTGATAGGATATCTCTGATAAGGTTCTGACCAACTGTTGTACCGTTTTCCGTCAAAGTACCGAATTTCCACTTGTTTGAATGCATATAGTGGTTAGAGGATATGTCTCGTATCTTTGGGGCAATATGTCTCAGATGCCGGGGCAATATGTCGGTATGTTAGGGGCAATAGGTCTACATGCTGGGGGCAATACATATGCATGGGTTGTGATAGAGTGATGGTATGTGCTGATGATGTTGTGGATGTCTGTCGTTTGTATGTGTATACATAAACATGAGGTTAACCGTTACCTGAGATCCAGTCTACTGGATCTCACCCTTAACATAGCGTCGAGTTCGGGAGGACCGAGGAGAGAGACAAGCACCGCGTAGAAGTTCCTACCAAGACTTCTTTTGTTGTTTCGTCTGAAGCCTTCCTTTGATGTTGTTATCTACTTTTGAACCACACGGTTTTGTACCGCTTCTGTAAATTGGCCAGACTTACGGCATTTTATATATACATATCAGTTACTCAATCGCTCCGATGCTCTACTCTGATTATTTGAAATGATGTTTTGATGAAAAAAAATTATACTGCTTTTGAAATTGGGATGTTACAAAAAATAAAGTAAGGCCATTGACTTTTTTGCCATAAATTTCCTTTTCATTAGATAATTACGGTTTAATGATAAATATATAAGAGTTTAATTACTCCAAACAAAAATTATAGAAATCAAAACCTGATCGTTGGTTAAGTGGCTTGAAATGGAAAACTGATGGCCCATTTGGTTCGATTCTATAAAGGGAGATTACCTATATTCTATGCATCCTCACATTTCTGTTGTTTGGTTAGTCCAATATAATATAATGAGCATTACATAATATCATTATGATTCCCCTAAAGTCAATAATAGGATTACATAAGGAACCCTATGTAATTCCCATCTCACATATTATAATTCACCCCTTTCCTCATGTAGAATTCAGAGAGAACGATAGAGAAAATATACTCTAAAATGAATGTGTTTATTCATATACTCAATAGGGTATTTATACACAAGAGAGAAGACAAGAGATTAATGACTCATTATGATGATTGATTCCTTAATCACTCATAAGTCCTATAATCTTTGATTATATGCGATACTAATTAATTATAATATATTTACACTGATATATTTCCTAACACTCCCCTTCAAGTTGGAGCATAGATGTTAATCATGCTCAACTTGTTACAAGCAAATATAAATCCAAACAAAATAATTTTCTTCCTAAGCACCTCTTCACCCAACTTTCGCACACTCCCCCTCAAGATGAAAGCAGCTTGAATATGAGCAGAAACTAATCATCAATAACTTTCTTCTTCATGAGATCTTGGATAAAGCAGCAAGTTTGGGCATAGCCAAGAATACTTCAACCAAATGTCACACCAATGACATTCAAAAGTTACAATCCAACAGCTTCACCAAGAGCTCAACTAACAAAAGGTACTAAACCAGAGTAGAAGCCACAACAAATGGTCTCACAATGTACCAACAATAAATGGTCACACAAGGGGCCAAATAATACTCCAAACATCTCACTAGAGATAAATACCAAATGGTCTCACCAAGGACCAAACAATACAGCAAACGTATCATTTGAGACAAATATCTCACCGGAGGCAAAGCAACGAACGGGTCACAAAAGGACCACCAAACTCCTCACTAGAGGACGCAAAGCACAGCAGATGCCAACAAAATTACCCAACCACAAGCACGACATTCAAGACAAAAGAGCACTTCACGAACGTGCTGGAAATCATAACAAACGAAGAACTCAGCCACCAGAAACAAGTGAACATGCACAAAACGAAATATGCCGACTGTGCTGAAATAGTAGAAACCCTTGAACTCATTCTCACAACGCAACCTTTGAAGCAAAGGACTGGCCTACACACACCGAGAATGAAGGATCAACATTGTAGAACAAAACAAGGCCAAAAAATAAGTGCAGCAACCAAACAACAAGGTACACACTTTCTCTCCCCCTGTGAACAGTGACGACATGGTTCATTGTTCACAAAACAACCCACGAAACAATACCAAAACGAGGAGACAACCCAGAACAAGCTCCAACAGCTAATCAGATGCAGCATAACAACCAAACGAGGAGGTACACACTTTCTCTCCCCCCTATGAACAAGGCCTGTTCACAAAACAACACCACGAAATAGTACCAAAAACAGCAAATCGACACAAACAGAAAAGAAATCCGATGCCGGCGAAAGAGCACCACCAAAGGATAACCAAACAAAAATCTGAAATGACATGAACACACACAGGCCAAAGACGAGAGACTGGCCACTGTCACTGTACACTGGCCACTGTACAGTGACAGCGGCCACCAGAAAACCCAAATTGGCCAAGAACTAACCAAGCTGTGATACCATGTAGAATTCAGAGAGACAACGATAGAGAAAATATACTCTAAAATGAATGTGTTTATTCATATACTCAATAGGGTATTTATACACAAGAGAGTAATGACTCATTATGATGATTGATTCCTTAATCACTCATAATTCCTATAATCCCTGATTATATGCGATACTAATTAATTATAATATATTTACACTGATATATTTCCTAACACCTCAAATGTCCCTCACTCTTTCTAAGCCTCGATCATCTTCGTCCTTCTCCTCCAACGTTGGTAAAGCATCTTCTCCGACCAACTCTGACAAAAGTCTACCCCACTCTTTTTCTCTCTGCAGATCTGTGATCAATTTTGATTATTGTTCAGATTGTGTTTAAGATTAGTGATAAGGAAGAAGGGAACATATGAAGGAGGGAAGCTATATAAGAGTTTTTTTGAGAAGGTATTTTTGTATTTTTAAATTTATTTTGAGTTATTGAATAACAAAAATAATTTGTATTTCACTACTTATAATATTATACCAAACAACTTCATTGTAATCATTATTAAAGTCCTAATCGTTACATTTGATTATACACCCCAAGTTCCACAAACCAAATCAGCCATGACTCATGAGCAAGGCTTTATGATAAAATAATCGGTCTATTTCCAGCTTGAGTGGTCATTGTTGATGAGCACAATTTGCATAGAAATTTGATCAGTACGAGGCAAATTATGACTTTTGTTTTTTTTCCTGAAAGACAAAATATGACTTGAGCATAGGCCGAACGGTATTTAAACTTATGCTAGGCGTGATCGAGCTAAAGAACACGTACAACGAAACATCACATTTAAACTAGTCCATTGATTAAGGGCCCATTTTAATGGTCCCCCAGTACATTATTTGTACAGATTTTTAACATAAAAACAGAAAAATGAACTTTCCCTTTTTAAAAAAGGAAAAATTTTAAAAAAACTAATTTAGGACATATATTATTTTAAATATATTCAAATAATCAATTTATAACAATAAAATCAAATTTTAATCAAGAAAAAAACATTAGAGGAGATGGTGTGAAAACTAAGGACATATATTATTTTAAATGTATATACTAACAATTATATAAAGTAAATACATCCCCATCATTGAATTAAGTTAGATGAGCCCGGCTTTGTCGAAGGAAAAAAATTGAGGCTTTGGGTCTCACAAGGCGATGTCCATTTATTGCTCGAGTGGTCCATAGAAGGAGACCACTCTCTGAGTAAGGTTTCCATAATATAAAATTGTTAAAGACGGGATAAAGTACTATTAATTAGACATATGCCAAAAGGAAATTTTAACTTATGCTATGCATGATTGAGTTAAAAACACAAACGATAGCAAAAAAAGAACACACACACATACAAACATAACAACAAAATTCATAGGTGTGTTCACAGGCGGGATAGAATCGAGAAACCCTAATCTTAGTCCCGTTCGGAGAAAGGGTTCTGGATAGCAATGTTGTCTAGGTCCTTGTCCCGTTCGGGACATGATGGTTCCAGGATCGAGACTATCCCCAATTTTATTTTATTTTCCTTTTTTCCTTAGAACTTTTTTCATGTATTTCTCTGAGGTTTTGAGTCCAATTTTGACTGAATTGAATATTGATTCTCCAAAGAACACAACTAACTCAAATACAAATGTACCACCAAATTAAACTTTAAGGACAATATTCGACTATATACACTAATAACATCAATGCATGTTACCACAAAAATAATTAATATAATAGTTTTATCTGCATTTACAAAGATTGCTTCGCAGTCCGAATTTACAATGATCATTTAGTCTCTACACATAATTAATTAGCTACCGTCTTAGGAATATAGGGTAATTTTTTTAAAAAATAATAATATATATATTCGGGACTCCCGTCTCAAACTAAATTTTTTCAGATTCCGAACTCTGAAAATCTTGAACACCCCTACAAAATTAATGGTCCATTTGAGTGGTCCACAATAACATAACTACAAAACTCTAGTAAAAATTAAGTTGAAAAACGTGTGAAATTCTTGTGTCCATAAAAATTTTATGATATAATATTCTTAATTGGGGTTTTTATTTGAGAGAGAGAGAATATCCAACTTCAAATGCAATCAAACTAGTGCCGACAGGCAACAAATTAAATGGCAAGGGGAAAAAATCATCTTTCCATTTAATATAAAATAATAAATGTTACCTTTAATCCTTAGCACAAGAGTTAGACAACTAATTAACTTATAAAAAAATTAGTTAAGTTAGTAATTGTGACAAATATATATTATTCTAAAATACCTTATATACATTGGAACTGGCCTTGATGAAAACCCCCCATTCATATGTACAATCAATAAGGGTATTTTGGGGGGAAAAATTGGGAGACAAAATTGATTGAGTTATTACATTTAGAACCAAGGTAAACCTGTAACACCCCAAATTCCATACCTTTTATCGTTTAAGAAAACATAGTTTTTAGAAAAACAACAGAGTTTGAGGTGCTACATCAGAGTACTGTGGAAACGGAGAGCATGTACTAACATTTGGACAATAAGTAGTTGAAATAAAATACCCCGACATATGATGATGCCTGGCGTATGCTAGTTAAATTGAAAATCCCGAAGGAATATTCATGTGATACAATATATAGAGCTTCGTATAATTACATTTCTCAAAAAGTAACTATACAATCTAGACCAAGCCTTAACTAGACTTGGGGCAATGAACCTAACTCAATTAACCAAACAGAATGGCCAGGTAGGTGTCTGTAACATCCTAATTTTTAAAGCGGATTTTTTTTTTCTATCAGAGCAGAGCAATGGAGCGAAAGAGTAACTGATCATAACAAAACATGAACCATCGTGTAATATAGTATTGACATTACAGTGATCCTACTTGTTCAAAAGGTAAGTACAGAAAGCGATAATATAACTTCGGCCGGTAGCCTACTCCTGCTGTTGCTTATCCCTAGCACCGAACCGTGGTCCTCCGGATCCTGAAGCTACAGCTGAGATTCACTTCACCGCATTGAATCTCAGGTAACGGTTAACCTCATACTCAAATACAACAGTATACAGATAACAGATATTCAAAGCAAAACAACAGGACGTACGTAGACGTTTCTCGCGAAATCGTACTTTCGACGGAAAACGGCGGTTTGTCCGACAATGCACGTTGGACAGCGTAACGGCAGCAAACTAGGATTTCTGACGTCCTATAAGAGTAATATCACTTGTATTAGTGATTTGACACAATAACTGGCATTTTAGGTAAAAATTACCATTTTGCCCCTATACCCCTAATTGGCGGAATTTCGCCAGCACTTCGTTACTCTGACTAATTTTCTTCCCAAAATTTTGCCAGAACTTCGACGCCATTTTGATTTTCAAAAATAAAGACTAAAATAGCCCTCCCATATGATATCCAATCATACTTGAAAATTTAAAGGCTATTCTAGCATTACAACCCCTACTTTTGAAAGAACTACAAAAGTTTCAACTTTTCGGAGACTCGATCCCTACCATGTTTTTACCTCTTCAGGCATATTTTTTCAATGCAATGAGGCCTAAAAAAGAATAGGAATTTCATCCCCTACTTCCTAAATCTAACTAACAATTCTACCAACTACCGAACTAAAAACTAGAACTTAAAAGCTAAAGACCGAAAGACTTACCCGTTGAAGACTTTCTTCACAATTTTTCCAGAGCTTCTCTCTCTTCTTTCTCCCTCTAGGATTTCGGCCAAAGGAAGGAGGAATGGTGTGAAGAATTGTGAAGACCATGGCTACCTATTTATAGAAAAACCTAAGGACCTAAATGTCATTTTCCAAATTGATCATAACCATGGAAAATCAACACAAAAATGGTGTTTAATCCTTGTCCATGGAAGCATGCTTGGCTGAAATAAGGGTGATGTGGCAGCCCAAGATTGGCCCAAAATGGTGACTTGGGTTGCTTTAAACCCTGTCTAATAGAATTTCCCCGATCGGTACCCGATTCGCGTGATTTCGGAGAAATTTCAAAATTCTGGATTTACAACTTTGAAGACATGTTCTCACTTACTATAAATGTCCAAGTTAACCTAAATTTTGATTCCATATAGGGCTCCAACAGTCTAGTTGAAGTTTTCTCGAAAAACGTGTCCGAACGTGTCCGGTGTCGAAACGTATTTCTGGAATCATCAAATTCTTCAGAAAAATTCACTGATTCCAAATATGTCCAGATAAATTCAAACTCACATCTACATATTGAGTTAGAATTTATTTTCTTTATATCCAAAAATATGCCTATCTACATTTTTCCCTATTTTGTTTTATTAGGAAAATGCACAAACGGCTTCAGAATTAACTTCCGGAAGAGTCTAACGGAAGATAAAATTCCACTGATCAATATTTTAACCTGACTTTGGAAATCCCATTCCTAGATCTCTAGATAGGATCCGTTTTCTAAATATTAAATTACTATTCATCATTTTTACTTTAATTAATTATATTATTAAAATATTTGCAAGTTGCAAAAATTATTTTTCATTTCTTTTTCATGTTTTTTTTTCTTTTCCTTTGGCCCAATTTCGGCTGGACCCTTTTTTTTTTAATATATATATATATTTTAATTAATTATTTAATTATTTACTTTTTCCCAAAATTTCCACAAAAATACCTAATTGGTCCATTCTTGTATTTAGGCTTAAAAATACCTAAACTCAACTATTTTCCTCCAAAATTTCCAATTAATTAACAAATATGTTTTTACTAATTTTAGGGTTTCATATAATTATGCATGAATTTCCTTTACTTATACTTAAGTAATTAGCCCAATATTACTTAATTACTTTATTATCACTTGTTGATAATTTTCTTAATTACAATGCCTCATTACCTTCATACTCTTGTATTAACATTAGTATTTTCATGCCTCTTGCATTTTTAGAAATTACAAGGGTATTATGGTCATTTCACTTCTTTTTGAGTATTTTCCAACAATTTCCCCAAGTTCATAATTTATTAAATTATAATAATTAGAGATAGCATACTCTCTTAATTCACTTGATCATTTTACGCCTTTTAGGATTTTTCATAATTTTTCTAAGTTATTTATGTCCCTTAGGGGCATTTTCGTCATTTTGGCACTTTGGCCCTTAAATTCCCTGATTTCCTACAGAATTTAACTCAGAATAACAGGCTGAATTCACACAAGTCTGGAGAAATTAATTTCACTTATGAGAAATATCCAATTTACTCATAATATTCCAGATAATAAAATCCGGGTATTACATTTCCCCCCCCCCTAAACAAAATTTCGCCCTCAAAATTTAATCTATCCTAACTAAACTTCGGGCCATGAACTCTGGGTACTTCTCTTTCATGTCTTTCTCGGTTTCCCAAGTCGCTTCTTCGAGTGACAAACCCTTCCAGACCACCTTCACAATCAAAATAGTCTTGTTTCGAAGCCGTTTCTCTTCGTGATCGATGATCTGCTCCGCCGACTATGAAGGTATTATCATGCCGTACTTCAACATCCTCGTACTCGATGACATGATCACGGTCTGGTTGGTACTTCTTTAATTGCGACACGTGGAAAACGTCGTGGAGATTACTCAGATTCGGGGGTAAAGCTATCTGATAAGCTACTTCTCCTCGCTTAGCCAAAATCTCAAAGGGTCCTACGTACCGTGGACTCAGTTTCTTTCTCTTAAGCGTTCTGCCGACACCGCCATCGGAGATAACTTTAGGAATACATGGTCGCCGACGTAAAACGTCAGAGGTCTCCTCCTTTTGTCAGCATAGCTCTTCTGCCTTCTTTGTGGTGCCAGGAGTCTTTTCTTGATCAATGCGACCTGCTCGGTACCTTCGTGTAACGCTTGCCAGAAACGGGATTTGAAACGCGTATCCCGATCAGAGACAATGCTCTTAGGGACACCGTGTAATCTCACTATCTCTTTGATATAAATCTCCGCCAATCGTTCCGGAGAATAGTGGATACTGATGGGAATGAAGTGTGCTGACTTGGTTAATCTGTCAACAACTACCCAAATCGTATCATGATTCCTGATTTTGGGCAAACCTACCACAAAATCCATGGTTATGTTCTCCCATTTCCATTCCGGCAGCTCTAGTCCTTGAAGATGACCAGGGGGTCGACGGTGTTCAATCTTCACTTTCTGACAGGTCAAGCACTTGGCTACGTACTCTGCTACATCTTTCTTCATTCCGGGCCACCCAAGTTCGGATTTCATACTCTGGTACATCTTGATCATGCCTGGATGTAGAGTGTATTTACTCTTGTGAGCCTTGTCCATTATCTTCCGCCTTAATTCATCAACTGGCGGTACATAGATTCGCTTCTTGTACCTGACCAAACCACTAAGTGATAGGTCATGGTCTTGGGTCTCACCTCGAGAGATTTTCTCACGTATCTCTTTTGCCCAATCATCTTGCTGCTGAGCTTTCTCAACTTCATCTCTCAGATCATACTCCCCTTGACTAACAAGAAGAGTTGCAAGATAGGCATCAGCTGGTGCATGAAGATCCATGCAGATTTGATTGGATAGATCCAGATCTCTGAAATCTTCCAGCAATTTCTGCTCTTGTATCATCATATATGCCACCTGCACCATCTTTCTACTAAGAGCATCAGCAACGACGTTTGCTTTACCCGGATGATACTTGATCTCTAGGGTGTAGTCTTTAATCAGCTCCATCCAACGACATTGTCTCATGTTGAGTTCTCGTTGATCGAACAAGTATTTCAAACTTTTGTGATCACAATACACTTCTACGGTTACACCGTATGTAATGCCTCCATATCTTCAAAGCGAACACGATAGCCGCCACTCTAGATCGTGTGTAGGATAGTTTGCCCTGTTGCATCAGGACACATCCCAACCCTTGCCTGCTGGCATCACTGTAAACAACATACTTCTCATCTGGATCTGGGATGATTAACACCGGTGCTGTAGTCAATCTCTCTCTCAGTTTCTGAAAGCTCTCCTCACAGTCATCTCCCCATACATAGGGTTGATTCTTCCTCGTAAGCTTTGTCAATGGTAGGGCAAGACGCGAGAAATCCCGTATGAATCTGCGGTAGTATCCCGCCAGACCAAGAAAACTACGGATCTCTGTCACGCTCTCGGTCGTTTCCACCCGTAACTTGCATCCACCTTGCTCGGATCAACCGCAACTCCGCCGCTAGATATAACATGGCCCAGAAATTTCACTTCCTAAGCCAAAATTCGCATTTGCTCGCCTTTAGCATAGAGTTGCTTCTCCCTGAGTATGCCTAACACCTTTCGCAGATGTTCTTCGTGCTCTTCTTTGCTCTTGGAATAGATGAGAATGTCATCAATAAACACCACCACAAACCGGTCTAGGTGTTGTCGGAAGATACGGTTCATGTAATTTATGAATACCGCAGGTGCATTTGTCAGTCCGAAGGGCATCACAAGGAATTCATAATGCCCGTACCTGGTCCTGAAAGCTGTCTTGGAAATATCACCATCTTTAACTCACAACTGGTGATATCCCGAACGCATATCAATTTTTGAAAAGACAGTGGAACCTGATAACTGATCCAAAAGATCATCAATCCGGGGAAGTAGGTACTTGTTTTTGACCGTTACTTTGTTCAATTCACGGTAATCAATGCAGAGTCGGAAGCTTCCATCTTTCTTCTTTACAAATAACACCGGGGCTCCCCACGGTGATACACCGGGTCGAATGAACCCCTTCTTCAAAAGCTCTTCCACCGCTTCTTCAACTCCTCGCATCTCGTTAGGAGCCATACGATACGGCGCCTTTGATATTGACCCTGTACCAGGCATCAAATCAATATTGAACTCCACTTCTCGGATAAGAGGTAACTCTGTGAGATCCTCCGGAAATATATCGGGAAAATCATTCACCACAGGGATGTCCTGGAGTGAAACATCAGCTTCTGCTTTGACTGAAAAGAATACCATGTAGGCATGGCATCCTTGCTTCACGCACCGATCAGCTTCTGTAGCGGAGAGAAAGTTCAGGACATGCGTCAGAAACTAAAGATTTTACACCCTGTGGTGTAGATACTACAAGGTCAAAAGGTAAACTACAGGCATGCATTCCTAGGCGACTTGCACAATCATAGGAAATGAAAGAATGACTGGCTCCTGAATCATACAATGCCTCAAGTAGATTTCCATTAAGGTAAATAGTACCTTGGACCATCTCCGGGGACTGTCTGGCTTCTGTGTTTGTTAGTGCAAAGATGCGGCCTGCGCTCTGAGGTCTCGCCTCCCCAATCATCTCAGTACACTCTCTGCTATAGTGTCCAGGCTTCTGACATCTGAAGCATATCTGCTTCCCTTCACAGTTCACGCCTGGGTGATGCTTCTTGCATTTGGGGCACATTTAAGATCCCGGCTGTCTGGGATAGTTTTGTTGCCCAGCTTGGTATGGCCTTTTGTTTCCACCACGGGGGTTATTCTAAGGCGCCTTCCTCTTCTGTGGAAAGTTTCCACGGTTGGATCCATCGCGACCAGCATTTTGGTTGTTGAAGTTCCTGGATCTCTGGAATCCTCTCAGATTACGTTCGGTCATTCGACAAGTTTCCACCGCGCTTGTCAAGTTCTGGAATCGCTGGGACATGAGTCTTTCACCAATTTCATATTTTAGACCATGAATCAGTATGTTCACCATACTGCTTTCATCGTTGCCCCTTCGAAGGTGTGCTGAGTATCGGGACAGGTTGGTGAACCGGGCGTAGTAATCGTCGAAAGATTCCTCCTGTCCCTGTCGGATATGGAGAAATTACGACTCCTTGTTCATTTGCACTGAAGGAGGGAAATACTGTTCATGACATTTCTCCAGAAATTTCTCCCATGTCACGGGACAGTAATCGGTCTGTAGGGTTTCTGCCGTGACTTCCCACCAACGGTCGGCATCTCCTTCGAGTTGGTAAATCGCTAGTTGGGCTTTGCGATTCTCAGGGCAGTCAATCACCCTGAATACTTTCTCTAGTCTTCTCACCCAATCCTCCGCCAAGTCCAGCTTTCCTCGAAAAGTTGGCGGCTTCAGCTTACAAAACTGGTTAACCCAGTATTGAGTGGTTTTCTCTCCCCTCCTGTGTCGTGGAGGTGATTGGGATCTCTCAAACTCATTATCTTCCTCATCTTCTTCATCATTTAATTCGTCCTCGGCATTTTGTCTTTCTTCTTCAGCATTTCTTCTTTCTTCCTCCGCCCTTCATTCTGCTAGTTGCCTTTCAGCTTCCTGATCTTGTTGGTTCTGTCTCTCTAGGAGCGCGTTAATGAGAGCTCTTTGCTCCTGTAGAGTTCTCCTCATCTCCTGAATCTCATTTTGTTCAAGTTGGTTTGGTACAATATTTTGTTCGGGTATTGCGTCCATTTGAGGCTGCCTGCCTCTACCTCGACCTCGGCCTCTGCCTCGGCCCCTACCTCTTGGTGCACCGGCACCTCTTATGATGGCCATATTTTAACTTTTCCTTTATATCAAATAATGGATAAGTGTTAGAACAATAACACAACACATGGCATCAAGTCATACATATTTTCATATTAGATGTAATGTACATGCTAACGTATATTACATCATCCAGCTGGTTTATGACCAGTGGTTACATCGTATGTCCCTACGTTGTCGTCATCAGATGAATGATCTGAGCCAACAGGTTTCTCTGGTTCTACGGGCATACTAGCCATTGACTTAGGGTAGCACACTGGGTCAGAATAATATTTTGGTTAGGGGTCATCAGAAATATCAAGGTTTCGTCTTCGTCCCGCCGTCTCTGGAACTATGGACCTACGAGCGTTATGTCTTATTATTACGGGATAGAAGATATACGAATTTTTGTTTCTGTCCATCACTACATATTACACCAGGGTCATATCAGTACTCATTTTCAAAAATGTGCTCAAAGTTAAAAGGCTTAAGAACCTAACTCCGTTATCCGAACATAATGGCCAGGTAAGTGTCTACCATGGGGGCCTCACCGACTTATACGGCGACTGATTGGCACACCCATGTAGACTAGCCTTGCCTTCGGCACCAAACCATTCGTGGTAACATAGTTAAATACTTTCCAGAAAAATTTGCTCTGATACAAAAAGTGTAACATCCCAATTTTTAAAGCGGAATTTTTTTTTTTCAATCAGAGTAGAGCAATGGAGCGAAATAGTAACTGATCATAACAAAACATGAACCATCGTGTAATATAGTATTGACATTACAGTGATCCTACTTGTTCAAAAGGTAAGTACAGAAAGCGATAATATAACTTCGGCCGGTAGCCTACTCCTGCTGCTGCTTATCCCTAGCACCGATCCGTGGTCCTCCGGATCCTGAAGCTACAGCTGAGATTCAATTCACCGCATTGAATCTCAGGTAACGGTTAACCTCATACTCAAATACAACAGTATACAGATAACAGATATTCAAAGCAAAACAACAGCATAACATCACATAAGCATATAGCAAATTGCATGTTTGCATGATTGTGACACAAAGCTGTACGTATTACGACGACCCTAAACAGAGCCTCGGTATATGAACTATCTATCATGTATATGTATATGATCAGCATCAGATTAGTGTTACAGTACGCATCCATACCTTCGTTGACGTACGTAGACGTTTCTGGCGGAAACTGTACTTTCTGACGGAAAACAGCGGTTTGTCCGACAGCGGCACGTTGGACAGCGTAACGGCAGCAAACTAGGATTTCTGACGTCCTATAAGAGTAATATCACTTGCATTAGTGATTTGACACAATAACTGGCATTTTAGGTAAAAATTACCATTTTGCCCCTATACCCCTAATTGGCGGAATTTCGCCAACACTTCGTTACTCTGACTAATTTTCTTCCCAAAATTTTGCCAGAACTTCGACGCCATTTTGATTTTTGAAAATAAAGACTAAAATAGCCCTCCCATATGATATCCAATCATACTTGAAAATTTAAAGGCTATTCTAGCATTACAACCCCTACTTTTGAAAGAACTACAAAAGTTTCAACTTTTCGGAGACTCGATCCCTACCATGTTTTTACCTCTTCGTGCATATTTTTCAATGCAATGAGGCCTAAAAACAAGAATAGGAATTTCATCCCCTACTTCCTAAATCTAACTAACAATTCTACCAACTACCGAACTAAAAACTAGAACTTAAAAGCTAAAGACCGAAAGACTTACCCGTTGAAGACTTTGTTCACAATTTTTCCAGAGCTTCTCTCTCTTCTTTCTCCCTCTAGGATTTCAGCCAAAGGAAGGAGGAATGGTGTGAAGAATTGTGAAGACCATGGCTACCTATTTATAGAAAAACCTAAGGACCTAAATGTCATTTTCCAAATTGATCATAACCATGGAAAATCAACACAAAAATGGTGTTTAATCCTTGTCCATGGAAGCATGCTTGGCCGAAATAAGGGGTGATGTGGCAGCCCAAGATTGGCCCAAAAATGGTGACTTGGGTTGCTTTAAACCCGGTCTAATAGAATTTCCCCGATCAGTACCCGATTCGCGTGATTTCGGAGAAATTACAAAATTCTGGATTTACAACTTTGAAGACATGTTCTCACTTACAAGAAATGTCCAAGTTAACCTAAATTTTGATTCCATATAGGGCTCCAACAGTCCAGTTGAAGTTTTCTTGAAAAACGTGTCCGAACGTGTCCGGTGTCGAAACATATTTCTGGAATCATCAACTTCTTCAGAAAAATTCACTGATTCCAAATATGTCCAGATAAATTCAAACTCACATCTAGATATTGAGTTAGAATTTATTTTCTTTATATCCAAAATATGCCTATCTAAATTTTTCCCTATTTTGTTTTATTAGGAAAATGCACAAACGGCTTCAGAATTAACTTCCGGAAGAGTCTAACGGAAGATAAAATTCCACTGATCAATATTTTATCCTGACTTTGGAAATCCCATTTCTAGATCTCTAGATAGGATCCGTTTCCTAAATATTAAATTACTATTCATCATTTTTACTTTAATTAATTATATTATTAAAATATTTGCAAGTTGCAAAAATTATTTTTCATTTCTTTTTCTTTTCCTTTGGCCCAATTTTGGCTGGACCCTTTTTTTTTAATATATATTTATTTTTTTAATTAATTAATTAATTATTTATTTATTTAATTTTTCCCAAAATTTCCACAAAAATACCTAATTGGTCCATTCTTGTATTTAGGCTTAAAAATACCTAAACTCAACTATTTTCCTCCAAAATTTCCAATTAATTAACAAATATGTTTTTACTAATTTTAGGGTTTCATATAATTATGCATGAATTTCCTTTACTTATACTTAAGTGATTAGCCCAATATTACTTAATTACTTTATTATCACTTGTTGATAATTTTCTTAATTACAATGCCTCATTACCTTCATACTCTTGTATTAACATTAGTATTTTCATGCCTCTTGCATTTTTAGTAATTACAAGGGTATTATGGTCATTTCACTTCTAAATGAGTATTTTCCAACAATTTCCCCAAGTTCATAATTTATTAAATTATAATAATTAGAGATAGCATACTCTCTTAATTCACTTGATCATTTTACTGCCTTTTAGGATTTTTCATAATTTTTCTAAGTTATTTATGTCCCTTAGGGGCATTTTGGTCAGTTTGGCACTTTGGCCCTTAAATTCCCTGATTTCCTACAGAATTTGACTCAGAATAACAGGCTGAATTCACACAAGTCTGGAGACATTAATTTCACTTATCAGAAATATCCAATTTATTCATAATATTCCAGATAATAAAATCTGAGTATTACAGTGTCTATCATTGGGGCCTCACCGAGTTCACGGCGACTTATTGGCTGACCCACATAGACTAGCCCTGCCTTCGGCACCAAACTGTCCGTAGTAATCTTATTAGATCCATGCCTGACAATAGGCTCTGATAATCTTCTTCCGGCTCCTGCCTCGACCGGTGCATTATTACGGCTTTGCCCCTTGGTTCCTCTTTAAGACTCCATCTACCGGTGCTTTCTATGTTACTTGGTCCTTTCTTGTACTATTAGTTAAGACTGAGGTTCAATGCCCATTGAACCTCAGGTAACGATTAACCTCATGCTTATGTAAACAATATATGTATTCTGTAACAGAACACAGATGTCCAGCCTCGATGGGCTGGTATGATTTGTATTGGATCGGATGCAGCGCCCGCTGATATCTATGGAGGAGATAACTGCGAATGCTGGTAGATCACTGTGCTACATAGGGGTGGCTTTTCGCCTGAGTGTGGGGTGTATGCACAGTGAGACTGAATGGTAAAGAATGGACTAGTGAGTCGTTATGTGTACTTGGTAGGTAATCCCTATTTATAGAGGTTACCTAGGGTTTCGTCCTTCTTACTAGCACTCTTTCGTCGTGCGCTTCCCCTCTCTTGATCGTGTGCTCTCCATATCTGCATGATCCCTACATTATCGGCACAGTCAATGGTGATTGGCAGTTTACCTTTCTGAAGGAAAGTTTCCCGCCTAGAACTCTTCCTATTGGGCCTTGCTCCTGCCAGGCCCATTACTTGAGTCCATAACAGTTGCCCCCAAGCTCAGAAGTTCGGGCTTCCGGGCTGCTGAGATTAGCTGCTTTTGATCTCGGGATGTCTCTTCTCTACCTACCTCGGTATTAGTTAAACTTCAGGAATTAAATCTCGAGTTACCTCTGTACTGGGTTTGTTTATCGTGATATTTGTCGCTTTTCTTAGCTCGGGCTTCGGAGGAAAATCACGATAGTGTCTTTATAGCATCTGAGATTTTGTCTTTATTGGATTGTACCCATTTGTCGCTTCGCATTCTTCATATGCCCCATTGCCCCCAATCTTGGATGAGATAGAGACACGTGGCTTGTGGTGATTCGAGGACTGTTCGGCTACATATTTGACGCCAGACTATCACCTCCTGGCGTTTATTGGGCGTCTTTTGTCACATTGGTCTTTGCTCGAAATTAATGCTCACGCTTTTCTTAGCAACAATCATGATTTCTTTTATGGGAATCTGTAACGCTATTTCCATTTAAGCATCATTGGTTGTTGGGTAGCCCTTGCAATCCACTGAGCCTATAAATTATCTTCATCCTTTCTCTTGCTCTCACACCACTGGTCATTGCTTTTTATTTGCTAGGTAAACATTCTTCAAAGAACGATGAGCCTTCTTGTGAGAGTTTCAAACTCTATCATCCGCTGGCCTGTTCCCTTTTTTTCAACCATGTGGGGAAGGAGAAAGAGATTCCGGAAAAAGAAAACACTTGTCGGCCCTGCGGCCTTACCTCCAGATGTAGTTACCAGTCTTCAAGCATATCACTCGGCGGGCTCCTGGGGTCCCAGAGGTAGTTACCAGTCTTTACGTCTGGTTCTACTTCATATGGGTTTTGGGAAGATGTTCGGGCTTTTTTTCGGCCTCTTCCCGTCTAGAGAGCTTCATCATCTTCCAGGGAAGGTTCGAGAAGTGTTTTGGCAGTCTTCCTGGACTTGTCTAAACTTCTCTAAGAACTCCAGCATTGCCAGCAAGCGCTTTTACCAATGTGATGTTTCTGCTGGGCAGTTGCTTTACTCCCGCCACCGGGTCTTTTCCCATTTCATGGGATGTTTCTGATTATCATCACCTGTAGTGATTAAGGGATGCACAGATGTAATTTCTTTCTTTATATTGACCTTGTAATCGTCTCTGTTGACGAGTAGTTTAGTCGTTTTTCTTGTAGATGACTTGTATAACCCAATCAAGTATCAATATAAAGATGATTTCTGCATTCTTCATATGTCTTGGTATAATCTTGAATGTGTTCGATCATTGGTATTGAGTTCTCCTCTAATAACTGAAATCAATTTAGTGAGTTTTCCCAATACACTTAACTTACGCTAGTGAGGACCCCGGCATTTCCCATGACTTTAACCCGGTTGTCATCTTCGTCCGCCATACTGTGTTTTTAGTATCGTATGATGCCGGTTACCCTCTTCACTTTTTGTGAACCGTTGTTTTTCTCATTATGACTCTTCTGCAACACGTCTTCTCACATTGATATGAAAGGACGTATCTTTTCCGCAAATTGCCACGTCTCTGCGTATCACTCGCTGCTCAGACATAGGTGCTACGAAATAAGCGCTGGGAAGGTGTGAACATTCAATGCTCACATTGCTTTAGGAACGGCATCATTGCGCCTTTTGGGGTACTCTGATTTTCCGCCTTTTTTACGCAACTGCCCTTGTCGCTTCAAATTCGCATCCTTTCACCAACGTCTTTCTCCTGCCAAATCTATATATTTTGGCTTTCTTCGTCATTTGAGTACTTTACTCGCTCAACTCTTCGTCTGCCTTGCCAGCGATACTCTCAGCGACTGCCTTTCTTTACCAGCTCTTGCAGATCTTCCGCAAAAATCTTCTAACAGGTATTCCAACAACTTTTTTCATTGTTGGAATCCTTTTCCCTCATCATTTTTTCTATGCTTTTTTGTCTGGATTCACTATTCTGCGCGGAATTTTCTTCAACTTTCTGAGTTTATACGTGAACCTCTGAACTTGTGGGTTTCTTAGGCTGAGCCACTCTTGCCCTATTCCTTTGACCACAAAAATTCTTTTCTGCCCTCATCCCTACTGAATCAATACTTTTGTGGAACTATAAGCATGCATGGCCAGAATACTTCTGGACATTTTATTGATTTTCCACGTTTTCCCCCTAGGATTGATTCTTGTGAACCATTTTGTTGACCGTAGCATTTTTTTCTTTCTTAGGCGTAAATGGCGTCGTCGTCTCACTCTCTTGTGCCGTCCCAAACAGGTGAGGCCACACTACAAAAAAAATGAGTTTCAGCGACCACTTTTGGTGGCGACTTTTAAAGTCTCCGCTGAAAGTAAGACTTTCGGCGGCGACTTTTAAAGTCGCCACCGAAAGGGTCACTATTAGCGGCGAAATTATATTGTGGCCGCTGAAGGCCTAACTTTTAGCGGTGACATAAAATGTCGCCACTAAAAGTAATAGTTTTCAGCAGCGACTCTTATTGTTGCCACCGAAGGGTGTTTCAGTGGCAACTTAGTGTCGCCACTGAAAGTATTTGATTTTTTTTTTTTTTGTAATTCTTTAAATTTTAGTCTGCCGACAATTTCCCTATTCTTTTCTAACCTATTTCATTCTCCTTCTTCACCCTCGCATTTCACCTTTCTCAGCTAGTCGTCGATCTCAGTGACTTTCTTCGCGGCGCCATCGACCTCAGCGACTGCGTTCATGGTGCCTTCGACTCTTCGTTTTTCCACCCCTTCACTAAACCCAAACAATGGAAAGATGGATCAACATCCGGTGCTTCTGTATTTGAAGAAGAATCGCTCTTCATATCCCCTGGCTCCAAGCTTCTACTTTTCTTTCTGCAAAATCAGGAGGTGACTGCTCTCTCTTTTGCTTCCTATATCTAGTTTGTTTGGCAGATAGGAATTTCCTTCTCCTTCTTAGGGTTCTTACTATTTTCTAGAGTTAATGTCTCCTTTTTACTTGTTTCTTGTCCCTTGCGATTATTTCCTGAAATAGCGAAAGTGTTTCTTTTCTTACTTTGAGGTAAAATGCACTTTTCAATCAATTTTTTTTTTCGTTTTCAAATTTACTTGAATCAGACAAAGTGGTTTTCTTAGAACTGTTGATATTTTCAGTCATATATTTTGTTAGAAAGCACATAAGTTCAACCTCTTGAGAGCGAGAGCTACTCTAGCATTAGTCTTGCAGCGTACCGATCAAAATCGGAGTGCTTGAATCCAATATGTCTCTGCATTCTATGATGATGATTTTTCCTATAACTATTTTTTCTTTTCAAATATAAAAAGGTTCACCGAGTAATTTAGAAAAAAACAAGAGGTAAATAGATACCTAAGAGCTACAAATTTGGCAGGTCATTTGTGCTATACAAGCACCCTTTAGTGCTTATCAACTCCATAAGCCTACGTAGTTAATGATGATGTGTGGATGGCGTATTAAAGCAAAATTAAGCACATTTTTTTGAGCGTGAGTGTGCAATGTGTATTTATTCAAACTTTTTTTGTATATATAATTTGAAGGAAGAGCACTTACAAAGTATCTTAATCCTTTTTCTCTGAGAAGCTTAATTGCTGGGGTATATTTCAATAGTCATACCTTCATTTTAGAATAATTTCATGGTAGAATGTATGATTACAAATAATGAAAACTGCATTCTTGATTCATGGGTTAATATGTTGGATGGAAATTTCATTTTTCTACTCTTCAGATGCAAGTTATATAACATTTCTAACTCCTTATGTGTTAAGTATAGGTGATGGCAAGTAAAACAAAGATTTACATTGTCTTGGAGTTTGTTCACTACAAGAAAACAGGTTAATGGAGGCGGTTATATGAGCATTTAGAGGCGGTTTAAACCGCCTCCATTTGCTATAGCAGGCGGTTGAAAAAGCATCGAAGTTACCACCGTCGTGAGTCAAACTACGGCGGTTTAAAAGAACCGCTGGCAAAACCGCCTCATTTGGAAACAGAGGCGGTACGTTAGGCGGCTAGTAACGCCTCAATCAGCACAACAAAAGTCCTATTGAATTTAAAGGCGGTTTTCATAACCGCCGCTAAAAGATATTTTGAGGCGGGTGTGTTAACCGCCTCAGAACGGTATTTGGAGGCGGTTTATTGTTAAACCGCCGAAGGGTGTAATTTGGAGGCGGTTATTGCACCCGCCTCAAAATATCATTACGAGGCGGTTTAGAGAGTGCCTCAACATGTCATTCTGAGGCGGTTTGCAGATGGTTATTTACCAACCAAAACATATAAAATCAATTTTTTTTACTTTTTTATATTTTTAAATTTTAATCACAAAATGTAGTTAATAGGTGATTTTTTACAGTTTTAATTTAATAATTCTTTTTCTAATAATGAAATTATAACTTGTTGTATTTGATGTATCAAGAAAAAAAAAATTGCATTTCAGCATACATATCCATACAATGTTAAAAGCCCTTAATTAAAAGCATAAGATATATAAATTCACCACAAGATTAAAGTGTATGTTTGCATACATTATCCAAAATCATAGAACAAAATATGTTTAACAACCATAAACAAAGTCTCAACTGCTAAACATTGGATAAATTCCCTTGATAATGACAATACTATCCAAAATCAATATCTAAATAAAATATTCAAGGTTGTGATTGTGGTGATGGAGATGGAATATGAGGTGATGAATTCGGTCCGTCACAATGCGGGTCATGACTAGCATGAGAAGATCTTCTGAGCCCTGGAGACCCCAAATTTGCATCCTGATACATTGAAACAAAATTGAAAACAAACATCAAATGCTACAATGTCTTGTTCAGCCATTTTTTCATTGCATCATGGCATCAACATGATTATCAATTTAGCATATATCAAGCAAAATACAAAGAAGAGTTTCAGCTAAGAGGCTAATGATTCAGACCGAATTCACAAATTTGATCAAGTTCCAGCTAAGAAGCTAATGATTCAGACCGAATACAAAAATAAAGTCCTTTCTTGGTCTTTGTTGGTCTCTCCTATTGCCTAATTTTTCTTTCCTAAGCCTTTGACTACTCAATTGGCTTTCTTATTGACTTAAAATCATTCATCTTCCCTCTCATTCTTTGGCTGTTCTCATTCATCTTCACATTGGGTTTAAAACAAAACATAAGGGTACTATATTAAGCAAACAAAAATATATGCATGGCTATTCATAAATATACCATATAAACAGCCCCATATCACATCAACAGTATTAGAATTTCTTACATATATGCAAGGCTATTCATAAATATACCATCTTGGCCACATATATAAACAAGTGATACACATGACTTATAATCCATACAAGCTCTGACCATGTCAACATCCTAAATTTATCATGAACAGAAGCAGTCACCACTCCAAAGTAATCATATGAAATAAAAATATATGCAAATAATCCATAATCCAGAAAAATTAAATGATGACCAACATAGCCAACAAAGATTTAACCTACGATTTTAATTTCAAAGTATATATTTAATTACGACACAAGATTTACCTCATTGAAGGGAAAATGAGAAGGTTGTTGAACACCAATATGTTGCAAAATAGAAGCCATTTGTGCTTTCAAGGCATCAAGTTCTCCCATTTTCCCTTTTAAGGTGTCAAGTTCTTCTTTCAGGAATCATACTCTGCTTGAGATGGACCAGCACTAGAAGATGATGCTGAACCGCTCCAGCGCTTACGCATTTGAGATGGAACCACCCCAAACCCCATTCCTCTAACGCGTCCAGGGTGCTCTTTCCCAAAGACATGTTCATAGGCGTCTTCTTCAGAAGACGTTTCCTCCATCTCAGCTAATAATTGGTCCTACAATACAACATCAAACATGTATTATAAAAAAGCATGTATAGCTTTCTCAGTCAAGAAAATACATACATTCTTTTCTCTAGCTTCCTCACAGACAAAACTGCCATCCTTTTTTCTGTGCGTAATGGCGTACATCTCCCCCCTACTAAATTTGCGTCCATATTTTTTTTCCTAAAGCAATGTCAGTATACAAAAGGTTAGTTAAATTCACAAAAGATCAAAGATAGATAAAAAAACATTATAATTGACGTACATACCAGGTCATATTTTAAAGATGCAATGCTTTTGGATCCAAGGGTATGCATAATTGTTTGTTTTGCTCTATTTCTAGTATTTATCTCACTGTATTTCTACATTGTTCAGCAAAAATTCTTCAAATTAAGTCAAGTAAACCAAATTAAACAAATATATGCAAGCTTATGTCATTACCTTAGCTTTCTCGCTTAACTTATATGCCAAAAAACCAGCCCATTGTTCTCGAGTCATACCTTCAGGATAGTTTTCAAGGTTTTGCTCATAACTTGCATTTAAATCATAATAATAATTGCACAACCTCCACCTATTATCCTTCCATTTTTTCCCCATATTTGCCAAACAATATTCATAATGTTCATCAGTATTGAGACAAAATTTTTTCTGCAATAGGAAAATATAAAAATCAATTCACAATCATTTAAGCTTAGGAAATGAAATTGAAAGAGCATTGATACCTGAATGGTCATCTCTCAAGCATTATCCTTATACGATCGAGGTACTTTAGGCCACCTATCGTAACATATTGGGAATACATTAGTATTACATGCAAGATGTCCTAAATAGCCATTCAAGAGTGAACCGCCGTCACCAACAGGCTGATTCTCTTCACTCCATGTCACCACTACTTGCTTGTGAGGTAGAAGTACCAAAACATCCCTAATGCACAATCTTTCCTCAGCAATCCTTCCTTGATCATCTATAACATATAATATTCATGTGATTTTTGTTAGTGGAGCAATAATATATGACATAGGCATACATAATGTAACATAGGTGTTAAATGGTATACCTTTAACATCACTCACCCAATATTTGTTGCACAGCCTCTTAGGTTTGAAGGGATGTGGTCTTTCATTTTGTTGTTGGGATTGATTAGAAACTTCATCTTCTTGGCCTTCCATTTCACGTGGCTGTGATTCTACCCTTTGAATATCATTTTCTAGGTTCTCACTGGGTTGTACATTTTGTGTTTGGAGGGTAGGTGTTGTAGAGCTTGTTGAAGCTTTTCTTGCAGGGAATCTCCTTGTACGCCCCATTCCACCTAATCCATTTGTCCAAAATATAACATGGCAACATATATTTAAGTATTTACAAAATCATACAATTCCAATATATATTGGAATAAGATAATAGTATATGAGCATTAACTCACAAAAGAAATAATGTTAGCACTGTGCAATTTAACTCAAAAAGGAAAAATATTCTTGATCCTTGTTGTGCAATAAAATACCCACACGCTTAGAGAACCAATCAACGAACTCCCTATGAATCCGTTTATCTATCTCAGCTTGACTCCGAGTAGTCAGTTTCCTCTTCACATCTCTTCGGAACTCCCTAAATAAATTATTAAAATTAAAACATGAGTAATAATAAGTTGCTTAAAAAAATATTCAGGTCTACTTACTGAATGTAGCATTCAACAAGTGGACAATTTGTCAGCACATGTCTATGAGCCTGTAACCTCTCCATTGATGTAAGATTGAAATATGATGATGCACCGATTGGCTTTCCCACCCGAGGAAACAATTCATCCACCCGTGATTTGGCTTGCGCATCATTAGGTACATCATCGACCCGCCCAGATCGATTCCATCGAGTTTCAATATCATCTATGTACCTTGAACAAAATGTTAGAATTTCTTGCATTATGTAACCTTGTGCTATAGATCCTCCTGGTCGAGCTCTATTACGTACATATGATTTCAATTGCCCCAAGTATCTCTCAATAGGAAACATCCATCGATAGTGCACAGGACCTCCAAGCTTAGCTTCTTCAACAAGGTGGATGATCAAATGAACCATGACTGTGAAGAATGACGGAGGAAATAACATTTCCATGTGGCATAGCAAGAGCACAACTCCACGTTGTAGTATATCCAAATTGAGTAAATACCCTTTTTGGTCCCTGGAAAAAACACGGATGCCCTTTTTGGTCCCTGAAAAAAAATAAGTCACTTTTAGTCCCTACAAAGGAAAAATAAGGTCCCTTTTAGTCCTTTTGATCAATTTTTTTGCATATTTTAATCCCTTAGAAATTCACAAAAAGGTTCTTTTTAGTCCCTAAAAAGGACCAAAATGACATTTTTTTTACTCAGGGACGAAAAAGGGTCAAATGTGTTTTTCCAGGGACCAAAAAGGGTATTTACTCTATCCAAATTTGCGACATTCAACACATTATCGCATAATTGTTTGAAGAATGAACACAACTCAATTAAAATGCTTGAAACATTATCAGGCATTGCTACTCGTGTAGCCAATGGTAGTAATTGCTCAATCAATATATGACAATCATGACTTTTCAACATTCCATTCAACCGCATAGAATCAACATCAATGCACCTTGAAATATTGCTTGCATAACCATCTGGTACATTAATATTCCTCAATGTTGTCAGAAACATCTTCTTGTCTTTATTAGTCATTGTATAGATTACTAAAGGATATTTTCCATTCTCATCTAGCCAAAGGTCATGCTTACAACCCATTCTTTTAAGATCTTTTCGAGCATTCATATGATCTTTTGACTTAGAGGCATCATTAAGTATTGTGAAAATTACATTATCACACACATTTTTCTCAATATGCATCATGTCAAGATTGTGACGCAATAAATTATGCCTCCAATATGGAAGTTCAAAAAATATGCTCTTCTTTTTCCACTGTAGGGTGTTGCCATCTGCATCACGATCACTAGCACGTCCTCTTTTTCTTTTTCCACTAACTTCGGGTGTTCGACCGAATTTGACATTAATATTTTTAACTTGTTCAAGTATTTCACAACCAGACAACAACCTTGGAGGATTATGTAGATCTTGCTTCCCATTAAACCGAACCTTGTTCAATCTAAATCTATGTCTTTGGTCAAGAAAGCATCGATGACCCATAAAACACCATTTTTTACTATGATAAAGACGACAAGGTTCAAAATCATAGTTGCATGAAGGGAAAGCTAAGCCTGTGTATGTATTCCACCCAGATAGATTTCCCAAGCCAGGAAAATCACTAATCGTCCACATCAATGCTGCATGTAACTTGAACATCTCTCGTGCAAAAGCATCATAAGTATCTACACCATCTTGCCATAATTCTTTCAACTCCTTGATCAAAGGTTGTAAAAACACATCAATGTCATTACTGGCATTCTTTTACGGTATGATGGTTGAAATGATAAAAGACGTCGACTTCATGCACAACCATGGAGGGGTGTTGTACGGAATTAGAATGATTGGCCAAATATTGTAACTAGCACTCATATTACCAAAAGGATTAAAACCATCAGTTGCTAAACCGAGTCGTACATTTCGTGTGTCTGAAGCAAATGATGTGTGCAGATCATCAAACTTCTTCCATGCTTGAGAGTCTCTAGGATGTCTCATCAAGCCATCATTTTTATCATGCATAGCATGCCATCTCATATCTTCAGCAGTCTTTGTTGATAAAAATAATCTTTGCAAGCGTGGTTTAAGGGGAAAGTATCGAACAACTTTTGCAGCCACATTACGCTTCTTTCTTCCTTGTTGAGAAGATGTACGATCACCTTCTTTAACAAGTGGCTTCCATCTAGATACAGTACAAACCTTGCAACTTTGTCTGTTTTCATCTTCCACGCCCAATACAACATACAATTGTTTGGACAAGCATGTATCTTCTGGTAGTCCAATCCTAACTTGGTAATGGTCTTCTTTGCCTCATAGAATGAATATGGAATCTTTGCATGTTCAAACGCATCGCACAATAGCTCTAATATCATATTCATGGACTTGTCAGTCATCCCACATAAGCACTTAATATGATACAACTTCACAATAAACGAAAGCTTTGAATATTTTTGACACCCTCCATACAATGGTTGTTCCCCATCTTTTACTAATTCATAAAATTCTTTATCTCGCATGAACTTCTTCATTTGCAAAACAATTTGTTCCCTCATCTTGGGCAATGTTTTCCTCTCGATCGAAATTGTGCTTCATTGTCACATCTCCTATTTATGCCAAATGCATCATTGATCATGTTGAACATTGGATCTACATCAACATTGTGGTCTCGTACACCATGTGACATGTATCCACCAGCAACATTACTACTTGACCCGACCTTTGACTCTCCATGATAGAACCAAAATGTGTATCCTTCAGGGAATTTCTTGCACAATAAATGATCATACACTGTTTCTTTTGACAGCCACTTTATAAAACCACAAGGTGAGCAAGGGCATAGTATTTTGCCTTCAATTGAACTATGTTGGAAAGCAAAATCAATGAATCTCCTAACTCCTTCATCATACTCAATTGAATTTTGCGGTTTTATAATCCAAGACTTGTCCATTCACTCTGAAAATAAGTGAATCATTATTGTCAAACTCTTTTTTGGACAAAAATGTGCCAATATTTTATTGTCCAAGTTATCAACATAGGACAATAATACAATATTATGAATGTAAGATATTTACATTCATACCACTATTTATAAACCGTTTGGGTTCTATGTTAGGGTTAGGGTGAAAGATAATATAGTTCCCATGTTAATCTTAATCTATATTAGTTTGTTTATGGAAGTTAGATTTTAAAGTGAAAAACCAAAGAGTAAATACCCTTTTAAGTCCCTGGAAAAACACGCTCTACCCATTTTGGTCCCTGAGTAAAAAAAATGTCATTTCGGTCATTTTTAGGGACTAAAAATGATTTTTTGGGAATTTGTGAGGGATTAAAATGCCCACAAAAATGACTAAAAGGACTAAAAGGGACCTTTTTTTTACTGTTTAAGGACTAAAAATGACATTTTTTTTACTCAGGGACCAAAATGGGTAGCGCGTGTTATTTCAGGGACCAAAAAGGGTATTTACTCAAAACCAAAACATTAATATGGAGAACTAACAACATCCACATATCCAAAATCAAGAATTGCATGTTGATAGTTTTTTCATTTTCATCCTCACTGATTTTATTTATTTGATAGAGCAAATACAAATGCTGAAGTACCTTTATGTTAAGTGTGAAGTACTCTCATCCTTCATACATGTAAGTTTAATTTATAACAATTTTTCTAATTATTTTATTTAAACATGGAAGCAAAGCACTAACCTTATCAACTGGAGAGAAACTCGTTCACCCACAACGCCGTCTCCTGCTTCTGAGAAATCTCCTTCAATCTCCGAATGAGACTAAGCAAAAGCGTACAGAAACATCCTTGTCTCAAAAAAGTATAAATCAGCTCTGTTTTAATCTGCCTAAGGTCAAAAAATTCACGTCAAAGCTCAAACTTCTCATGAACATCGAAGAAATCAGAAATTAATTTACACCAAGAATGAAATAACCACCAAAAGGATGAAGCAATTCAAAGAAAATTTTCCAGAATCATGAAAAGGGAAAAAGCACAGAGACGAAGGGGAATGCAGAAGTTTGAGGGGTGGAGATTGAAACAATGACCAAAATCAAAATCGCAAGGACAAATCACATAGCCAAAATCGAAAGAAAATCAAGAGGAAAACATTTACATAGAAAGAAACCCATAGGCTGGATTAAACCCATGAGGCGAATACTTACCAGCAGAAGCCAAGAAACCGAATGAGGCGAAGCACTGAATGAAGGCAAGTCGGAACTGAGATCCTGAGACGTGCAACGGCCGACGATGAGAGTAAGATTGACGACTCGACGAGCTAAGCCTGAGACGGCCGACAGCCGACGGTGAGAACCAGGTTCGAGAGTGATCGGTGGAAGTGATTTACGGTTAGGGCTTTGAAAGAACAAAACACAAGTGACGAGTGAGGGACTGATTCCGATGGTGAGGGCGAACGACGGTGACTCGGTGAGGCCGATGGTGAGGAGAGGACGGTGGTGGAATGGGGGATTTACAGATCGCGATTTCGGCGGAAATGAGAATCGAGAAGGAATGGGGGTTTTTTATTACTTTTTTTTATTTCTTATAATTGGACATTGGAGGCGATTAATGAAAAACCGCCTCCGTAACCGCCTCTATATGTTTCATTTGGAGGCGGAATAACAATAACCGCCTCTGTTTAATGATAATATTGAGGCGGTTTTCATAAACGCCGAAAGAACCGCCCTTAAATGTATTTTAGAGGCGGTTTACTTAAAACCGCCTCCAATAGTCGGTCGGTATTTACCATTTTTCTTGTAGTGGTTTGTGGGGGAGAACTATTTGAAAAAAATAGTAAGTTACAATTTTCCCCCCACATATTTCTCTCTTTGATACTGTTTTTCCTTCATTCTTTTGCCTATTCCTTTCAAGGGACAGTACTTAAAATATGCGCATATTTCTTTGACCACATTGATGTCTTGTGTTGATGATCTATCATTTGTATTTACTCTGTATCTAAGGATAAGCTTTATTGCCTCTTTGATTTCTAGGCTAATGATGGGAAGCTTAAGGACAACAAAGCAAGGAAATATTTCCAACAACTTATTAATGTTGTTGATTACTGCCATAGTAGAGGTGTCTTTCACAAAGACTTTAAGGAACTAAATATTTTCCTTAGTCCCTCTAGATATTTCTTATTATCATGGGTTTACAAGGGTATTCAATATTAATTTACTTTTATTCTGTGCATTTCTAAATTCTGATACAAGAAAGACTCAAAGTCATCCTTGTTGTACTTTCCACTGAGAATCTTCATCTGGACTCAAATGGTATTCTTAAAGTTTCAGATTTTGGACTGAGTACATACTCATAGCAAGTGAGTATTTATCAGGTGCTATATGATTGGGATAATTTTCTTGCTTGTCTTTATGATTAAAAGAGTTTTTTATGATGTTTGAAGTGTTATTACCATCCCATTATGTTTTTCTGATGCTATGGAAATTCATTCTGGTTTTGTGTAACATCCCATTTCTAAAGCGGAATTTTTTTTTTTAATCAGAGTAGAGAAAGGGAGCGAAAGAGTAACTGATCATAACAAAATATGAACCATAGTGTAACATGGTATTTGACATTACAGTGATCCTACTTGTTCAAAAGGTAAGTACAGAAAGCGATAATATAACTTCGGCCGGTAGCCTACTCCTGCTGCTTGTCCCTAGCACCGATCCGTGGTCCTCCGGATCCTGAAGGTACAGCTGAGATTCAATTCACCACATTGAATCTCAGGTAACGGTTAACCTTATGCTCAAATAAAACAGTATATAGACAACAGATATTCATGACATAACAGCAACATCTCATCAGATAAGTGTGACACAGACAGAACATAAGCATGGAGCAGTATGTAAGGTCCTACACAACAACATTGTGACACAGACAGGACATAAGCATAAAGCAGTATGTAAAGTCCTACACAAATATAGCCTGCACATTAACCTGTGCCACAATCACGTGTCCTCAGCGCTAGGAAAACTCAAAACGGTGTTACTATGGCTATAACCCGTGTAAAGCTGTACGTATTACGACGACCCTAAACAGAGCCTCGGTATATGAACTATCTATCATGTATATGTATATGAACAGCATCAGATTAGTGTTACAATACGCGTCCATACCTTCGTTGACGTACGTAGACGTTTCTGGCGAAAACTGTACTTTCTGACGGAAAACAGAGGTTTGTCCGACAGCGGCACGTTGGACAGCGTAACGGCAGCAGATCAAGGTTTCTGATGTCCTATAAGAGTAATATCACTTTCATTAGTGATTTGACATCATAACTGGCATTTTAGTTTAAAATTACCATTTTGCCCCTATACCCCTAATTGGCGGAATTTCGCCAGCACTTCGTTACTTTGGCTCCGATTTTCCAAAATTTTGCCAGAACTTTGACCCAATGATAATTTTCGAAATTCTAGACTAATATAGCCCTATCATATGATATCCAATCATGCTTGAAAAATTAAAGGCTATACTAGCAGTACTACTCTAACTATTGAAAGAACTACGAAAGCTTAAAGCTCGCTATTTTAACTTTCAACTTTCAGAGACTCAATCCCTACTAAGTTTTTACCTCGTCAGGCATCTTTCAATGCAATGAGGCTTAAAAACAAGAATAGGAATCTCATCTCCTACTTCCTAGATCTAACTAACAATTCTACTAAAACTACCGAAAGAACTAAAGACTAAGGACCGAAGGACTTACCCGTTGAAGACTTTTTCACAATTTTTCCAGAGCTTCTCTCTCTTCTTTCTCCCTCTAGATTCGGCCAAGGAGGAGGAAAATGGTGTGAAAATGCAAAGGGAGGGGGGTATTTATAGGTGAAGGGTTAGGGTTTCGGCCGTCGGATCAACTTTGTGAGAAGCGATCTGGACCGTCCAACACAACTTTTGAAAAAACCCTTTCTTCCCTTTTCCCTTTTCACACTAGGCCGAAATTCATGGCCCAAAATTAAGGGTTTGGCCAATAAAATGGCGCCACGTGTCCCTTCCAAAAGCTTCCGGTCCAATTTCCCCGATCGGTACCCGATTCGCGTAATTTCAGAGAAATCTCAAAATTCTGGTTAACTAACTTTGAAGATCTTCTCTTCATTACTAGAAATTTCTATTCTAATCTAAATCTTGATTCCATAAAGGGCATTCCGTGTTCAGCCGAAGTTTCTCGAAAAACGTGTCCGTACGGGTCCGGTTACGAAACTCGTTTTCGGAATCATCAATCTCTAGAGAAAAATTCACTGATTCCAAATATGTCCAGATAAATTCAAACTCATTCCTAGATGTTGAGTTAGAATTTATTTTCTTCATATCCAAAAATGTGCCTATCTACATTTTTCCCTATTTTGTTTTATTAGGAAAATGCACAATCGGCTTCAGAATTAACTTCCGGAAGAGTCTAACGGAAGATAAAATTCCACTGATCAATATTCTACCCTGACTTTGGAAATCCCATCCCTAGATTTCTAGATAGGATCCGTTTCCTAATTATTGAATTACTATTCACTATAATTCACTTTAATTAATTATATTATATTATAATACAAAACTTCTAAACTAAGTTTTCATTTATTTTTCTTTTCAATTTTTTTTTTTCTTTTCTTGGGCATAAATTCGGCTGGCCCATTCTTTTTTTTAATTAATATTTATTTTTTATTTATTTATTTATTTATTTATTTATTTCAATTTTTCCAAAAATTCCACAAAATTACTTAATTGTTCCATTCTTGTATTTAGGCTTAAAAATACCTAAACTCATCCATTTTTCTCAAAATTTTCCAATTAATTAACAAATATGTTTTTACTAATCTTAGGCCAAAAACCACTAATTTTAGGGTTTCATATAATTATTCATGAATTTCCTTTACTTATACTTAAGTAATTAGCCCAATATTACTTAATTACTTTATTATCACTTGTTGATAATTTTCTTACTTAGAACACCTCATTACCATCATATTCTTGTATTAAGATTAGAATTTCCATGTCTCTTGCATTACTTCAGAAATTACAAGGGTATTTTAGTCATTTCAATACTTTTTAAGTATTTTTCTGCAATTTCTCCAAGTTCATAATTTATTAAATTACCATAATTAGAGATAATATATTCTCCTAATTCACTTGGTCATTTTACTGCCTTTTAGGATTTTTCATAATTTTTCTAAGTCTTTTACCCTTCCCAGGGGTATTTTGGTCATTTTGGCACTTTGGCCCTTAAATTCCCTGATTCCCTACAGAATTTTAACTTAGAATAATAGGCTAAATTCACACAAGTCTGGAGACATTAATTTCACTTATCAGAAATATCCAATTTATTCATAATATTCCAGATAATAAAATCTGGGTATTACATTTTGCCCTTGATGTTTGAGGTATATATGCCTTCAATTTATGTGATGGGAGACCACACAAGTCTTCCAACTGTTTTGATTGTTATCTAATGCACTATCTGCATCAAGTGCTTAAAGGCTATGATGGTTTAGCAGCTGATATTTGGTAATGCGGCATCATTCTCTTTGTTCTGATGGTTGAACGGCTTACCCTCCTTTCCAGTTCTCTCACCTCGCTTATGGATCCACAGGACTATATGTCCATTTCTTCCTTGAAGCAACGAGCCCCCAGGGGTATGAAATTCGTCCTGTGCCTGTACTATAGTCATGGATGACTCATTTACGATTATCATTGCTAGCTAACCTTCTATTTTCTGTGCAGGTCAACATATGGTGAGGTCAGCACATCTTGAGCTTTTTAAAGAGCTTCGCCTGCGTGCGGACCCTGCTGGATCAGCGGCTCCTCCTCCCGCCAATGAACCCACCGTGGGCAGCCAACCTGCTGCTTCGGAGGCGGGCGCTATTGCCAAGGTTCCCCGCAAGCGCTCCGTTGCCAAAGACGGATCGGAGCGGGAGAAGAAAAGGACGAGGAAATCCAAAGGGAAGCAGGTTACCGAGGATGCGCCTATCACAGCCGAGGTACCTGACATTCCAACTCCTTCCAGCCCGCCTACTGCTGGTGCAGGACCAGTGTCTCCATCCGCGCCCAGCTCTGCCTTTGTTATGCCACGCACCCATGCCGCTATGTCTGGGGGAGCTCTTTGGTCAAGCGAGGTGACGCCAGAACTTATGGATCTTGTGCGCCCCCCTGCACGCATGTACTCCCCCACCACGCCTAGCCAGGAAGAAAAACTTCACCTGGATGAGATTCAGCTGCATGCCTTTCAGGCAATTTCTTTGCTACAGCCTTATGCCGCTCTCCGGGCTCAGTACGCCGATCGGTCGAGAGCTTTGGATGACCTGACTCAGCAACTTGCCGCGGTAACCACCATTCTTGAAGGGGTAAACAAGGAGAAAACCTCCCTTGGAGCCGAGCTTGAGAAAACCATTGGCAAACGGGGGACAGCCACTGACGAGGCTGCCTCTGCGCTCTCTAAGCTGGACCGACTGAAGCCGAGTTAGTTGCTTCTCAGGATAAGCTGCGTCATCTCGAGATTCTCTGTCTGGAAGATGCCGCAACCATCCGGAAGTTGACTGTGGATGGCGATGATTTGAGGGACAAGCTTGGAAAGAAAGATGAGGAGCTTGCAACTGCTGACTCCAAGCTTGTGCAGTACGGTCAAGCTGCCCAACTGTCGTTTCAGAACGCGATCGATCAAATTCTTGCCTTGAATCCCGACATCATTTTGAATACGGTTGGGCTGCACATTGAGGCTTATGTCAGTGATAAGGGGAAGTTGATTCCTCCTGAGGCTGATGAAAGCGAAGATGAGCAGCCTTCTCTATCAGTTACTGAGCCGTAGTCGGAGCTTTGATTATTTGTAATGGTTTGATGACTTCTATGTTTGAAAGCCTATGGCCGTAGGCCATAATTTTTGGTCATATAAGCCTTTTGTTTTTCGGATATGCTCACGATTACAACATTATTTTTACTCCCGTGCATTTGGGCTTACTTGTTAGATGTCTGATTTTTCACAACCATAGTTGTTATCATAACAGGAACAAGCATATTCATTATGATGCTGAAAGACGAGCTTCTTTGCTCCCAGAGGCGGAGCTTATAAGGGACTGGTGGGGGCCATGGCCCCCCCAAAAAAAAAATTTGTTTGGAATTTTTTTGTTAAATAAATTTATTATAATGTAAAATTAAATTTTGGCCCCCCTCAATTTTCCCCCCTCTTTTTATATCTCTGGGGCTTATAATTCAATTTGTGTTTCATTCAGGTCTTGTATGATTTATTTTAATTTTGTCATTTTTTTCTATATTTCATTCTAATTACCTGAAATTTTTAGCTTATAAGTGAAATTTACTTTTGTGGTGTATTATTTAGTATGCTTTTACCCATTTTACACTACATCTATGGATGAAATTAATTGATTTTTCATTCTAAACCTCAGCCTCTCGCCTTCCAATGTGTTGGTGTTCAATTACATGAAGTTTATGGTTGAACCAAAGATTCACAATCACATAAATTAAAGCCTCTTGGCTTCCAATGTTTGTGGTGTATTTTTATATTCTTTTCTTTTCTGGTTTATATTATTTTGTTTTTTAATACATATAAAACTTTCCTTAAAAAAAATTTTGGGGACGTTGCCCCCGAACCCCCGAATCCCCCCACCACTATTTGGCCCCCCCAAATTTTTATCCCAAGCTCCGCCCCTGTTTGCTCCGACTTTGAACATCGTTAGACTCGCATATAACTTTAGGGGATGGGTTTAACTCCTCTATCCTTCATATGTGTGATCAAGGCATGATTTTTGCAGACTAGATATCATTGTTTGCTACCATGTCTGATCAGATATGCTTTTAAACGTCGGAATTTGGCATCCTGACTACTGCATATTTATGCTATCCGTGGTTTTGGAAAACGGATTTGATTATCCTGTTTTCTACACGATAATATTTTACACGATTTCGGAAACCGGGTTTCAGTACCCTGGCCTCTACGTGTTTATAAGGTGATTTCTTTGAGACCGGGTTTATCGACCCTGGTTTCATCACACTTTAAGTCATACATGATTTCGAAAACCGGGTTTCAATACCCTAGCCTCTACGCGTTTATTTTACACGATTTCGGAAGACGGGCTTGATGCCCTGACTTCATCATGTTTATTCACGACACGATTTTGGAAACCGTGTTTCAATACCCTGGCCTCTACGTATTTATAAGGTTATTTCTTTGAGACCGGGTTTATCGACCCTGGTTTCATCACACTTTAATTCATGACACGATTTCGGAAACCGGGTTTCAATACCCTGGCCTCTACGTATTTACAAGGTAATTTCTTTGAGACCGGGTTTATCGACCCTGGTTTCATCACACTTTAATTCATGACACGATTTCGGAAACCGTGTTTCAATACCCTGGCCTCTACACATTTATTTTACACGATTTCGGAAGACGGGCTTGATGCCCTGACTTCATTATGTGTATTCACGACACGATTTTGGAAATCGGGTTTCAATACCCTGGCCTCTACGCGTTTATAATCAGAAAGTAGGCACAAATCTTACTTGCAGAAACATGGCTAACCCATTCTTTCATTCATAAAATCAAAATCATTGGTAAAATGTCTTACAAGAAATTTAGACGTAAAGAAATAACGAGCCGACCTCCCACAAGTAAGGTCATGCCAGGTCCTTCAAATGAAATCACCCTCCTCGGGGCCATAATCTTTAGCTATAATAAGCCTTCAACTTGTCAGCGTTCCAAGTCCGCTTCACCGCTTTCTTTTGCAGCGTCTCCAACCTGTAGGCTCCTTTACCGAGATTTTCAGTAATTCGGTATGGGCCTTCCCAGTTGGGAGCCAGCTTTCCCTCTACAGCATTCTTGTTGCCAATATCCGTCCTCCTAAGAACGAGGCTCCCCGTGTCAAAAGAACGTGGTCGCACCTTTTTGTTGTAGCGGGTTGACAGAAGCTATTTAGCTGCCAAATCTCGACAGTGTGCGGCGATCCGCACTTCATCAATCAAATCTAACTGAACTGCAATTGCCTCATTGTTCTCTTCTTGATGCTGAAGGGCTACGACCTTCCACCACGATGACTCTCCAATTTCAACTAGGATCATGGCTTCACACCCGTAGGTCAGCTTGAATGGCGTTTCTCCGGTTGATGATTGTACACTTGTTCGATAACCCAACAAGACATAGGGCAGTTGGTCTACCCAGCTAGATGCAGCATCTTCTATTCGCTTCTTTAATCCGTCTACAATGATCTTATTAGCGGCCTCTACCTGCCCATTTGATTGCGGATGCTCTACGGATGCGAAGTGCTGCTGGATATTAAAATCAGCTACCAACTGTTGAAAACCCTTGTCAATAAACTGTGTTCCGTTATCAGTAACGATTTCGGCTGGTATACCAAAACGTGAAATGATGTTCTTTTGTAAGAATTTCTGCACCCTAGCTGATGTAATCGTGGCGAGTGGTTCTACTTCAATCCACTTTGTAAAATAGTCGACTGCCACAATAAGCCATCGCATTTGACCCACCGCTCGCTTGAAAGGCCCCAATAGATCCATTCCCCATTTGAAGAATGGCCATGGTGCGGAAATTATCTGAAGGGGTGCAGGTGGTGATCGGATAATACTAGCATGCTTTTGGCAACTATCACATTTTTGGACATGACCCTTAGCATCAACCGCCATGGTAGGCCAGAAGTATCCAGCCCTTACTGCCTTTCTAGCCAATGCTTTAGCTCCCATATGGTGACCATTGATACCCTCATGGATCTCCATTAAGACGTAACGGGCCTCATTTGCCGCCAAACACTTCATCATTGGAGAGTGTACCCCTTTGCGATACAATTGGTCATTAACAAGTACGTATGAAGCTGCTGTTCGTGCGAGCTTCTTGGCCTCCAAGGGTTCGTCAGGTAGGGTTCCTTTTTCCAAATAGTCCGCGATGGGTTTCCTCCAGTCGCTTGACTCCAAAATGATCATCACACAACTTGGTTGTGGGAGGTTTTGTTGGATGATGGTGCGGTGATTCCCTGGAGTTTTAGTGCTTGCTAGTTTTGCCAGGACATCAGCCCTTACATTGTCTCCTCTTGGAATGTGCGCCACCTTCACCTTCCCCAGATATTTGATCATTAAAGGTCCTTTGGCCTGGTAGGTTCCATTGATCTGAGAAGCTACCAATTGGGAATCAGTGGATACGTGTACTCGGCGGGCCCCCCCTTCGTGAGCTTGGAGTAAACCGGCTATTAGCGCCTCATACTCCGCCTGGTTGTTGGACGTTGGAAAGTTGAAGCGTAGAGACAACTCTAGCGAGACGCCTTCGGGACTTTCAACAATAATTCCTGCTCCACTTCCTTTAACGTTTGATGAGCCGTCCACAAACAACTTCCAAACACTATGACTATCATCCCCGGTCCCCAGGGTTAGCTCCATCACAAAATCCGCCAACGCCTGTGACTTGATTGCGTGCCGAGCCTTGTAGGTAATGTCGAATTCAGACAACTGAATGGCCCATCCCACCATTCGCCCAGCTAGGTCTGGCTTGTGAAGGATTTGCCGGATTGGTTGATCGGTGCGGACCACGATCGGATGACCCTGGAAATATGGGCGGAGCCGCCTTGCCGCCACTAATAGGGCAAACGCTATCTTTTCTACCTTCTGGTATCGCAACTCTGATCCTTGTAGCGCTTTACTTATGAAATATACCGGGCTCTGACCATCCTCGGTTTCCCTCACCAGTGCAGCGCTTACCGCCTCATTGCCCACAAATAAGTATAATATCAGGCTTTCTCCAGTCATAGGTCTTGTTAGTACTGGAGGCTCCTCCAAGCACTGTTTGATTTTCTCAAATGCCACCTCACACTCAGCATTCCATCCCTCAGATGCTTTCTTCTTTAGCAGTTTGAAGAAAGGGAGCTAGTTTTCTGCTGACTTTGGTAGAAAGCGAGTTAGAGCCGCTAACCTTCCTATCAGTTGTTGAACTTCTTTCTTGTTTTGCGGGGCCTTCATGTCTAGTACAGCTTGACAATTATCAAGATTCACCTCTATGCCCCAGTTTGTGAGCAGGAAACCCAGGAATTTTCCCGCGGGTACTCCAAATGCGCATTTGGCTGGGTTTAAGCAAATTCTTTATCTTCTCAGTTTGTCAAAGGTCTGTCTCAAGTCCTCCAGATGATTATCCTCATTCAAAGATTTGACGATCATGTCATCAATGTAAACTTCGACGTTCTTGCCCAATTGGTCTTCAAAGACCCTGTTCATCATTCGTTGGTATGTCGCCCCCGCGTTCTTCAATCTGAATGGCATCACATTATTACAATAATTAGCCTTTTCGGTGATGAAGGCGGTCTTGGCTTGATCATCCGGGTGCATTACAATTTGGTTATATCCTGAGTATGCGTCCATGAATGACAGCAATCGGAATCCCGAAGAACTGTCGACCAGTTTGATCTATGTTGGGCATCGGGAAAGAATCCTTTGGGCATACCGAGGTTTAAGTCCTTGTAGTCAGTGCATACCCTCCATTTGCCATTGGGCTTCTTAACAAGAACGACATTGGAAAGCCACGTGGTATACTGTATCTCTCGGATGAAACCGGCTTCCAACAACTCCGCTATGTGCGCTTCCAAGGCATTTCTCCTTTCTTCCCCGAGCTTCCTCTTTTTCTGAGAAACAGAGTAGACCCGGTTTGATCGCCGGTGATGACAACGAAAGATGGATCGATGCGGGTATCTCGGATGGGCTCCACGCAAATACATGTTTATTAGCCCTGAGGAATTGTTCCAACTCTTCACGTCTCGCGGGATCTAACTCCTTGCCGATTTTCGTAACCTGGCCGGGTTCTGATCCCAAAACGAAGTCTTCTAACTCGCCACTTGGCTCAGTTTTCATTTTTTCCTCTTCGCGGAGGTCCAACTCCACCACATTTACAGATTTTCCTTCTGAATCCTCTTCCGGAGCTTTGCTTGCATTACTCCGTGGTAACCGGGATGGTTCACGCCTAACCGTGTTGCAGTAACACTGCCGGGATTGGTTTTGATCTCCTTTCACGGTAACCACTTTGTTTTTCTTGTTGACCATCTTGAGTTTCTGATGCTTGGACGACACCAACATATCCTAATTATGAATTGTTGGCCGGCCCAAGATTATATTGTAGGATGATGGGAAATCCGCTACCACGAATCTAACTCTCTCTGATTTGAAAGCCTGTGCATCCCCCAAGGTTAACTTGAGATCAACATACCCTTTTGGACGGGTATCCTGCCCATTGGCCCCGGTTAGGGTCGTTTTGCATGGTTTCAAAACATCAGCGTCAAAGTTCATCCTTTTATACGCGTCCCAGAGAATGATGTCCACAGCGCTTCCGTTGTCCACAAAGATCTTTTTGACTCGGAAATTCACGAGGGTTCCCATGATTACCAACCCGTCATGATGCCCCGGAGCAACGTCCTCTAAATCCTTGTTGGTAAAACACAGCACAGGAGGCTTGGATTTGACTATGTCTTCCTTAAACTTTGGGGCGTCTTTTATTAATAATACCTCCCTGAGGTATTTCCGCCGTTGACTCGTGGTATCCCCTCCACTGCCAAAGCCTCCGCTAATAACATTGCAGTCGTATTTGGCTTCAGGGAAATCATCGTCACTTTCCTCGGGCTTCTTTTTCTGTTCTCTCTTTCTCTTTTCGGGGGGCGGGCTTTTACTCCGGCCTTCTCCCTGTCTTTTGTTGTTCTGCTTTCCCTGGGTCTGAATGACGTATTTTCGGAGCTTCCTATCTCGGACGAATTTTCAACCGCATCCTTCGGATCCCAGCATTGCTCGGTTGTGTGTCCGTGTTGGTCATGGAACTCACAGAATCGAGTCTTGTCAGCCGTGCCTCTTCTACCGAGAGGCCGAGGTCTTTCGACCTTTTCCATTTCGGTCGTGCAAACTTCTTTCCATAGCTTCGCCTGTGAAACCTTCAATGGATTGTATCTTTCATACTTTCCTTCTCGGTTTTTATCATTGCTTTCCCGGGCTCGAGGAGTTTTCTTGTGCGCCTCTTGACTTTCCCTTCCTCGGTTTGGTGGGCTCTTCGGCCGATCTTTCACAGCACTGGCCGCCATCTCCATTTGTTCTAATTCCAAATATTGCTGCGATCGTCCGTGAAAGTCGGCCAACGATGTAGGGCGCCGCTTGATAATTGACTTTTTTAACCGGGATGATGCATCCAAACCGGCTATAATGCAATGCAAGTGTACTTCGTCCTTTAGCCCCGGAATCTGCAACGCGATACTCTTAAAACGATCCAGGTATTTGCCCAAGGTCTCTCCCTGTCCCTGTTTAACCTGAGCGAGTTGGAACTCACTCTTGGGCTGTCACCTGCTTGTTGCGAAGTTTAATAAGAACTTCCGCTCCAGCGTCTTCATATCTGGAATGGAGAGATATGGCAAAGAATGGAACTACAATTGCCGGCTCCTCTGAAAGTTCTGGCAAATAGCCGGGGTACCACAAGTCCTTTAATTCCCTTTACCATTATCTCCATTTTGAAGTTGTTCAAGTGTGTCAAAGGTTCCTGGGTTCCGTCATATTTTTGCAATTCCCTCGAATCTAGACCCTTCAGGTATACTGCCGTCATGACTTTATCAGTGAACTGACCCAAAAATGCGTCTTCATCCGCCTCCATCGTTTGAGGTGGTGACTTGGTTTTCGCGTCGTGCCGCTCCTTGAATTGTTGCGGCATCTCTTCTCGTTCCTGCCGCCATGTAATATTTTGACGCTCCAATTCTTCTCGAGCACACCGGGTGTTTTCCTCTTCTTTGGAGTTGATGCCGGTTTTCCATGTTGTCCATTCGCCGGACCAATCGATCCTAAAGTATTGTGTATCAAGCGTATGTCGGGATGATTAATCTCGGAACTCCTTGTTGGAGGGTGAGGGATACCGCGAACCTCGGGACTATCGCCTGTCCTCCCCGCAACACTCGACCGGGATGTGGGGAGTGAAGCCGTGTCCTCTGTTTCGATCTCGACTCGCCTCCTCATGGCATTGCTCGAGTGTACTCGAATTCGAATGTTGGACCGCTGATCTCGAAGGCCGGGTTGTCCTCCGGGCGGATGCGATGGTCGGGGCACATTAGTGCGACTCCTGGTAATGGCAGCCATACTCAGTGATTACGAGTAGCTTTCAAAGTTCTGAGAATCGACCTTTTCGATGATCCCCACGGACGGCGCCAATGTTCTGTAATAGAACACAGATGTCCAGCCTCGATGGGCCGTATGATTTATATTGGATCGGATGCAGCGCCCGCTGATATCTATGGAGGAGATAACAGCGAATGCTGGTAGATCACTGTGCTACACGGGGGTGGCTTTTCGCCTGAGTGTGGGGTGTGTGCACAGTGAGACTGAATGGTAAAGAATGGACTAGTGAGTCGTGATGTGTACCTGGTAGGTAATCCCTATTTATAGAGGTTACCTAGGGTTTCATCCTTCTTACCAGCACTCCTTCGTCATGCGCTTCCCCTCTCTTGATCGTGTGCTCTCCATATCTGCATGATCCCTGCATTATCGGCACAGTCAAGGGTGATTGGCAGTTTACCTTTCTGAAGGAAAGTTTCCCGCCTAGAACTCTTCCCATTGGGCCTTGCTCTTGCCAGGCCCATTACTTGAGTCCATAACAATATGTATGACAGATATTCATGACATTTCAACAAATATCACTACAAAAGCCCATAACAGATGTAGGAAATACATAATCACATATGTAAGGCAATAACAATACACAGTCCCTGCATATGTATGTTATCCTGTTCTGCACTATTCACTCGGCCACGATGTACATTCGTGTCCTCAAAGCTGGAAAACTCAACGGTATTAATAAGACTATAACCCGTGTAAAGCTGAATGTGAAAGTAATGAACTAAGACGACATCTTAGTTTATGAATATCATTATCATTTATAAACATACTATAAGCATTAGAGTTAGTGTTACAGTACGCGTACGTACCTTTCACCGTGTAATGGCCAACTTGCCTGACCTTTTGATCCGACTCCGCCTTTTCCCGGATATCCTATATGTTATCGTCGGATTATTCCTTTTTCCTATAATATCACAACTAATATTCTATCTCTTAAAATAATATCAAAAAAGATATTTTCACCTTGTTTGACATTTCTACCCTTGGTAAATGTTTTATTACAATTTTGCCCTTACATTTTCTCAAAAACGAAATACTGAATTTCTGGGTAGATTTTTCAGCATCTTTGAAAAATCATAATTAATTCTACAAAAATCGAAACGAGGATCCGTAAAATTCCTCGGAATCCTTAGGATGTCTACTTTTAAATAAAAATATTAATTTTCGCCCAGATTCCCTGATTCATTCCCAGGTTTATGGTTTCTAAACTCTGCCAAGAATTTCGTCTGGAAAAATAGCCTATCTTCAAGGATTTTTATCTCTTTATGTAGAACTTCAAATGTTACATATTTTATATATTTGGAAATCCCTACATGTCTAATTTAACCATGAATTTTCTCAGAATTTTAGAACCTCATATTCAACATAAAATACTGGCGTTGTTACCCCTGACTTCAGGAATCGCTAACCGACAAAATTTCGCCAGAGCTTCGCTACTTTGACTCTAATCTTCCAAAATTTTGCTATATCACTTTCTCCATCCATTTTTCGAAATAAAACCATATTTAACCATAAAAACATGATAACGACAATATATTGGAAGACTAAAGATCAAAACAACATTTAAGTTATGAACTTAACTAGAACTTCAAGAACAACAAAACTAAAGACTAGAACTTAAGAGCTTGCTTACCTCTTGAAGAACCTTTCTCCTTCTCTCTTGCTCCAAGAGAACTCTCACTCTCTCTCACTCTACAATCAGATTTGATTGTAGTTTTTGGTGTGAAGAAATGAAGAGGGAAACCTTGCTATTTATAGAGAAAATTCTAAGGTTAAAATAGTCATTCACCAAGTAACCCAATTATCCTTCTTTCTTCACAACCATTAGATAAGAAAACACTTTACAATATCAAATCCTACCCCTTGAGCTCCTTGGTCGACATACTCCTCCTCTTTCAGGCATTAGTTTTGCTTTTTATTTAACAAATAACTCTTGTAGTTGCAACTTTTGACTTTTCAACTTTAATGATAAATTCTCTCCCCATATATATATGGCTGTCGACATCCCCTCTCTTTATCCATTTAATATGTTGTTTTATTAATAAAGCATCTCTTCTTTTGCTTCCCATTAGGCTATTCGACATGCAGATTTTTTTTTTTTTTGCCCATTTCAATTGCTTTTTATGTGGAAAATTCCTTTGCTTCAAGTGTTCTCATTGGCCCAATTAATTTCACAAGGATTTAGCTTAATTAGGAGATTTATTAAGACCATTGGATTTAACTTTATTAGATTTAATCCAAGCCTTTAATTTGTGTTGGAAAAATCTAAACGCTATTGATGATATTTGTTCAAGATTTTATGTGCTCATATTAATATTTTTAGTGTCATCTTTTCCCATTTAACTGAGCATAATTTTTCCACCTACAAATAAAATAGGGAAGATTAAATTAATCTTCCAAGATAGTCTTCATAAATATTATTTGGCCTAATTGATAGGTTACCATATTAATCATAATTATTTGAAACCCCAGATGTGCTAATCTTGGTCCTTAGATATTCATTTGGATGTTAATTAAGTTGATATAATCTTAATTATACCTTTTTAAACTTAATTATTATTTAATTTCAAAAATTAATACAAGTATTTCAATTATTGCAAATTTAATTGCCCAATAATTGTTGATAATTTTCTCTAATAGATTTAGGCATTTTGATGGCATTTAATTGCCTTTTATGACATAATTAAGATTATACTTAATTATGATAATCTTAGGTATTTTATGATCCCTAAATGAAACCTCACAATGTTCTATTAAAATTCAAGAAGAAATTGCCCAAAAATTATTACAAAATTTGAGACAACCTTCTCTCCTTTATTTATATGTATCATTTATCAAAAATATAGTATTTATGATAAATATTTTAGGGTATTACAAAACCTTTGTAAAGCTCCTATATATGTTTAAGATTGAAAGGTGTTATATATGTTTAAAAGCTCCTATTTGCTCTGAAAAAAAAAAAAAAAACTTTCGGGGCATATTTGCTCTATTTTGTAAACTTCCGGGGCAAAAATGATACTCAAAATACTTAGCAATACTTCCGTGACAAATTAGGTATTTAACCCTTGTTTAATTGATATCAACAATATTATAATGAGCTATTCAAAATTCGTTCAAACAAGTTTTTTCAAATTTAAAAAGGTCATTAAATTGGTTAATTCATTGTTTTAAGCATCATTAATTTAATATGAATACGTCAAAGGTTTCGGGTGTACGTAGAAGTCCAATGAAATAATCTAGTAGCCCATGTAAATACAAATAATAAAGAAAACTCGTACTATATCACACAAAAAATACACTCATCACTCATGTAGCAGGAAGAAAAGAGAGTTTCTCATAAAAGGAGTTCTCTATCCAGGAGGTATTAGAGAATATTAAACAATATTTTTATTTTTCTTTAATAAAATAAGGGTGGGTTAGGAATAACTAACCACAAATTTTTAATTTAATGCAATTAAATATTGTAGATAAATTAAAGAAACTATTTTATTGAAAGTATTGAAACTCATAATCTAATGTTCAAAATCTTCACAAGTTGAAATTCTTCAACAATGACACGAATATTTTTTTTAAAAAAAACAGCATACTAGCAAGATAAAATATAGAGTTGACTATTTAATTAAATATGCAATTTTTAATAGTTAGATTCAACAAAAATGTTTTTAAATATACTAGAATACACTGAGACAAAAAACTTCCTTAAAAAACAATACTTTGCACTAACATATTTTTTAAATTTTAAAACGAACAAATGAAAAGTTTGACCCAATTAATCAATAAGCTAGCTGATTGATATTTTTCAGAGCGGTTCAGCTCTATTAACACTTAGCATCTCTTTAAGTCTTACTTAAATTATATATGAGGTTTCCTGTTTGATTGTGTAGAAGATGACCAAAAAGAAAAACTAACTGATTTTCCGCTTTTATCCTTTTTTTTTTTTTTTTTTTGAATGATTATACAAAGTTTGGAACAGCTTAAGTGACACATTCATTGGTTTTAATCGGTTTGTTTTATACCTTAACCATTGGATCAAAATTTTAATAATTCTTTTTAAAACATTAAATCTGAACCGATGATGGAGACGAAAAAAGAGAGAGGAGACGCCTCTTTAATTAGAGAAATATGGGTTTTTGTTAAATTTGGATAAATATAAGTTTACTCCACCCATTTAAAAATGTAAAAGATAAAATACAAATCTAACACGGAACATAAATATGACGCTCTTGACAACGCAAGATGTCAATTTTTAGCTTGAGTGGTCTTTGTTGATGAGTATGGTTCACATATAAAAGTGGTCCAGTCGAGACAAAATATTAATTACATATACACCAAAAATAAAATACACATAGAAGCTTATCATTTAAATTCATGGTCCATTTTAGTGGTCCACATGTTCCTAAACATACACAACTGAGTAAATATTAAGTTGATAAAAACTGTGAAACTCTTTCATCCACACAATACACAGATTCATCCTTACTTGCATGTGGACATTTATTTTTGATGCGATGCATGTGGATATGTTTTTTAGGTATATGTGTCAATGTCATTTCGTATACAATACATACAAAGGTGATAAAGCTAATATTCAAACCCCTTTGGGTTGATTAAAAAAATTTAACAAATTTCATTAGGCCAACAAATACTCTGTATTTTATAAGACAAAATTTTATATATAAATATATGTGTACTTCTTAAAAGGACAAAACTTAGATCTAGTTGTTAATATTCATTGGGTTAAGTTCATAGGTGAATTTATAAGTGTACATACGCATTTTAATAACTAATATTAACAAAATAACAAGTATCCATACAAAATTTACAAACCTTACTTTAACAACTAATTAAACCTAATAGAAGTGTCCATATAAAAATTTACAAATCATAATTTACATTATAGTAGCTGATATAAAAATTTACAACCGCTCATAGGTACATTTACAAATGTACATATACATTTTAACAACTATTTAATGAGGCCGTTTTTTGTGTTAGCCTTGAGGTTCCCAATAAAAAAATAACCAATCATTGTATATAAACAAACATGGGATCGTTCTCTCTTCTCGATGAGCCTTTTATTGATTTTTAAGTAATCTGAATGTCATGCAAAGGTAATGAAAACAAGGGGAAATGAGGTTTTGGTTTTTCAAATTAGTAACTAGAATACAATTTAATTAAATGTTAAAATTGTAACACCTCAAATTCCATACGGTTTAGTGTATCTGTTGTAACATCCCAACTTTTCACAAGCAGTATAATTTTTTTTTTTCCAAAACATCATTTCAAATCATCAGAGTAGAGCAACAGAGCGATTGAGTAACTGATATGTATATATAAAACGCCGTAAGTCTGGCTGGTTACAACAATGGCACGTAAACCGCGTGGTTCTAAATTATTTAACAAAGAAAGGCTTCGTTGGAACAACAAAAGAAAGTCTTCGCCCGGGTCTTCTACTCAGTGCCGCTTGCCTCTCTCCTTGGTCCTCGGCCCTCCGATCCCGACGCTATAGTTAAGGCTGAGATCCGCACTGGATCTCAGGTAACGGTTAACCTCATATTTACATACACAACATATGAACTACAGACAATCATTTCAACAACAGTATATGTGCACTCGTTGCCCAAGAGCATGCATACATATATCGCCCAATAGCATGTATACATATATCGCCCAATAGCATGCAGATATATCGCCCATAGCAAACGTAAACATATCAACAGTATATAAACATATCACAGAGCTATCAACTACCACATACAATACACCTAACACATACATGCATACCATAAACATCAGATTAGTGTTACAGTACGCGGACGTACACAACCCAACAGTACATATGACTTCCAAAATTTTGCCAGAACTCTGCCCCCATCATGATTTTCGAAATCATGACTAAAATACCCCTATCATATGATATCTAATCATACTTGGAAGATTAAAGACTAATATAGCATTTCTACTCTAACTACCGAAAGAACTACGAACGCTTAAGTACCGAAAAACTTACCCAGAGCTTCGCTGCAGATTTTCTCCAGAGCTTGTAACATCCCGACTTTTCACAAGCAGTATAATTTTTTTTTTTTTAAAAACATCATTTCAAAATGATCAGAGTAATGCACCGGAGCGATTGAGTAACTGATATATATATTAAAATACCCATGGTAGCATGTCTTGGGATGTAAGGTTAAAGCACAATGAGGAATGTACATAATCGATATGCACGGCCCGAACAATACGGTCGGATGTAAGGTTAAAGCACAATGAGGAATGTACATAATCGATATGCACGCGCGAACAATACGGTCGGATGTAAGGTTAAAGCACAATGAGGAATGTACATAATCGGATATGCACGGCCGAACAATACAATCGGATGTAAGGTTAAGGCATAATGGATAGTGATACAGTAGGATGTATGACATGACAGAGAATAATACAGTCGGATGTATAATGTATAACAAGATACGGTCGAGTAATGACAACAAGATAATCGTAGTATGCATAAAAGTACAATCAGAGTACACACATGACAGAGGAAACACACATATTCATACAATAACCATCAGAGTTAGTGTTACGATGACGCGAACGTACCTTCGTTGACTGGATTACGATATTTCTAGCACGTTTACGGAAAATCGTGAAATCTCCAACAACGGCTCGTCTGGGCAACAGAATTCGGCAGAAATTAGGATTTCAGATATCCTATGAGAATAATGTCACTTCTATTAGTAATTTGACATTATAACTGGCATTTTAGGTAAAAATTACCATTTTGCCCCTATACCCCTACTTGGCGGAATTTCGCCAGCGCTTCCGCTACATAGGCTATTTTCTTCCCAAAATTTTGCCAGAACTTCGACGCATTTATGATTCTTGAAAATAATGACTAAAATAGCCCTCCCATATGATACCCAAATCATAAAAATAAAGACTACTCTAGCCTTACTAACTATTGAACTAAAGACTAAAAACTAAAGACCGAAAGACTTACCCGTTGAAGACTTCGGCGAACTCCCCCAGAGCTTCTCTCTCTACTTTCTCTCTCAAGGATTTCGGCCAAGAGGAGAGGATTTTGGTGTGAAGATTTCAAGAGGGAGCATGTTCTATTTATAGAGTTTTGAAAGGGCATTTTGGGAATTATCAAAGTTGTTTACAACTCTTGGATCAAACTTCTTCAAGAAGGCAAGATCTCAACCCTTGGACATTTGGTCGACATGCATGGCTGTCTTGGCAGCATCCAATTGGTCAAAAATGATGCATAAGCTTTGCTTTATGCCCTCTAATGGAATTTCTCCGATCGGTACCCGATTCGCGTGATTTCGGAGAATTCTCAAAATTCGGATTTACAACTCAAGACATGTTCTCACTTAGTAGAAATGTCCAATTTAACCTATATTTTGATTCCATGTAGGGCTCCAACAGTCCAGCTTGAGTCTTTCTCGAAAACGTGTCCGAACGCGTCCGTTTCGAACGCATTTCGAAATCACCAATCTCTTGGAAATAATTCACCGATTCCAAATATGTCCATATAAATTCAAACTCATTCCTAGATATTGAGTTAGAATTTATTTTCTTCATTTCAAAAATATGCCTATATGCATTTTTCCCTATTTTGTTTTATTAGGAAAATGCACAAACGCCTTCTAATTAACTTCCTAAGAGTTTAACTAAGATAAAATCCCACCGATCAATATTTTACCTTGACCTTGGGAATCCCATTCCTAGATCTCTAGATAGGATCCGTTTCCTAATTTTTAATTTACTATTCATAATATTCCACTTTAATTAATTATATAATATTTAAATTGCAACTTGCCTATTGCATTGATTACAATTCTTATCTTCTTCCATTTCCATGATTTCGTCCAGCCAATAAATCTGATCCCCTTTTTTTTTTTTCGTTTTGTATTTCATTTAATATAAAATAATTATTTAATAATTATTTTATATAATTTCTTATATAATTTTCCTATTGGTCCATTCTTGCATTTAGGCTTAAAAATACCTAAACTCATCTATTTTTCTTCAAAATTTCCAATTAATTAGTAAATATATTTTTACTAATTTTCAACTAATTTCCACTAATTTTTGAGCTTCACATAATTATTACTGAATTTCCTTTGCTTATGCTTAAGTAATTAGCCATAAATTACTTAATTACTTTATTATCACTAGTTGATAATTTTCTTAATTAGAATACCTTATTACCTTCATACTCTTGTATTAACATTAGAATTTTTCATGCCTCTTGCATTTTTTAGAAATTTACAAGGGTATTATGGTCTTTTCAATACTTTTTGCACATTCTTATACAATTTCTCCAAGTTTACAATTTATTAAATTACCTCAATTAGAGATAATCTACTCTCTCAATTTAAATAATTATTTCTCTGCCTTTTAGGATTTTTCACCATTTTCCTAAGTCATTTACCCTTCCCAGGGGTATTTTGGTCATTTTGGCACTTTGGCCCTTAAATTCCCTAATTCAAATTTCGGGGTATTACATTTCTCCCCCCGTTAAACAAAATTTCGTCCTCGAAATTTGTACTCAAACCACTACACTTTGTACTAACTAGACTCTGTCCTACTCGGACTGGACTATACGCGTCGGATCTTCACTTTGTCTCGCACCGCTCCTCCCGATGATTGCGAATTCGTTTTGATTTAACTACTACGATCTTGTCATATTGTACCTTGATATATGATGTTTCCCCGTGGTTCCCATACACCGCGGTTAACACCACGATACCAAAATGTCTCCATGGTTCCCATACACCATGTCAACACAAGATTACCAAAATGTCTCCATGGTTCCCATACACCATGGCAACATAAGATACCTCCTACTCAATGACATGATCACGGTTGAATTTTTAATTACGAAGAAACATTGAATACGTTACGTAAGATAGCTATCTATAAGCATGTATTACTAGATGATTCCCTCCTAAGTGGAATAATACCTTGAATTATCTCCGGGAGTCCTTCGTCCTCTGTACATGTTAGTGTGTACACTCGGCCTGGTTTTTGTGGCTTTAATGCTGCAACTTTCTCGGGCAGTGTACACCGATGTGTCCAAGCTTTTGACATTTGAAGCATATCGGCTTCCCGCCGCAGCCAAGACTTTGGAGATGATACCTCCCACATTTTGGACACGGTCGAGTCTCCGGTATTTTTGGGTTGTTCTGCTGCCTAGTCTGGAATGGCTTTTTGTTGTCTCTTGGAGAGTCACTCCACGGTGCTTCTCTCTTCCGTGAGAAATTTTCACGGCTGCCCTCGCTATAACCCGTGTTGCTACTGTTGGACTTTCGGAACTTACGTAGGTTCCTTGAGATTTCGCTCAATCAATCGGCACGACTCCACGGCTGAGCCATATTAGGAAACATCTGAGAAACGAGCTTCTCCCTAACTTCATACTTTAGCCCGCATGTCAACCTATTCGCCTTCCAAACTTTCATTGTTATTACTCTTCGGTATGAAGAATATCGTGACAGTTGGTGAACCGAGCAAAGTAGTCATCAAATGATTCATCATAGCCTTGCTGGATATGAAGAAACTCCTCCTCCTTAATCACTTGTGTTGAGGGAGGAAAATATTGTTCATTGAATTTCTCTATGAACTTCTCCCAAGTGACAGGGCAAAACTGGGTCTGCAAGGTTGTAGCAACGCTCTTCCACCATCGATGCGCATCACCGTCGAGCTTATAGATGGCAAGTTGGGCTTTCCGGTCTCCCGGGCATTCCATAACTTCAAAGATCTTTTCTAGGCTCAGCAACCAATCTTCAGCTAACTCATTCTTACCACGGAATGCAGGTGGCTTCAGCTTGCAGAACTGTGCGACCCAGTATTGTGTGGTTTGTATGACTCTCCCTCGTCGTGGAGGTGATTGGGACCTATCAGATCCCTCAGCTTCCTCATCGTGTTCGTCTCTCTGCTCGTTTTCTTCTTCATTCTCAGTGTATTGTTCCTCTTCCTCATGTCTGGCCTGCCTCTCTGCGCGAAGTTCTTCTATCATCGCTCTTTGTTCATCTAGCATCTCCCTTTGTTCACGTACTACAGCCATTGTCTCATGCCAAGCAATCTGTTGGTTTGGTACTTGATTTCGCTGCTCAGGATTCACTACTGGAATTGTCCGAGGTTGTCTACCTCGTCCCCTGCCTCGGCCTCTGCCTCGGCCTCTGGGAGCTCCGGCTCCTCTCAGATTCGCCATGTTTTGTTCTTTTTCCTTTTTCAAGGGAAAACGTTGGTTATAGAAGGAAAACAATTAACAGGTCGCAGATTTTATCGCACTAGTAGCTATCCCGCACCTAGTCTCTATCGCACCTACAGACTTTATCGCACATAGAATTTACTTGACACATAGACTTTATCGCACTTAGTATTTTCTACACATAGGCTTTGCTGTACGCAGTTTTCACACCATAAACAAATAGACACTCGCAACTTTCCTTTTGTCAGATTATCGTTGATTCTTTCTTCGTGGATCAGAAACGGGCACGAAATTACGTATCGGAAGTTCCTCTACATGAGTCAAATACTACATGTACTATCTTTATTGGTCTCGGAGTTTCATCCGGCGTTACCCAGCTCCGCGTATGAGCTCTGTGCTAGAATAGAATTAACGTCCGTCTGATCGGCGCTTATCGAGTGATGCACCGACAGAGGGTGGAACACTGGTTCAGGATGGGGTAAGTGTCTACCATGGGGCCTCACCGAGTTCACGGCGACTGATTGGCACACCCACGTAGACTAGCCTTGCCTTCGGCACCAAACTGTCCGTAATAACATAGTTAAATTCATGCCAGGACTACTGCTCTGATACCAAATGTAACATCCCGACTTTTCACAAGCAGTATAATTTTTTTTTTTAAAAACATCATTTCAAAATGATCAGAGTAGTGCACCGGAGCGATTGAGTAACTGATATATATATTAAAATACCCATGGTAGCATGTCTTGCTGTTTAAACAAATGTACAAGAGTGTTTCAAAAGTATAACGAAAGAAGTCTTCACCGCTACTCCTAAGCGTCTTGCTTGTCCTTCTCCTCGATCCTCGGTCCTCCCGAACTCGACGCTATGTTAAGAGCCGAGATCCAATTTACCACATTGGATCTCGGTAACGATTAACCTCATGTTTATATACAACATATATGTACGACAGTACATTCAAATATCTTGGCAACATTTACTATGATCGGACATAGGGAATACATAATCGAGATATGTATGGCAATAACAATACGATCGGATGTAAGGTTAAAGCACAATGAGGAATGTACATAATCGGATATGCACGGCGAAACAATACAGTCGGATGTAAGGTTAAAGCACAATGAGGAATGTACATAATCAGATATGCACGGCCAGAACAATATAGTCGGATGTAAGGTTAAAGCACAATGAGGAATGTACATAATCAGATATGCACGGCCAGAACAATACAGTCGGATGTAAGGTTAAGGCATAATGGATAGTGATACAGTCGGATGTATAACAGACAACAGTACAGTCGAAGTACAGACAACAGTACAATCAGAGTACAGACAAAAGTACAATCAGAGTACACACATGACAGAGGAAACACACATATTCATACAATAACCATCAGAGTTAGTGTTACGATGACGCGAACGTACCTTCGTTGACGGATTACGATATTTCTAGCACGTTTACGGAAAATCGTGAAATCTCCAACAACGGCTCGTCGGGCAACGTAACGGCAAGAAATTAGGATTTCAGATATCCTATGAGAATAATGTCACTTCTATTAGTAATTTGACATTATAAGCGGCATTTTAGGTAAAAATTACCATTTTGCCCCTATACCCCTACTTGGCGGAATTTCGCCATAGCGCTTAACTACATAGGCTATTTTCTTCCCAAAATTTTGCCAGAACTTCGACGCATTTATGATTCTTGAAAATAATGACTAAAATAGCCCTCCCATATGATACCCAAATCATAAAAATAAAGACTACTCTAGCCTTACTAACTATTGAACTAAAGACTAAAAACTAAAGACCGAAAGACTTACCCGTTGAAGACATCGGCAGAACTTCCCCCAGAGCTTCTCTCTCTACTTTCTCTCTCAAGGATTTCGGCCAAGAGGAGAGGATTTTGGTGTGAAGATTTCAAGAGGGAGCATGTTCTATTTATAGAGTTTTGAAAGGGCATTTTGGGAATTATCAAAGTTGTTTACAACTCTTGGATCAAACTTCTTCAAGAAGGCAAGATCTCAACCCTTGGACATTTGGTCGACATGCATGGCTGTCTTGGCAGCATCCAATTGGTCAAAAATGATGCATAAGCTTTGCTTTATGCCCTGGCCTAATGGAATTTCTCCGATCGGTACCCGATTCGCGTGATTTCGGAGAATTCTCAAAATTCTGGATTTACAACTCTGAAGACATGTTCTCACTTAGTAGAAATGTCCAATTTAACCTATATTTTGATTCCATGTAGGGCTCCAACAGTCCAGTTGAGTCTTTCTCGAAAAACGTGTCCGAACGCGTCCGGTTTCAGAACGCATTTCTGAAATCACCAATCTCTTGGAAATAATTCACTGATTCCAAATATGTCCATATAAATTCAAACTCATTCCTAGATATTGAGTTAGAATTTATTTTCTTCATTTCCAAAAATATGCCTATATGCATTTTTCCCTATTTTGTTTTATTAGGAAAATGCACAAACTTGACCTCGGAATTAACTTAGGAAGAGTTTAACGGAAGATAAAATCCCACTGATCAATATTTTACCTTGACCTTGGGAATCCCATTCCTAGATCTCTAGATAGGATCCGTTTCCTAATTTTTAATTTACTATTCATAATATTCCACTTTAATTAATTATATAATATTTAAATTGCAACTTGCCTATTGCATTGATTACAATTCTTATCTTCTTCCATTTCCATGATTTCGTCCAGCCAATAAATCTGATCCCCTTTTTTTTTTTTTCGTTTTGTATTTCATTTAATATAAAATAATTATTTTATATAATTTCTTATATAATTTTCCTATTGGTCCATTCTTGCATTTAGGCTTAAAAATACCTAAACTCATCTATTTTTCTTCAAAATTTCCAATTAATTAGTAAATATATTTTTACTAATTTTCAACTAATTTCCACTAATTTTTGAGCTTCACATAATTATTACTGAATTTCCTTTGCTTATGCTTAAGTAATTAGCCATAAATTACTTAATTACTTTATTATCACTAGTTGATAATTTTCTTAATTAGAATACCTTATTACCTTCATACTCTTGTATTAACATTAGAATTTTTCATGCCTCTTGCATTTTTTAGAAATTTACAAGTGTATTATGGTCTTTTCAATACTTTTTGCACATTCTTATACAATTTCTCCAAGTTTACAATTTATTAAATTACCTCAATTAGAGATAATCTACTCTCTCAATTTAAATAATTATTTCTCTGCCTTTTAGGATTTTTCACCATTTTCCTAAGTCATTTACCCTTCCCAGGGGTATTTTGGTCATTTTGGCACTTTGGCCCTTAAATTCCCTAATTCAAATTTCAGGGTATTACAGAGCTCCTCTCTCTAAAACCTCTCTCTAGTTTCTAAATTCTCAAGAGAGAATGGTGTGAAAAAATGCCAAGGGTTGAGGTTCTATTTATAGGAGATATTTTGGGTCCAACTTGGTAATTTTCCCTTTCCAAACTTGTAATTTTTCCCTTTATTTGAAAACTTCTCAAACAAGTTTTTCTCTCTCTTCTTTCTCCCTTGGTCGACATGCAGCCCCTTGGTGGCACAAAATTGCATCATCAATGATGATGTCATCAACTTGTTCAAGAAGGTTTTATAACGATAAAACCCCGATCGGTACCCGAATCGCGTAATCTCAAAATTCTGGATTCACAAATTTGAAGATCTTCTCTTTCTCTTCAAAAGTATATAGGTTAACTTAATTTTTGATTCCATTCAGGGTTCCAATGGTTCAGCCGAAGTTTCTCAAAAAACGTGCCGGGTTACGGAATCAATTTCCGGAAACGTCAACCTCTGGACAAAAATCCACTGATTCCAAATATGTCCAGGAAATTCTCAACTCATTCCCAGATGTTGAGTTATGATTTATTTTCTTCGAATTCTAAATCTGTGACTATCTGCCTATTTCTCAGATTTTCCCTATTTCGTCTTATTACTAACTTCTTCTACCGATCTCAGAATTAACTCTAGGTACAGCTCAATTCAGGATAAAAATCCACTGATCAATAATATATCCTGACTTTAGAAATCCTGTTCCTGGTTCTCTAGATAGGATCCGATTCCTATAGGTATTTATTTACTTTTCACATTTTTACTTTAATTATTATTTAATTCAAGAGTTCCAAAATTATACTCCACCATTATTTATTTTTGTTTTCTTTTTCTTTTTCCCCCAAGGGATGTCGGCACACACATATACATTATATATATTTTTTTATTTTATTTTTTAATTAATTAATTAATTATTATTTTAATTATTTTTACATAATTTTTCACAAAATTTCCTATTGGTCCATTCATGCATTTAGGCTTAAAATTACCTAATCTCATTTATTTTTCTTCATCTTTTCCAATTAATTAGCAAACATATTTATGCTAATTTTCTAGCCATAAATCACTAATTATAGAGTTCTACATAATTTATCACAATTATTCCATTGTTCAAGCTTAAATAATTAACCAACAATTATTTAATCAATCACTTATTATTTGTTGATAATTTTCTTATCTAGAACTAATTAGTTCCTCTCGAGAATCTGAACTAACATTGCTATTTTATCTCCTATGTAAAATATCAATAATTATGGAGTTAGTTATAATCTCCAAATACTTTATAATTGTTATTTTACAATTCTTCCAAGCTTATAATTTATTAAATTACCAAAATTAGAGACAATATATTCTCTCAATTTTAATAATTATTTTACTACCTCTCAGGATTTTCATAATTTTCCTAAGTTATTTATGTCCTACAAGGGCATTTTTGTCATATTGGCACTCTAATTTTCAAGAGATTTTTCCGCTTTAAATTTGATATCACATATTCACCTATTTAATAGGTATTATTTATTAATTTATGATATTTTCCCTAAGTCAAATTTTAGGGTATTACATCTGTTGACACGTAGTTTTAGAAAAATCAATGAAGTTTGACGTGCTACATCAAGTAATGCGGAAACGGAGAGCATGCACTAACGTTTGGACAATGAGTAACTGATATAAAATCTCCAGGCATAACCTGGTTAACTTAAAAATTTCCCGAAGGAATATTCGTGTGATAATATAAAACAGAGCTTTGTATAATTACAATTCTTGAATAGTAACTATACATTCTTAAACCAAGCCTTAACTGGACTTGTGGCTTAGAACCCAATACAGTTAATCAAACACATTGGCCATGACGAATGTTAGTCAAGTGGAAGTCTCCCCGTCTTTCACGGCGACTTATTGACTAAACCACAAGACCAACCCTTCCTTAGACACCAAATTGTTTGAAGTAACTTTACTGAATTCTTGCCAGAAACTAGGCCTCTATTGTCCTTCTTCGGACTCTTTTCTCGGCCGGTGCCTGTCCACGGCTTCGTCCATCGGTGCCTCTTCACGGTTCCATCCATCGGTGCCTCCTCCGGTCCAGGTTCCTTCCCTAAACTATTAGTCAAGGCTAAGATTCAATCGAAATTGAACCCCAGGTAAAAGTTAACCTCTATAGCAGATATAACAATATATGATAGATATTCACAGTTTGGAAAAGAATCAATCATGAATCAAACAATCATATATAATCATACAAGATATAGGCGATTAAAGTTGCCAGTATACGAACGTACCTTTCACCGTGTAATTACCAAAACGTCCGTCCTTTAATTTGAATCCGACTCCGAACTTGATCCCGGATATCCTATACATTATCGTCAGATTATTTCCTTTTCCATAACTTATATGATATGACACTTAATATCATATCACTCAGAATAATATCCTAAAGGTTTAATTTACCTTTCTACCCTTGGAGGATTAATTATTCCACTTTTACCCTTACACTTTATCAAAACGAAATGCTGGATTTTCTGGGTAGATTTTTCAGCAACTTTGAAAAGTCATAAGTAATTCTAAAAAATTCCTTTTCGAGTGATTAAAAATTCCTCATGACCCTTGACTTGTATATTTTCAATGAAAAATATTCCCAGAAGCTATAACATCAATAATAATTCCCAGGTTTTACGTTTTCAAACACTGTTCAGAGTTAATCCCAGAAAACAAGGCTTATCTTCAAAAATTTATATCTCGTTGACCAGAGATCAAAACGTTTCATAATTTATATATTTAGAAATCCCTATATGTCTAATTTATTCCTGTAATATTTCATGATTTTTTAAGATCATTTGATACATAAAATAATAGCTTCAACGTTGGCTGCCAGAACAGGAATTACAACAGAAAATTCTGCACGTTTAACAAATCTTGATCTATTGATTTCAAAACTTATTTCTTAACATGTTTTTCATCAATTTTGAATTCTAAACCTATTTTTGAAATTAAAAACATGCAAATAAATTTTCTCCACAATTTTCTAGATTAAACTACTATTTTATCAAGAACCAAAAGCTTTAAACTCAAGAACCTTACCTTTGGATCTTGAACCCCTTCTTCACCTTGCTCCCTTGTGTTTTTCTCTAACTCAATCAGCTTTGATATGAGTTTTTGGTGTGAATAATTGTGAAGAGGAGAAGCCTCTATTTATAGGAAAAATTCAAGAGCCTCAACCATTGGATCATTTTTCTTCCTCAATGGCTCATATGAATTGGTCTTCCATGAAGACACAATTTATGGCTCAAAGGTTCTCATTGGTTAATTTAATTACATAGGATTAAGCCCATTTTTCTTTGATTTTTCCCATTGGTTGTTCAAAACTTGTGGGCCCTACTTGTGAAATGACCAAGCTGCCCTTTCCTTCTTCAAGAAGTCTTCTTCCCTCTCTTCCCTTCCTTTCAATTCGTCCCACTCTTCCTCTCTCCTTATCCTTTTCCATGCATTTATTAAGAATCCACAAAATATCCCCCCTTTATCCCATGTGTTTGTTTAATCAAAATATCATGATTTTTGTATGTGCCTAGCCATCCCCCTCTCTTACTCTTGGCTCATGAATTGTGTTTCCTTATGTGTCTAATATCTAGTGATTCAAGCCTCCCATTGGTTCATCTATATTCATGGCGACTTAGCTTAATTTGGTGATTAACTAGGGCCATTGGATTTGATTTGTGTTTGTTTAATTTCAATCCTCACCCTTAATTCATGGCTTAATGCTTTAATTGGTCCAATTAATTATCTAAGGATTTAGATCATTTTCTTGCTTTCTCATTGGCTCATGCACTTAAATGAGGATTAAGCTTAATTCTTGCTTAAATTAGAGCCATTGGATTTGTTCATTAACATGTGTCACAACTCAACCATTGATCTTAGTTGCAATTGTTGAATTTTCAACATTAATTAGCAAAGGTTAATTAACTCTTAATCCAATGCTTAATTGTCCTTGCATTGCATCTCACATTGATTAATTGGTTTATTCCATAATCCAAGTCATTATAGCATTATTAGTAAATTAATCTCATCTTCCATTGGCCTTCATATTTTCGAAAATATGCAGCCTCCTATTAGAAGTCTTAATTGCTTCTCTTAGATTAATCACATAAGCACAATTTGGTTATCAAGGAATTAGATATTAATCATTTCCTAACAAGTGCTTAACCTTAATTTCAATTAAGGTAAATTCATTATTCAAAGATTTGTTATCATTTGATAGTAATTCAACTAAGTGTCATTCATTCCCTTTTCTTGTCTTATGAGTATTTAAAATAGCCATTATTTCATATGGTATTTTATCACATTTAGTAGCCCCTAAATGCAATCTCATAATTAACCATTGGTTAATTAATTCCAAAGTAAAATTTGGATAAAAATATAATCAATAGATTATATTTCTTTGAGACACATATTCACCTTTGTATTTTGCTAATTATTTTTCAAAATACAATACTTACATGAATTATGAAAATTAGGGTATTACAAAAATATTGTTTTTGGTATTTTTATAAAAATGGTGAATGAAATTGGATTTGGAAAATCTAAATTTACAACAGGAAGTGTTATATTCACAACAAAATTTAAAAACCAAGATTTTGTTTTAATACAAATAATACCAAAAAAGTCCCAAGAGACTTTTTTTTATGTCAATTTCTGTTGGGACTTTTTTGCTATTTTTTATGGTCCTTGGGACCTGGCTGTCATTTTCCCAAAAAGTTATGGGAATTAAAATTTCATTAAGTTTTAAGAAAACCCTCAAGATAAAACTTGAGTCCAATATTTACAATTAATAGTAGCTCCTACAAACATAACTAACTACTATGGGCCCGTTTGGGATAGCGGCGGTAGAAGTGACTTTTTTTCTGATGTGCTTTTCTTGCTGGACTTCTTTTCTGATGGACTTTTTTTGATGTGATTTGTGTTTGGGATAGGGATGACAGAAGTGACTTTTTTCTTGATGGGCACTTGTTTGGCATAGCTTTTGAAAAGATTGATGAGATAGAAAATGACTGAAAAGGGTATGAATCATATATGTGTGTTGTATAAAATGTGATAATTTGGGATAAAAAATTAAAAATAAATATAAATTTGCTAAATAAGATGGTAAAATTACCATTAAAAACATTACAAGCTTAAATAAACCTATCCCCTACAAGTTTGTTTCTAATTTGATCATGAAGATGATTCATTTGTGTTAAAAAAGGCATGAATCATATATTGAAAATTATTGAAAATTATTTTTGGACCTTGAAAATTTAGAGAAAAAAAATTGTGGAATATTATTGTGGTGATCTAGAAATATTATGAAGAAATTAATTACGAAAATTGGCTTAAATAAATTTTATAGCTATTTTCTAGAATTTATGGCATATCCCCCGAAAATTCAAGGAAAAATAGTTAGAGAATAATTTTTGGTCTAGAAATTTTAAAGTAGATACTTATGGCCTAAATAAGTTAATTGAGGAAGAAAATCCTTATATGGTAATGATTACTTTCTAGAAATTATTTGATGAAATTGGTATAATAAGTAATAGATAAAGTTGTAAATAAAAATTAGTTGAAGGGTGAAATGGTCATTGGGCATAATAAAATGGATGTGGCTTTTGGTGATGGGATAATAAGCAACAAAATGTGGCTTCATAAGTGATGAGATAAAAAGTAGCTTCATATGCAAAAGCCCATCAAAAAATTAAACTACCCAAACACCCAAATAATTGGCTTCTGCTTATGATGTGCTTCAGATGTACTTATTTTAACTTATGATGCTATGCCAAACAGGCCCTATATCTTTTGTAACATACTTAAATTTTTAGGGCTTAGAACTAATTGTAGCTTAAGTTTTATTTAGTCAAAGAATTAGAATAAATTAATAATTTAAAACGAAGAATCAAGTTCCAAAGGGAAAAAAAATACCCCCTTAAAATAATTCTCCGAAATATATGGTTATGTATGTAAATATATCTTAGTATTGGAATAAATAATATAAAACAAAAATGATGTTAGATATTACTAATATTATTATTTTATTTTTATTTTTATTTTTCAAATATATTATTAAAACCCTAACCCTAGTACCTCTCCTACATAATCACCTGATGTCCTTCCCTCGGCGCCGCACCTTACTAGTATTCTCTCAGGTTTTACTCCTTTCTCTCTTTGACTCCACTTGTTTACTTCTCCGAGTCTTCATTGTTCTGGTTTGTTACTGTTCATCTTTAAATTTTTTATTTTTCTCTTCTTTCTTTCTCTTTTATTCACCAAACATGTCTTGTCTTGTCAAATGTCATTTTTCCTCCTATTATTTTGTTGGGAACATCCCCCTCAAGTCCCAAGGGACCAAGATATTCTCAAAAAAGTCCCTTGGGAAAGTCACATGTCAAAAATGTCCCAAGGGACTTCATGGGTATTATGTCAATAAACGAAATTACAGTGATGCCCTTAATGAAAGTTTGAAACTAAACACAAATGAATTTGAATATCAATCTCGCCATCTTTGAAATACCAATTCCTCTCTCATCTCTAAATCATTCAAAATTTCCTTCTTTGTCATTCCCTTCTCTCTACATTCTCTAATCTCCGGCCTCATTCGGTTGTCCATCGTCGATCTCCGCCTCTACGCCTCTGTGCTCATCCCTCTCCTCCTCTACGGCTCTATCCTCGTTCGTCTCTACCTTAGCACCTCCGTCCTCATCCGTCTCCACCTCTGCACCTTCGTCTTTGTCCATCTCTGCCTCTGTGCCTCCGTGCTTGTCAATCTATAACTGTTTCAAAGAGAAAGAGTAGGTGTTGATTAAACCCTAATATTTTCAAACTTGTGACAATCCAAGCTGCTCCTAAAGATTTCATGCTAAGCAAGTAAGAATGGTTTGCGATTCATATTCAGCCAAACTATATATACTTGTTGCTCTACTTTCCAAATCATTTTCTTTAGTTTTATATGGTTTTGAGTGTTTACGAGCATCTTCATGTATAAACATTTTAGTAACAGATATAACTTAGTTCTAAAGTCCATGTAATTAAGGCCTCCTAATGTTGACACTGTCTTCACCTGTAAAAATTGGTTTTTGTGCGCCGTTTTTAAAGGATCTGAGTGTGAGTGTTTGTGAGTATGTCATGTGTGAACATTTTAGTAACAAATATATCTTAGTCCATGTAATCAAAGCTTTCTAATGTTGACACAAACCATAGGCATAGGCATGCTGTATGAAGATTTTCAACAACGATACGAAAGCCACATATCCCCAAATCTTCCAACGACTCTAGCTTGTGTCTAACGGAAAGCTTCTGAGTCTAACAGAAAGTTTGAAGTCTCATAACGGATAGTTTGGAGCTTCACCAACAACTATTAATGAAGTTCAAATATAAATATGAAGAGCATTTAATTCGAAGTTGCCAACCAACGAATGATCAAATTTATTGCTCATTTATTGCTATCAATTATCTGTAAAATATCTTTTGATATTGAATTCTTCATTTTTTATATATCTACTTTGTAAGAGAGTTATTATCATTCAATTTATTGTTGTAAAATCTCAAGGTAGTGGGACCTTAAGTGAGGTTGTCCGATTGCAGTTGTAAAAGGGAGTGAGCCCTGATGAGAATTACTCTGAACTTATGTAATCGTTGAAACATAGTGAAAATCTCATAGACGCTCTGAGGATTAGATGTAGCAGGTCACGATATTAAGGCTGAACCAATATAAATCCATGTGCATACTTCAGTGAAATCTTTCTAATCCTTCCTTCGTGTTTTAATTATTGGCTAAAAGTTTTTTACTTTTTATAATTCACTCAATTTACCCCCCTCTTGGGTGATACACTGCAACTAACATTTGGTATCAAAGTGAGGTCCTCTCTTTACAGACTTAACATCCCAAGAAGGATCCATGGAAGGAATTCTATCCGATCGTAAATCTATCATTAGACCATCTCACTTCAATGGAGAACATTACTCATTCTGGAAAGCTAAATTCAGAGTCTTCATTCTAGCCACTAAATATGGTCTATGGCAAGTGATTGAGTAAGGAGACTATTTTCCAACAAAAATGGAAGGAGTTCAGGTAGCAAATCTTGAATCAAAATACGATGAAAACAAGAGAAGGCAATAACAATGAACAACCAAGAGATCATGTTGATGTAAGGCATCACTTAGGAATTCATCTCAAAGAAATTCCAATCCTTTGTAATAACACAAGTACGATAAGCTTGGTGAAAAATATCTTTCCACACTTAAGAACCAAGCATATTGATGTAAGGCATTACTTTATCAGAGATCATGTTCAAAAGTGAGATGTAAAAGTGATGTTCCTTCCCACTTATCTCCGACTTACTGATATATTCACTAAGTCGTTAGCCAAAGATAAGTTCTTGTATATCATAAGAGAATTGTGCATGGTAAATCTGAATGAATTGTAAGCAATCTCTTTCATACTATTTCATCTAAAGTTTAATATGACACATCATTACTAAATTGAGCATTGGAGTCTCAAGAAATTTGTTTTGCAGGATCTTCTATTATTAAGATATAAAATAGGGTAAAACAGAGAGGTATGATACTCGAGTATATGCCAGGATGATCGAGTAATATCAAGGAGAATGCCTTTGAATCACTATTGAAAATAGATGTTACTCAAGTACATTAATGTGATACTTGAGCATAGTACTCAAGTATTGGGACACATACTCGAGTACTAAGAGTTTCAAACCTAACCATCCTTTCTTGTTGTTATATTTGTTCAAGTATTAACAGGGCAATACTCAAGTAGAGCTCAGGAGTACTCGAGTATGATGCTGCTTCAACACTCAAGCAAAGCGCAAAACAAAGATGTACTCGAGTACATATCAAGCATACTCAAGTATAAAGTCATGTACTCAAGTACTGAGTATATAATAGCTAATCTATCCTTCATTAAGTCATCTTGTTTCAGGTACAGAAAAAGCAATACTGAAGCATGGATTAGGTGTACTTGAGTATGCTACTCGAGTATTAAGCTGACACACCAACTAAATCGCTAAACAAAACAATAATACCCGAGTATAGTTATGGAGTACTCGAGTATGGGATTTGGTTACTTGAATATGCACTCAAACCAGAAGGAGACAAATCATCTAATACAAATCAACACTTAAGAAAAGGAATTAATACTCGAGTAACATTCAAAGAATCTCTAAATTGGGTTCAAGTATTCACTTAACACACTTGAAGAAAGGTACACCATTATTACTTTTCCTGCAATAATACTCGAGTACGTCGACAATACTCGAGTTTCATTGAGCGTACTCGAGTATTGTCATTTAAATTTCCTATATCTATATAGTCTCGCTCTCTCCATCTCTCATTTCACTCTGTCTCCTTTCATCATCTTCCTTTCTCTCAAATTCCATAAAAACCCATTCACATTCCTAACTTAAATCCGGTACCGTTTGGCAATTTTCGTCTGATTCTCTCCAATAGACCCTTCATCTTCAAATTCTTGATGGTTTCCCACCTTTTTCACCTCCATTAATTCCCTCTCACACCCAAATTCAACCCATCACTCTCACCTTCCGTCATGCACTAAAATCTCCAGTCTTCAAATTCCCAATTACGGCAAAGCTCTTAGCCTCTTTAATGGCTCAAACTAACATGCCCAAGGTCAGCTTAGGTGCTCAAACCTCACCAAAATCATCTCACGTTCAACTCCTTTGGCATCACCTCCTTAAGACTCGACCTCTCAACCTCCTCCAAAGAAAACTCGAACCACCGTCACCCAAAAAAATCCACCGTTTCAACCAAAGGTTCAATCTTCCCAACCTAAACCCAAAGCCTAAGGAATTATCATTCGAGAGCCTACCAAGCCTCTTTGCCTTCTAGGAAAAGAAAAGGAAAGGAACCATTAGTGGATTCTCAAGAAAAAGGTAAATCAAAGGCAAATGTAGAGAGATTGCAAAGACAATCTCAACCTTCTTGACCTATCTCCCAAGCCTCTGGAAGCTAGGCCAATCAGGTGTATCTAGCTCTGTTCGACCATCTCCACCACAGTTGCTCGAGGCTCTTCAGCCTTTGGTTTCTTCACCAAACCTCATTAATTATGCTCTTAGTTTTGATTTCCACTACGGTGAACATTCTTTTTGTCCAACTGTATATGTGGATTTAAAGATTTTAAGGTCTGAATGCAATGTGGATTTGTCGCCCTGGCTCAAACAGTATGAACCCTTATTATGCCTGAGAACCCCTTATTGTCCTAAGGTCATCAAAGTCTTCTATTTTTATATGCAGATTGCAGATGAGAAAGATGAGAATGATAATGTTATAGAAGCAATTCTTGAGACAACTATTAGGGAACAGACCATTAAAATCACTACTGAGGATCTTAATACTATCTTAGGAGTTGTGGATGTTCCTACTCAACCTCCTAAGCAATTAGATGCTAAATAAATTTTCAATATTCTAAGACCTGATGCTCCAATGGGACCCCTAAAATTCAAACCTTCTGTGATAAATGATACTTTTTGGGTTATTTGGTATATCTATAGCCAGAATATGGTTCAGAAAGGTCAGAGCTTCACTCACTTCATCACCATAGATTATGCCCCTTTTTCTTCCATAATCTCTCAGGAGCCTTGGGACTTAAGAAAGTGGATTATAGCTGAGATGTGACAGTTTTGTTTTCATTCGTCTGATAAATCAACCATTTTTTCCTAATTTGGTTTCCTATATCTTGTCCCTGAACAATATTTGGTATATTATCCTAGACGAGAAACCAGTGCGACCTCTGAGATTTGGTAAGAACCATCTAATAAGGATGAAGATATCATTCACAGTGTAATACTCGATTTTCTCTTTAACGAAAGTCTTGTATTCCATGAATATGTGACCATATTTAATTGGCTAGAATATGTGACAGAAAATTACATCAAATAATGGTGATTTCTAGTCAAAAGGAGTCAAGAAAGTGTATAAATGAAACTTAGCCAAATTGGTACATATTAACAATAATTCCCTAACAAATGAATTCCCTAACAAATGAACTTGCATTAATTGAGATTAGGGGCAAACATTTGTAACTACCTAATAGGGCTATACTATGGCCTAAAATCAAGGGGTAGAAGACAATGAAAATAAGTAATTGTCAAGGGAATAAAATACATAATATTTAATGTATTTTGTGCCAAGTTAACATTTGTTAAGCAAGGGAATAATACCTAATTCCTTGATAAACAAATTGTGCATTTGTCATTAAGTTTTGGAAGGCAATAGAGACCTTATTTAAAGGCTATTATTTTTGAAATAATAAGGGCCCAAGAAGAAGAGACAAAGCTTGATGGTTAATGCACAATTCCATCTTGATTAATTGGAAAACCAATTACACAATGACATTTGGTAATAAGGGATGTTTAAACCCTTAATTGAGTCATTAAATCACATCACAAATCTGCTTAAGAAGTCAAGGATTTTAGTTGAGCATTGGTGGTTGATTAATAGCCAAGTTTTCATGATAAGAGCGCATGTGTTTAAGCCTAAAGCTTCTTGGGCAAGTGGAGCAATTGAAGCCATAAGAATATGACATGTGGAAAAGCAATCCAAGGGTGGAGAGTTGAGCATGGATGTCGACCAAAGATCAATGGAGGAGATAAAAGAAGAAAATTTGGATGACTATGTCATGTGGGGAGCAAAAGAGGTCAATCTTCCACTATAAATACATGGTCCCTCTCTTTGCAAATTCTCACACTTGAAAACACATCTAATCTTGAGGAAGAGAGAGAGTTGGGAAAAAAATCATAGAGAAGGAAGCAAGGAAGGAAGTTGAAAGCACTAAGGTAAGTTCTTTTGTTTTTGGGTTGTTCATGTGTTCATACTTTTTGCTTAATCTTTAACTTTAGTAAGAACACTCTTGTATGGTGTTTATGATGGTGAGGCCAAAACATTTGAAGCCAAGGAGGATAGGGAAGTGCAAGAACACAAAGCAAGTCAAGGTAAGAAATGATCTTGACCCTATTTGTTGTGTTCTTGAACTTGTTGAATTTATGGTAAAATTCTCCTTGATTTGGAAACCTCAAAACCTAAGGGGAGGTTCTGCCCAATGGTTTGAAAACATGTTTAAAGGCTAAGAAATGAGATAGGAGAAGATTTATCACATAAAATCATAGGTTTTGCAAAAGCCATAAAACTGTCGGTTCAGGATTCTAAGAGGCAGCAAACGTGTGAACAACATTTTATGAAGTAAATGAAGTCCTAAAAATCATGAAACTTTACAAGAGTAAAGTAGACATCTAGGGATTTCTTTTGATATAAAATACGTTATCTTTAGAGTTCTGTACTAGGAGTTACAATTTTTGAAGTTAATCCATGTTTCTGAAAGATAATCTAAACAATGGTTGTTATACATGGATTTTGGCTAATCAAATAGTGTCTAAAAATCTTGAAATTTTTCAGAGATATAGTAGACAGAAAGGGATTTCTTTTTATGTATAACATGTAAGTTTTAGGGTTTTGTACGAAAAGATGTGAATTTTTCAATTTGATCCATGTCTCTAGACATGTGATCTGAACAATGATGGAAAACCTTAAAACTGGGAATGACTTAGACATTTTGAGTTTTTGGGATTATTTTTCCATGAAAATATACATAAGCACATCATTTTGATTTTTGTACAATGAGTTATGATTTTTCAAAGTTACTAAATGTAACATCCCATTTTCAAAAGCGGAATAATAATTTTTTTTCCATCAGAGTAGAGCATCGGATCAAGTAAGTAACTGATACATATATTTAAAATGTCAACAGTAGTATGTCTGGCTAATCGCAGTAGCGATACATTAATTTGAGTGTTTCCAAAAGTAATACATATCAAAAAGAAAATCTTCGGACGGAACGCTAAACGTGCTGCTTGCACTTTTCTTCGGCCCTCGGTCCTTCTGACCCTGAAGCTATGTTAAGAGCTGAGGTCCCATGCACCCGGACCTCAGGTAACGGTTAACCTCATGCTTAAATATGATAGTATATGGATTACAGATATTCACAACATTAATAGAACATGAGCACACAGTAGATGTATCGCACACAACAAGCGTATCCCAATAGCACATAAGTCCCTAACAGATGTGTCGCACATAGCAAACGTATCCCAATAGCACATAAGCATAAAGCAGATGTGTCGCACACAGCAAACGTATCCCAATAGTACATAAGCCCCTAGCAGATGTATCGCACACAGCAAACGTATCCCAATAGTACATAAACACATAACAGATGTATCACACACAACAAACATAAAGTTATCATCTATCACATATACGCATACAATAAGCATCAGAGTTAGTGTTACAGTACGCGAACGTACCTTCGTTGACGAATACGGTACGTCTGTCGGTCAGAACGTGATCACAGATATCCTATAAGGATAATATCGTATTTATTAATTCATAGTCAATATCCTAACATATATTTTAGTCACAAATGACTATTTTACCCCTGACTCCAGAAATTGCTAACCGATAAAATTTTGCCAGAGCTTCGCTACTCTGACTCCCAACTTTCAAAACTCAATTCCTACCATGTTTTTACCTCGTCAAGCATCTTTCAATGCAATGAGGCATAAAAACAAGAATAGGAATTTCATTTCCTACTTCCTAGATCTAACTAACATTTATACTAAGAACTACTAACAAAAGACTAGAACTTAGAAGCTAAAGACCGAAGAACTCACCTCTTGAAGAACCTCCTCCTCCTTCTTGCTTCTCTCTAGCTCTCACCTCTCTCTAACTCTTTAGAATGAGTTTTGGTGTGAAATTTCAAATGGAAGAAGAGGCCTATTTATAGAAAAAGTCCATGGCATTTTGGTAGTTCCTTTGAACTTTCTCTCCTCAGCTTCTGACCGTTGGATCTAGGGTTACTTTGTAATCTCATCTCCACCCTTCATTCTCTCCAACCGTCCCTCTCTCCTCTCTCCCTTGTCTCTTCCATTCATTAATGCATCTTATCTCTTTGGATATTCTCTTACCGGTTAATTCCCCTGCTTAGTGTTCTAACTGCATGTGCCTATACGGTTAATTCCCCTGCTTAGTGTTCTAACTGCATGTGCCTATAAATCACTAATATTCTTAGGGATAAATTTTTAAGTTTATGTGAGTCTCTTGAGAAGTATTTGAAATAACAAGGATTATGGTCCAATTAGGGGTTTTTACTAGCCTTTTAGTCATTTTAGGATAAATCCAAAAGTTAAGGAACTAACTTTGGAGATAACCTACTTCGGGCTAAAAATACACTTGTTCATAAAAAGTCCTTATATTTGATCTATGATTGACATATCTCAGTATACAATTTATTTTCTATTGGTTCTTATTTGAATTGATCCCAATAGCTTTTAAACTCTTAAAATATCTTCTCTAAATGCTTGGCTCACATCACTCCACACACACAACTCTCACACACCACACATTTCACCTTTTTCTCTACTACACTCACAACTCTCTCTTACATACACACACACACACACACCCACACACACCATACAATTTCGTCCCCCTCCCCCTTTTATTTCTTTTTGTGTTTTAATTAATTCTATATTATCTAAAAGAAGCCCTCTCATTTGTTGATACTTGATTCACATGGATTACTCTTTATGAGGTTTAATTAGGGCCTTAGGATTTAGTTTTATTAGATTTAATCTTAGCCTTTGATTTGTGTTGACTTATCAAAGTGGATTAATAAGCTTGATTAGTCTCTTAATACTATGCTTAGTAATCTTTAACATATCCTCTGTTGATCAATTAGGCTTAGGGATTTTATGTAGTTAATCTTATTTCTTAATCATGCCTAATTATTTAGCAATTATCTTTATGCTAATCTTGGCCCTTCATTGACCATTGGTCTCTAATTAGGGTCATACATCTCTATCTGTGCCTTTAAAACATGCTATTTAAGTAATTATCTACTAATTGTTGACAATTTTCTTTAATTGGATTAATTATTTTCTCACAACTTTTGAGTTTACTTTGGTCATTTATGCTCCATGCATTATTTTAAAAATCATAGGGCAACTTATGTTCCCTAAAATAAAATTGGGTTTTTGCCTCTTTGTTCATTTTAATTCTAAGAGAAATTGCCCTAGAGAATAAAGTAAATACACTACCAAAATTTGAGACCACATATTCACCTATTTAAAATAGGTATTATTTATCACAATATAATATTTAAAATAAATAATTATCCGGGTATTACACTGAAAAATCTTGGCAAAAATGCTAGTGTTTCGTTTTTAAGGAAAAGTAAGGGTAAATATGGAATAATTAATCTACCAAGGGTAAAAAGGTCAAAAGTGGAAAAAGTAGCTCTTGGGATATTATTTCAATCAATATGGTATTTATTATAATATGTTATAAAAAGAAATAATGCGGTAATAATATTATAGGATATCCGAGAAGTCGGGGATCAGTACCGAAAGGAAATCGTATCGCTAGCTACGCGAAGAAAGGTGCGGACGCGTACTGTAACTTTAACTCTTATGTGTCTTGTATGTCTATATATGATTGTTTGATTCATGATTGATTGGAGTCATGGGCAAGACTGGGTCTTGGGCCATGCACCGTGACTAAGACTGGGTTTTTTAGGTCACATGTGTGTTTACATTCAGTTAGATGTGGATTATAGTCATGATAATGTTGCATGCTTGTTTTCCTAGCATCGTGAATATGTGTCTGGGACACGTAGCACTAGTGAGTACAAGCACTCTTAACATTACATTTGTTGTGTGCTATGTATTGTGCTAACTGAATGTTGCTTTCCATGTTATGAATATCTGTCATATATTGTTATTACTTAAACATAAGGTTAACTATTACCTGGAATTCAATCTGATTGAATCTCAAACTTGACTAAAGGATCAAGAAAGCAATCTGGACTTGGGGAGGCGAAGTGGACAGAATCGTGAAGAGGCACCAGTCGAGAGGAGTATCTGAAGAAGTTTAATAAAGCGTAGTTTTTGGCAATGAATCTGATAAAGTTAGTTCAAACTGTTTGGTGTCTAAGGAAGAGTTGGTCGATCGTGGTTACTTAATTAATCACCGTTGCGGAAGCATGGAGAAACTCCCACTAGACTAATAACAACCTGGCCAATAGGTCTGATTAACTGTGTTAGGTTTATGGCTTTAGGACTGTTAGAGCATGGGTTCAGTTTGTATAATTGTGTTACTTGAATATTCCTCTGGGAATTTAAATTCACCAATATATGTTTGGGCATATAATATCAATTACTCATCGTCCAAACGTTAATACATGCTCTCTGTTGCGACTTACTTTGATCTGTTAACATCATCAACACTGTTGATATTCCTAATACTACATGTCAACGGACATAATAGGTAGTAAGGAACTTGGGGTGTTACACACAAAATGTCCATCGGAATTCTAATGGTCATTATTTGCAACGGAAATTTCTGACAAAATTATTTGCAACAGAAATTACCAACAGAATTCCGTCAATAATGTATTTTGCCACGGCTTTTTCTGCAACGGACTTTTTCCATTGGAAATCCAATTACTGACGGAATTCCGTCGCAAATCAAATTACCAACGGAATTCCGTCAGTAATCCGGCATTTTTTGGTAGTATAGCATGATTATGATGAACTTGAAGAATAGATATGATGGCAATATGCAGCAGAAATCCAATGAATTTGAACACCTTTCTTGTCAATATTTCCAACATGATGAATCTCTACGGTTTGTGACTCATGATCTTTGGCCACCAACGCAAAATCTTGATTTAATTCAAGACTCATCTCTTCATAGTACATGGAGATTTCTTTTGGTTCAACCTCCTCTTGCTTCTTAATAGCATCTATGGTAACTTCATCTACTTCCTTGATATCTTCCGTGGCTACACTCACAATAGTAAAGCCAATTTCAAGACCAATACTACTATTAATATTTCTTGTGGTACAACATGGGTCATTAAAGGATGATCGAAGAAGCCACCCTTTGAGAAAGATATCTCAATACCTTGTTGTCTAACCAAACCTATGAGAGCCCTTCTTAATTTCTTCAAACTTATGGTTTATGCTCTGTTTCAATTTCTCCCTAGACTTCTTTCGAAGCCTTCCATATTCCACAAGATTATTTTGTGTGATTTGGGCATTGTTAGCTGTTTACTAGGTCAGTGCAACTTTAAGAGCAAAAGGGAATGAATTTTTTATTTCCTTTTCTTTTCCTTATTTTTTGTGTTTTTTTTTTCTTTCTCTTTTTTGTGAATAACACAAAATCAAATTATAAGAAAGAGAATATAATGTTACTCAAGTAGGATACTAGAAGCAATCAAACTAGAGCAAAAAGCATAGCCTATGGAGAGTAGTATCTTCAACGTTGTAGGTGCGCATAGCTTTAGATGTAGTTTTGAAGCCGTTGGGACATTTTTCACAAGCACCACTTACAAGCCAATATCCTCCAACCTATGCAAAAGAATATGTTGAACAAGAACTTGCAATAATCAACCTCAAAGGAAAGGAGTGAGGGAGAACGGTTAACAATGGCGGCAGTGATGTTAGTATTAATTGGAGGCTTTGTGTTTGAGGCGTGTTTAGCTATTTGGAAAAGTTGGGCGCATGAAGGGAAGTGTGAACCAGGCTCTGATATTAAATTGATGCAAGACAAGGAAGGGGAAAAGGGAGAGGAGAGAAGAAGAGGGAAGAGGCGGGAGGAGATAAGAGAGAATAGAGGAGAGAAAGAGAGAAGAGAGGGGGAAAGGACAACAAGAAACAGGGAGAAACCAAACAAATAGGGAGGGAAGGGAAGAGAGACTTAAAGAGGAAGCTCAATAATCTGTCATCAACAAAATGAGATTGTTGAGAGCTATTCATAGCCCCAACTCTAACCCTAGGAATTAAAAAGAGATCATTCTAGAAATTATAAAATTAAATGAAAATAACAATTAATAATAAAGATATTGATAAATCAACATTAAAGCAAAATATTTCTAAATATTATCTTTAAACTTCAAATCTCTTCAATAGTCTTCAGATATTCTAGAATCTCCATTTAAATTTTTTTTTTCCTTTCCTATTTTAATATGGAGCTGAATCGTACATAGGCTTCTAGAATCTCAATCTTCATTAAATGAGTGTTGCATGCTTATGCTTTTGAATATGATTAAATGAGTGTTGCATTAATGTTTGAGACCAATTAATATGGCTGCTCCATGTCGAATTATTTTTTGTGCTTTTGATGACAAGTGAAAAAGATGTTAGCTTTCTCTTCCTTGTTCCCCCTACATGCTTATGCTTTTGATAATATGATTAAATGAGTGTTGCATTAATGTTTGAGACCAATTAATATGGCTGCTCCATGTCGAATTATTTTTTGTGCTTTTGATGACAAGTGAAAAAAAAAAATCCGGGGGCGCTGCCCCCGAACCCCCGCACCTCCCCCGATAGTGCCCCCCTTCCTTAAATTTTTGAATCCGCCCCTGCTTGTGATGGTGTTGTCTTGTTCGATTTTCTCTCCACCTTCAAATGGTCGATCTCCTCTGCTTTCAAGTGTCGGCTGCAGAAAATTATTCAGCCTCCAAAACAACTGATTTGCGCTATTTTTCATCTGCCTGCAAAAACATTGCAGTTTCGTATGTCCCTTCCTGTCATTTTAACATTTGAGGTTCTTTTCTGATATTAATTCTTGGTCCTTCAGCATATTTAATCTGGTCCTTGACAATCATTAAATGTTTTCAGCTCCAACTTTCTTAAACTGAGTCAAGTGACCTACAAAGAAAATAAACCCAAATGTAATACCATAAATTCCAAAAATAAATTAATTAAGGTAAATCACGAAATATATGACATTTTTGCCCTTTTTGAACCTTAATTTTATGCAAACTTTAATCATGATTAATGCAATTTAAGTGCAAAAATAGTGATAAAATCCTCAAATATACCATAAAATAGCTTATCAAAATATGGTGCCATCAATTGTCTATGTATGAGAGAGAGAGCAGAGAGAGTTCTCATAAGGAGAAGAAGAGTTCTCTATCGAAGAGTTATCGATCACATGGCACCACCAAAAACTAACTCCCTCATCCAAATGCGGTTATTAGAAAATTTTAATTCTTTAATATGATTATTTTTATATTTTAAAATCCGAGCTTTTTTTTCCTTTTCTTCCCCCACCCTCCTTCTAGATTTTACCTAAGTTTCCCTCTCGGATTTCAACTTATTAGCGAACTTTTTTCTTTCTTTCTTTTTTTCTTTTTTTGTTGGCTTTATCTTTTGCTTAAGCCAACCTTTGAGTTTTCAACTTACCTAGCCCTCTTTTTTCTTTGGCTCTAACTTTTGCCTAAGCCGCTCTTTTGGGTTTTCAACTTAGCGATCCTTTTTTTTTTTTTTATGTATAGTATTTCTTTACAGTATCTGAATTGATTGACCTTGGTAAACCTTGGCCATTCATGTCTGTCAATATCAATGCACCTCCAGAGAAAGCCTACTCAACAACATATGGGCATTCATAATTCAGAGCCATTTACCTCTGTCATCTTCTTGATTTGGCGCTAAGAGCGTATCCATTCACTTTCATCCAGGTCTGATTCAGCCAAGATTCGCAGGGATGGTATTTCCACTTCGATTGGAGTGACAGCCTCCATGCCGTAAACTAAAGAGTAAGGAGTTACCCCAGTTGAAGTACGCATTGTGGTACGATATCCGTGTAATGCATATGGAAGCTTTTCATGCCAGTCCTTATAGGTCACTGTCATGTTGCCGATGATTTTCTTAATGTTTTATTGGCTTCATTGACAATGCCATTCATTTTTGGCCTATATGGTGCGAAATCATGATGTTTGATCTTGAACTAATTGCATAATTCCTTATCTACTGCCCCATTAAGTTTGGCGCATTGTCAGTTATGATCCTCTCTGGCAACCCATATCTATAGATAATATTGGCCCTTGAGAATTTGATGAAGGCTCCTGAGTAATACTAGCAAGAATTGGCTTCCACCAACTTAGTGAAATAATCAATAGCAATGAGGATGAAACGATGACCGTTCGAGACTTTTGGGTTAATTAATCGGTCCGATGACATCAATGCCCCACATGGAGAACGGGCATGGAGACACAAGACTATGCATTGGAGTTGGAGGAGCATTAGTAATTTGTTGGAGTATATCTGGAACTTATGACACTTTCTAACATAATTGACATAATCCTTCTCCATCGTTACCAAGTAGTAGCCAGATCTTTGAGCTTGTTTGCTTAATGAGTGGCCATTTTCATGAGTACCGCATATGCCTTCGTGGATCTCTGCCATAATCTTGCACGCCTCTCTCGTATCTACAAAGCGTGGCAGTGTCCCATCAAAGCTCCTCTTATACATGATGTCATTACTAAAAAAACACATGGCCATTCTCTAGAAAGTTTTATTTTCATTTTGTGTTGCATCTGGAGGGTAAGTACTATGTTTCATATACGTCTTGATACTATGGTACCAAGGTTGCTCATATTAGAGTATATCAAGTTAGCTAGCCTTTATCTTAGCTGGCATTTCGTTATTAATCTGTTAGAAAGCCAAGTGGTTAGTAATTGGTTAGATAGTTGGACTGATACACGTGTACACTATTAGTTCACTGATATGCCATCTATATTCCTCTCTCTTCTATATATGTAACACTTTACTGAATATCAAATACAAGATCCAGATCCAATTCTTTCTCTGTTTCGTTTCTTGTTTCGTCTCTTTCAATACTAGCTTCTGTTATGGTATCAGAGCATTGACGATTGCCGTCAAGGTTCGATCCTAGTGACCGAAGCAATCATCAACAACCTGGTGATCTCCTTTGTTTGGATTATTGATCGTTAAGCAAAGAATTCGAAAATGTCTAGATCTAACCTCTCTGTTGATATAGCAACTCTGACGGTGTCCACGAGCTGTGGCTTCTCCAATAAGAAGATCACTTTCAAGTTTGATGATACAAACTTCTTGATATGGAAACAGCAAGTTTATTTTATGGTTAAGCAACATTGAGTCTACTCTTTTCTTGATGGTACTGTTGTTCCTCCGCCGACGAAGGTCAGAGGAGATAATGGTTGTCAAATTACTAATCCTGACTTTGATGAGTTTGAGTCGTTAGATTCGGCTCTAGCTCCATGGTTGTTGGTGTCTTAGCTTTGAACATCTTACTGGATCTAGTCGGACTCAACACATCTGCTCAAATTTGGGCAAAGTTGAATCAACTGTTCTCAAACAAATCAGACTCCAAAATCCTGTCATATCGTAATCAACTAGCAAATCAGCGAAAAGGAGATCTACCGATGAGAGATTATCTAGCAAATCTCAAGTCAATTGTGATCATCTCGCTATGCTTGGTGAAAAAGTAGACGAGGCTACTTATGTATCTCACATTCTGAATGAACTCACTGCTGAATATGAGCCAGTAATTGTTGTTATTAATGCGTCTTAGCCTCGCTTTGGTCTTGAGATAGTTTCCAACATGTTGTTAAACTCTGAATCTCGACATAAGGTGTTCCTCACAAACACTAATACACATCCAGTCAATCTAGTCACTAATTCATCTACAAAATAGTCTTACTCTACTTCCAAGCTTCCTGGTGTATCTTCTGTTGATATGTATGACTGTGAGCAAAGTGATGAATACTTCTTTAATATTATCTGTAATACTCAAGGACCAACCACAGGCTATGGAAACTGAGGATACCATCCTTCTAATTCATCTCGAGGAAGAAGTCGTTTTAGTTCTCGCGATCGTGGATGCTTCAATAACTGGCGTCTCATGTGTCAAATATGCCACAAGACTGGTCATGTGGCTGACAAGTGTTATTACCGGTATGACTATCCAAACTCGTATGGTCAATCTGCTTATGGCCAATCTTCAGAGGCTCAGTCTGCTCAGGCTCATTATGCTGCAGCTGGTTATGCTATTCCTGAATTTTATTCTCCATTCAAGTACTATCCTATTCCAGTTGAACCAACTATCTTTGATGCTTCCTCTATTTTACATCCATCTGGATTTTTCAAAGCCAACAATGTGACTCATGTGACTCCTGTGGTTTCTTCTTCTACTCCGAATGACAAATTAAGACTCCTATAGCTCAAGCATTCCTAGTAACGCCTACTATTGTCACTGATTCAGCATGGTATCTTGATTCTGGTGCTACAGCCCATATCACTCATGATGATCTTGCTTTGAGCCAGTATCTATTCGATCAGCATAGGTATGGTCCAAGTTGGAACTGGTGAATTATCCTCTATATGCTCTACTGGTAAAACTTTTCTTTCCAATAATGAGTCTCAATTTACATTAAGCAATGTTTTACATGTTCCAAAAATGAAGAAGAATTCGTTGTCTGTTGCTAGATTTACTCATGAGAATAATGTGTCTATTGAATTTTTTCCTCAAAAATGTGTCATCAAGGATCTGAGGACTGGACACCACTTGATGTCTGGAATTGAACATAATGGAATGTATCCTCTACTAGCTAATGTGGCGTCTGTAAGGTCCAACACTCTCAATCTTGGATCTACCGCTTCATTCTCTAGTTCTATCCCTCCGTTACTGTCAAGAAATCACATGCTCTCAGTGTTTCATCTTATTCTCTGCACTTATGGTATCAACGATTAGGACATCCCTCACTTGACCCTGTAAAGGGTGTTCTTCATTGTAATTCCATTGCTTTTACTTCTTTAACCAATAAGACTCTTTGTTCTGCTTGTCAATTTGGAAAAAGTCACAAGTTACCTATCACAAGTTACCTGTTGGTTGTCATGGATATTTGTGGTCCTGCCCCTATTCAATCTTATGGATCAGTTTAGTATATTGCATTTGTTGATGCTTATAGCCATTTTACATGGATTTATTTCTTATCTAAGAAATTAGATGCTTTATCTAAATTCAAGGATTTCAAACGACTTGTTGAAAATAAATATCACACTAAAATCCAACAAGTTCAATCTGATAATGGTGGAGAATTTCTAGTTTTTCAGTCTTATCTTGCTGAGTGTGGTATAGAACATAGGTTCTCTTGTCCTCATACATCAGAACAAAATGGATTAGTTGAAAGACGTCATCGTTCCATTGTTGAGACTAGACTAACTTTGCTAGCTCATGCTTCTTTAACTATGTTTTATTGGAAGGATACATTTGCCAATGCTATTTTTTTACTCAACAAGCTACCCACTAAAACTTTATCATCCAATATGACACCTTATGAGAAACTTCATGGAGTTCATCCTGATTACTCAATACTACGCGTGTTTGGATGTATCTGTTATCCTCATAGCAGACCATATAACTCTCACAAGTTAGCTTTCAGGTCTGTTGCTTGTGTCTTCCTGGGATATAGCTCCTAACATCAAGGTTACCGATGCATTGATATGCTCACAGGGTGTATGTATATCTCCAGACATGTTAACTTTGATGAATCATGTTTTCATACCACTAGTGCTTGGTTCTCTGTCAGGAATACAGTAGCCACTCAATCACCTTGCTCCACTATTTCCTCTCTGCTTCCTAAACATACTTCCAACCATCAGTCCATTGTTATTACTTCATCTACACCATCAATACTACCATCAGCCACTACATCCAATTCTTCATCTACGCCATCAACACTACCATCAACCACTACATCCAATTCTCCAGCACCTAAAATCAATGCTCCTACTATAAGTCCGACACCTCCTTCAGTTTCCCATTCCTCTCCTGCTTCCTTCACTCAAAATCATCATCCAATGGTTACTCGCAGTAAAACTGGGCTTCACAAGCCAAAAGTTTTTTCAGTAGCTACTAATGTTATATCTCCCACTACTATTGATGAGACTTTAGCTAATCCTAAGTGGAAACAAGCTACCTTGGATGAGTATAATGCTCTTCTAAAGTTCCACACATGGGATGTGGTGCCTTTGCCTTGTCATCGCCATTCCATTGGATGCAAGTGGATTTGGAAAACCAATACAAATGCTGATGGTTCCCTAGCCAAAAGAAAATCAAGGCTTGTAGCCAAGGGTTTTTCCCAAGCTCCCGAAATTGACTATGTGGATACCTTCAGCCCAGTAGTCAAAGCTGCCACCATACGTATATTACTCACTGTTTCTCTCTCTTCTCACTAGAAATTACGGCAGATGGACTTCAACAATGCATTTTTAAATGGAGATCTCTCGAAAGAAGTTTATATGGAGACTCCACCAGGTTTTTCTCAAGGTTTTTCTACAGATGGTAGACCTTTTGCATGTAAGTTGCACAAGGCTATCTTTGGCCTAAAACAAGCTCCGCGAGCATGGTTTCAAAAGTTGCATTCTGCTTTGTTCACTTTAGGCTTTATTGCTTCTAAATCATATCCATGTTTGTTTATAAGGAAAAATCAAGAACATAATGTTTATGTAATTCTCTATGTAGATGATATAATCATCACTGGTTCTAATGATGATGAAGTTCAGCGTCTTATCACTGCTATGAGTGATCTGTTTTCATTCAAGGATTTGGGTACTCTGTCTTACTTTCTAGGAATTGAGTTTTATCATACAGCTAGGGGTCTCCTGTTGTCACAACGCAAATACATCCTTGGTTTGCTCAATGATGTCAAATTTCTCAATGCCAAGTCATATATCACACCCATGGCTACTAACCCTCAGCTCTCTTCCACAAAAGGCTCTCGGTTTCATAATTCCAAGTTATACAGAAGTGTACTTGGCAAATTACAATATATGTGCTAAACTAGATCGAAATTTCATTCTTGTCAATCGGTTGAGTAGATTTCTACAAGATCAATGTGAGCCACACTAGAGTGGAGTTAAACGAATACTTCGCTACCTTGTAGGTACTATTGACTATGGTTTACTACTTCGTCCTCTACCTAAACTCAATGTACAAGCCTTTTCATATTCAAATTGGGCCACGAACAAAGAAGACCATCTTTCAGTGAGTGGTAGCTGTACCTATCTTGGTTCTAATCCAATTCCCTAGGTATCTAAGTGTCAACAAGTGGTTTCTCGCTCAGCAACTGAAGTAGAATACTCTTACTGATGCATCTTCTAATGTGGTATGGGTTATGAAGCTTTAGCAGGAAATGCATGTCCCAGTTGTTGAAATTCCTATTGTCTGGTGTGACAATTCTGGTGCTATAACATTAGCATCAAATCATGTTCTTCATTCTAAAACCAAACATGTGGAGATTGATATTCACTTTCTCCGGGAAAAGGTTGCAGCAGGTCAAATTCAAATTGGTTATGTCCCTTCACATGATCAAGTTGCTGACGTGTTGACAAAGCCGTTGGGCAAGAGTTTATTTCTTCCTTTTCGTGATCGTTTGAATGTATTCAGTTTAAATCATTTGAATCCAAAACAAGTTGCATAGGGAATATTAGAGTATATCAGGTTAGCTGGCCTTTATCTTAGCTGACATTTTGTTATTAATTTGTTAGAAAGTCAAGTAGTTAGTAATTGGTTAGATAGTTGGACTGATACACATATACACTATTAGTTCATTGATATACCATCAGTATTCCTCTCTCTTCTATATATGTAATACTTTACTGAATATCAAATACAAGATCCAGATCCAATTCTTTCTCCTTTTCGTCTCCTTCAATACTGGTTTTTGTTAGCTCATCGCTCTCTTTTTCCAAAAATTGAAGCAAAATGTTGGTGATCTTCTAGTCTCAATCTAAATTGGTTGAACTTGGACCCCACAATCGAGTTGGATCATAGTTGCTAGAGTAGCTAAAGCATCAGCGAAGCGATTCTTTTCTCTAGCCATATGATGGAAATTGATCACTTCAAAATTTTTAATAAACTCTATCAAGTACTCTTGATATTTGATCAACTTTGGGTCTTTGGTTTGCCATTCACCAGTCACTTGATAAATTATAAGATCTGAGTCACCAAAGACTTTCAGTTTTTTTATTCCAAGATCAATAGTGGCTTGGGGGCCAATAATACTAGATTATTATTCTGCCACGTTATTGGTGCAGTCAAACCCTACCTTTATAGCAATCGGGCATTGCTTTCTGTCTTGGAATATGATCAATGCCCCTACACAAATGCCATGCATATTTGTTGCACCATCAAAATACATCTCCCACTCCTTCAACTTGCTTTCCTCATTTGGATCCTTTGTAGCACATATGTCTTCATCTGGGAACTTGAAATCTAGTAGCTGGTATTCAACTATGGGGTTCTCTGCCAAATGATCATCTTTCGTGCCACCTTTGATGGATTTCTTAGTGACGTACCTTATGTCGTATTCAGACAATATTATCTGGCACTTAGAGACTCTTCCAGCCACATGTGAGCTTTCAAAGATGTATTTGAGTGGATCCACTCTATAAATTAACCAAGTGGTGTAATAAATCATGTATTTCCTCAGCCTCCTTTTAGCCCAAACTAAACCACAAGAAGTTCACTCAATCATAAGGTAACGTGACTTACAGTCATTAAACTTCTTGCTCAAGTAATATATCGCTTGTTCTTTTTCCTTGATGCATCATGTTGCCCCAGCATGGCTCGCATAGATTGGGTCATATTGTCAAATACAAAATTAAAGGTTGTCCTTGTGATGTTTCTTTATATGGAGTGATGCTAGATACATACTCAAGTGAAGCGCAAGGGCAGAGCCAGGATTTGAAATTAAGGCGGTGAAAATTACAGAATTTGACCCAAAACTTTATGAAATTATGTTTTAGCCTCATAAATATTTCAATTCTTTCATGTTAGTCCCTCCATGAGACCTTTTAATATGGAATAAAGTGAAAACATTGAAATATTTGAGGTTAAAACATAATTGCCAAAGATTTTGGGTCAAATTCTGTAATTTTAAGGGGCGGGGGCCACCCTAGCCCCCCTATTCCGCCCCTGGTGAAGCGACAATTAGTCACTTGATCCTAGTGGTTTCATTGATTAGCATGGATAACAATAAAGATTATCAACAATAAATAAATATATGTCCTCCAGTGTCCTATATTAGGAATAACCTTAGGTTGGGGGTATCTACCCTAAGAAAGGAAAGTAGTAATTAATTAGGTAGGTCAATAATTTCCACTAATATGTGCAATGGTTTCAAGGTGGTTCTAATTCTCACATATAAAGGTCTCCTAACTGCTCCCATCGTAAAGATGAAGACCCCATCTGATGAAATTGTCCTTCAGGGGGTTCTGAAAACCCCACAGGGATCAACCTTACCAATAGGGGTGGAAACAGGCCAGGCCAGGCCAGGCCTCGCCCTTAACAGGCCTGGCCTGTTAAGGAAGAAAGTGGCCTGTAACAGGCCTATTTTTGGGCCTGAGCCTAGCCTGTTAAGGCCTGTTTTTTTTTTTTAAAAAAAAAATCTTGTACTCAGTTAGAATATTTTATTCAGCTAGATCTTTTATTCAGCTAGATCTTTAGTAAAAAGTGAATACTTTTTACTTTACCATCAAGACAGTAAGAAAGTTAATCATCCCCACGAAGCATCACCACATGGTAAAAGATCTATCATACCCGATCTCTACTGCTCACCAACAATGGCATAATAAGATGGGAGTGTACAGAGACAATGATCTTAATTAATCCCAACACCTCACAGAGCACTTATGCAGAACACATAACATGTTTTTTCACAAAAACAGAGTAATAACACTTAAAAACATGTCCCATATAACTGCGACCTTGAGATAGCATGCAACCAAACACTGATAAAAGGGAAGAATCAAGAACATGGACAAAAGAACACAAAGGAATAGACTTTTCTCCAAATAGAAAAACAACACAGCACCATAAAAAGGCAAAAACAATGAGTATTGAGTACTACTGCAACAACACGCAGATGCCCAAATGAAAATCTAAAAAAAGAGGATACAGTTTATAAAGGAAAAACCAAAACGTGTCATATTTAGACCAGTGAAGAAGACGCAAACACGTCTGAAGAATAAAGATGTTCCCTTTATAAGATATCAAAAACAAAACACCGACTTTGAACTGTAAATGATAATCAAAAGCCAGAAGTTTTTGATTCTGCTTCATACAAGTAGCACCACATACCATGCTAAACTCGTTGACGCAAAAACAAGATGATGCTATGTTAAGGGAGACTTTAAACAAGAATCAAGGACCAGAAGTGGGAATGGAGTTTCGTATGAAGCTTCCTAAAGCCAACCTCAAGTCAAATGTATAACCGTATCCCAGTCTCTATTGCGATACAGACTTTAATGCTCTGCTCAAAGGACAAACATTTGCTCAGCATTTTGGCACAAATAATGGTTAGAATATTTTACTATAATAGCATCAACCGTATATCATATGCAAAAACACCAGTTTGACAAAATCAGAAGAAAATCGGAAGAAATCACAGAACAAACAAAATCGCAAACCCAGATCTGGAGAGAAATCGAAATGCTAGACGGAAATCAAAATCGCAAACCTTTTGGTCATTCTTGCAAACACAGATCTACATTCGCTGCTGGAGAGTCTCCCTCGTAGCCTTCTGGGTCATTCTTCAGCCGACACCGACGAGATTGAGGAGGAGGAGGAGAGACCGAGAGACGAAACTGAATGACTGAATTGCCGTGCGGCCGAAAGAGAACTGAAGAAAGTTTAGGGTTATTTCAAAGGGCAGGTATACGTGTCACACTCTCATTGGGATTAAAGAGAGAAATTACAATTTTGTCCCATAACAGGCCGGCCTGACAGGCCTAAAAGGTTTATTATCAGGCCTGAGCCTGGCCTGTTATTCAAAAGAGGCCTTAAAAAAGGCCTAGGCCTGGCCTGTTAGCCTAACAAGCCAGGCCTGTACAGGCCGGAAACAGGCCAGGCTACAGGCCCCTAACAGGCCCCTAACAGGCCCCTGGCCTGTTTCCACCCCTACTTACCAAATGAGTAACAACTAGGATGAAGTCTTCACAATAACCTCGGATTCTAAAAACCCCAAAGGGAGACCACTAGAAACTTCCATTAACCAGAGGAACTCATAGGCTTGGGTATAAGGCGCAAAATGTATGTGTTCAGTGTGTGTGGAGAGCATGCCAACATGTGGGCCTTGGTTCTACCCAACCCTTATTTGCTAAGCAGATCCCAAGATAGATAGAGAAAAAGAATAAATAAATAAATAATTTAACAAATTTAATAAATAAAAACAAATAACAAAAAAAAGGGAAAAAAAGGGCTAATTAAAATTAAGGCCATATTATTTCTAAACACTTAACTTAAATGGGTTTGACTCTCAAACCGTAGCCAGCTATAGTGCCTAAAATTTGAAAAATATGGAGCCGCCACCAAAATTTTTAAAAAGGATAATTTTGGAAACCTTTTTTGAAAAATGAAAACCAAATAGGGTTTGAGAGACGGTTGTGCATGGGGAAGATTTAGGTATTCCAAAGCACCCATTCATAAGAATTATTATTTAAATAAATATGGCTTTTAAATTTCATCATAATTACCCAAAAATAAAATAGAGTAAATACCCTTTTTGGTCCCTGAAAAAACACTCGCGACCCATTTTGGTCACTGAGTAAAAAAATGTCATTTTTGGTCTTTTTTAGGGACTAAAAAGGACTTTTTGGGAATTTGTGAGGGATTAAAATGCCCACAAAAAATGACCAAAAGGACTAAAAGTGACCTTTTTTTTCCTTTTTATGGACTAAAAATGACATTTTTTTACTCAGGGACCAAAATGGGTCGCGCGTGTTTTTTCAGGGACCAAAAATGGTATTTACTCAATAAAATATTTACAAACTAAGAAAACCGAATTAATAATTTACATTGTTGGACTTAACCTATGATAAATTTCTAGGGCCTAGGTACCATTTAGAGGGATTAAAGCCCACATAGTTTGTTAGGGTAGAAATGCGTGGCACTTGGTGGGTGTCTTTTAGGAAAATTTTACCCAATTTATTGGAGTAAAATATTTTCCTTGTTTGGTTCGTATTTTTATTTTATTTTTTAAAAAAGAAATTTCTTTATTTTCTTTTTATGAAAAAAATATTTTGGATTTAACATCCCTTTTTCAAATCAAATTCATTTATTTTGAGAAAAGAAATATTTTTCTTAGGTTTATAAGAAAAGTGGATTCACAGGTATTAAGCAAGCAAAGACAATGCAAGCATTAATCATGTGATCAACATATTATTTATAACAAAAGATCCAAAAGCATATAGAGTGCATACCTGAATCACTTGCTTATACCATCAATGCCATTTATTCAAAACAAGAGAGAGAGAGAGGTATGGAGCAATTTTTTTAATCACCAATGAGCATATCACCTAACAAATATAGCCACGAAGAAAAGCCATACCACTTCAAAAGCTAATGGCGGTACACATGCCATGCCCAATGCTTGTGTGTCCATTGCCGAGAAAGGATCAAGTGTTAGTATGCAATGATAAGGCAATTGCAATATGTAAGGTGGAATGGGTGAGCATATCATGAAGAGAACAAAAATAAAAAGGCAAAGGTATAATGGAAGAAGGAAAGTGAGAGCAAAATAATCAAATCAAAATCATATTAGATTCCTTTTTTTTTTTTTTGTCAAAAAATCATATTATATTCCCCTCAAACAGTTGGTGTCGAGATTCACATATGCGACAACAACCAAACATAGGTTTTACTTGGGGACATGAAGAAGACATACTAACGGTTATCACCCTATCTAAAGCACCTCGTCTCATTCCTGAACCCTCTCAGAATTTTTGTGTCTCTTGTTCTCTCTTGTGCTCCCCTCTAAATAGGTCTCACCTAGGATTTCGCCTCATTAATGCATGTTTTTATTTTATTTTATTTTTATTTTCTATTAATAAAACCTCCTAACTTGACCTAATCACCATCAATGAGAGATTTGTTTCTTTTTTAAAATTTTTTCTTACATTTTCCCCAAAAGTAAATTCCTAAATTAAACCAATCAAAATGAGAGATATTTTTTGTATTTTTATTTTTAAATTTTTTATTTTCCTTTAATGAATGATAATGCCAATTTGAACCACAATCATAATCAATAAGAAGATTTTTTTTCTATTTTTTTATTTTCCTCTTTAATGATGATTGCCAATTTGGACCCAATCATCATCAATGAGAGGATTTTCATTCATTTTTTAATTTATTTTGTTTATTTTCCTCTTCAATGAATGATATATGCCAATTTGGACCCCAATCATCATCCATAAGAGAATTTTCTTTTCTTTTCTTTTTTCTTCTTTAATGTTGATTGCCAATTTAAACCTCACTCATCATCAATGAGAGGATTTTCTTTTTCTTTTTTCTTTTTTAAGTAGAGCCCAGACAAAATAGGGTGTTCACAATTCCACAGTAGGAAGTTGTTGTCATCCAACTTCACCGTAATCTTCTTGTTGGAGAAGCCACGGCTGTGAACTAGCGATGAAGAAAGCAACTTCGCCTATGGTTCTCTACTGGAACCAGACAGAGACGACATTTTTTGTAAGTGATCAATCTGAGATGATCGGAGATCGACCTACGACAATGCCTTGATTTAGCTCTAACAATGGCGATGGGAGTTAGACAGTAGTGTTTAGCTCTGATACCATGCTAGAAGATATGAAATATATGATGGTAAAATAACTCCGGATCTTATTCAAGTAGTAAGAGTAATACACTATTTATACCCAGAGGCTTAGATTGTGATACTGACACTTTTACACCAAAGTTCATAACTAATTATAACAGACTGATAACCAACTGACTACTAGTTGCAACTAGTTACATATTAGTTACTCTAATATCCTGGATATGCGTGTAGAAGATGACAAGTGGATCTTTGATAATACTCCCTCTTATTCATAATATAAATCATTTCTAAAAAAATATCGTAGTCCAAAATATAAGTCATTTGGTGGGTATTTAATGCTTATATGTTAATTTTGCTTAGGTAATTAATGATTAAATGTGACTTTTTCTATTTTTTCCTCCTTTAAAACATAATTTAATATAGGTAAAGTTTTAAAAAAAATCAATTTAAGACATATTTAATGAATTATGTAACTATCATTTTTGGTTAAATTTAGCAAAAATAATTCTAAGTCACCCTCTTAAGACCTAGAATCGTTGTTAATAGCTTACTTTAACATAGGTTTATTTCATTTATATTTTCCACTCTGATATAATATTTGTGCTACTCAAATTAAGCAAAAGTGTGATAATTAATATTTTTGTGCACATAAGTTTAGGTGAATTAGGTCTTTGGAGTTCACCAAAACCATGGCATGTACGCATTAGGATTTAAACTCACAGCCTTGTCAATTATGAGTCCGTACTAGCTAAACCAACATTTGTTGATGTGATAATTAATACTACCTTCAGTCTTTAGTATAAGATCTAGTCGTCTATTAAAAAACAAGATCTGGTCTGTGGTTGAACATGTCTTGGAACCAAATTTTCATGGAAAAAATATTCTATTCACTCTATATTAACTGTCATAGCACCTGCACTTTTGATGATATATATGTCCATCTAAATTAAAATTAACCATGTCCGCATAAGCAATTGAAGGTAAAACTAAATTAAGGGAAAAAACACAATATACTAGGATATACAGTGTCCCTCAAAGATTAGTTCAAGCAAATAAATTAAAAGCTATATCTATTCTTGTCCTTTGACGAGATTCTTCTTCTTCAAGGTATCAATGAACCTTGTTTTCTGTTTATGATCACTACTTGACAAGAAATCAAAAAAGTCCTTGACGCTACACTCTTCATACAAGCTTGCACGTTCTTCATTTATCAGAAACGGGGCTGGCCTGACTTTTTCCTCTAATGCAAAGCTGTTATTACTTACAATAGAAACTCGATTCTTATCTGAACTAACTGCTTGGTGAATCACACTCTTATATATCCCATTGCTTAGTACTTCCATTTGATCTCCCAAAAGTACAAAAACTGCTCCTTCCAAGAATGGTACTTTGACCCATATGTCGTCACCATTCTTAATTTGTAGCCCTGGATAGCTCTGAAGTAAGATAGTAACTAAGCCATGATCTGTGTGAGGCGCTAACCCTGAAGCGAGGTTTGGTTCAGAGCAGAATGGATAAGAGTTCACGAACACTATGTTCATGCCTTCTTCGATTTGTTTTTGTAAGGAATTAGGCTCTATCCCTAAGCTCTCAAGAACTAGATCAATTAGTGTCTTTTGAAGCTCTTGCACTGCCTTCACATATTGCCCCAGTTTTTCCCTGTGAAAGCGTTGCTTAGGAAATTTGGTCTTAATATTTCTACAAAGAAATTTTTCCTGAGGAACTATTGAAAGAATCATTTTTTATTGATGTAAGGTAAATAAAGAGAATAATTTTTTAATTGTATTTAAAGAGGCCTGAATATTATGCAAACTATAAAAAGAGAAACTAGTAACGCACATTGAAAAATAAAAAAGTAGAGTCTCTATCGCATGAAGAATTTTGCTTTTAAGGCAAATGGTCACTTATTCTACTTATCAAAAAAGATAAAGCATTTAATACTTTAAAAATATTTGTCTTGAATTAAAAAAATTTAGTGTTTTAACTTAATTTCTCTAAGAAAATAAAAAAAAAATGTTGCGTTAAAGGGTAAAGGGTTTGAAGCCCGCAAGCCAGCCTGAACTTATTAGTAAATGGGCCGAGATTCAAAATAGGGTTTTTTTTTAGAGTTGGGCTTCAAAATAGCCCATTTATGCCCCAAGCCTGTGAAGGCTGACCCATTTTCTCACCTCTACCACAAACAAAGTACTCATACCGATAAGATTTGAACTTATAACTTTATGGTTATAAATCAACCTTTTTACCAACCTTTATTGATGGAAAAATATATTAAACATACAAGGCTAAGTGCTCAAGTCTTTTCCTTATACGAATATGAGAGTTAATATGCCAACAAGAATGTGATATCTTTAATTTTACAAATCAGTTTACAATAAATGAGAATAATTCCAACAAATATGATAAGTGAAGTTAAACAAGCTAAGAAATCTAAACCAACTGTAATTATATCAATCGTAATTAAATTCACACCAACAAAATTTTTTATGTATCATTTTTTTTACTATGATAGCCTAGTCTTCTTGTACATGTTTTCTTTTTCTCAAGAAATGGTCAGCAGGTCAGTCTAAAGTCTAAACAAATATGGGTTAGGTGAAAACTCATGACTAATGTTACTAATATTCAATATTTTAAGGGCTGCACTTGATTTGCACCAGGCATTTAGTTAAGTACGAAAAGAGAAATTCACGATTGAATTGTCTATTACAATTGAATTAATATACATTAAAAAAATATTTTAAATATATAAATATTTTAAAATAATAAATAAATAAATCGTTTTCCATATAACAACAATTCTGTCTCAGATACTACTACAAGATATCATGAACCCTTAAATGCTAGAAAACGTCAAAACTCTTTTAAAACAATATTCCAGATCCAGATTTACAAAAGTGATGAATAGAAATGTTGCATCATATATATATATATATAGCATCATCTAAATAAATTATATTTTTATTTTAAATCTTGCATCATTTAAATTAAACAAATATTGAAATTATAAAACAAAATAGCATTAAATCTGGACCATCCAATTTTAATTTGAACAGTAAGGATTGGTCAATGACGAGGAATGAAATTCAATCATAGACTCAGAAACATCATATAATTTACCTATAATTTGGAGGGTTTGAAGGCCAGAGATGAATCCAATTTGAGATTGGATGAGAATAAAGCTTGAGGAAACTTCTCTGAAGGCAACTTTCTTGCTTCACATCATCATCTCTGATATTGGTTCCATATCTCACAGGCTTATAAATATCATCTGAAGCCAGACACATCTTCTCCTCCTCTGGCAATTCAAAGAACTTCATCGCTGTGTCTATGGCATCTTCTATAACAAACTCAGAAATTCCATGGTTTATAACCTTAGAACCCCAGAAAACGGGAAAAAGCAAAAAACAAAACAAAACTAATAAACTCCGTTGTTACTAATGAAAAAGTGTCGAGTGTATGTAGATATAGATATACCTGAAAGAAACCGACTTTTTTGCATGCAGTGTGAATTCTTTGGACCGTCTGAGACCTCAAAGAAGGATCCTTCAAAGACAAAAGATCAATCAATGGAAGGGCGGTTGACGCACTCATTTTCTTAATCTCTCAAAGAAGCAGAAGATAATATGTTCATTGAACAGAAAACAGAATTCAATTAACAATTAACAAGTGTAAGGGTATGATGAAGCATGACTCATAAATCAATGGATTCAATAATGGAAACAGACAAAAGAAGTTACAAAAAGGAGAAATGAATGATTTATTGTGTGGGTTTAGTCATAGCACTTACTCAGAAAGAAGAATTCAATATGTTGAAGACACGTACGTCCAGGCATATTGTGACAGATAGCCTTCACGCACTCGAAACACTTGACAATGACCAATAAAAAAATGTATGGATATGTGTGCTGGTGACAAGTGGAACTCAATATGTTGAATACACGTAATTGTGACATATACGTTAATTATCGACAAGTTAAACTAATTTACCCTTATAATGTAATCATGCTTATGCCCTCTCGCCAATATAAACAATTTTACAAAACATAGATAATATTTTTATACATGAATATTATAAAACCTTCTTACCTAAGTAAAATATTATAATGCAGATATTTAATTTTTCACTTAAGATAATATATTAAAAATAAAAAAAAAATAAAATAAACATAAATTATTGATAATAATCTATCCTTATTATATTAAAATCTCAATTCATTGAATTTTTTAAATTTTTATTGATCTATTTTTTAAATATTATTTTAGCCAACTTATGTATTTAAATTTTTAAAAATTACTAAAATAAATTTATACAAATAAAAGTATTATAATGTGATAAAAAAATTTAAAAATATATACAATAACATCAATTTTATAATATATTATAAATTTTCTGAATATCTGTATTATAATGATTTTTTATTGTATAAAAAAAGTTTTTTTTATAAATAAAAGAGAAAGAGGAAAGACAACAAGAAAAAGAGAGAATATGGGAGGAAGAAATAATCTATATCTACATATTTGATGACAAGAAGAGATAATTGTGGGATACTTGAGATAATAGAGATAATTAAAATATATGAACATCCACACAAATATTATATTTATAACACTCCCTCTTTGATGTACATTTTAAACGAATATGCCTCGTTAAAAAACTCCAACTAGAATAAATCCAATAGGACAAAGACCTAGCAGTAGAAAAATAGTATGTCGCTCGTTGATACGCTATCATCAAGTGTGTGTTGCCTCATTAAACATATAACTATCTCATAGATGCATCTATCAAATTTATTGAACTCAGATTTTAAGTGTAATCAGTGTAATCGGGTTCCATTTGATGATTGGGCCAGAGAAAAAAATATATTGCACATAATATGTGTCCGGGACTACCCATGAACTAAACGCCCCGGTGTGGTTGACTAGAATTTAATTCGGAGTAAGAGCAGCCCGCCATATGTTTAGATTCAGTGTCGCAACCAAAACTCTAAACATTTTGACTTGATCAGGGTCATAGTGACGGTATGCTTTGTTACCCTAAGTTTTGATGCATCATTGCCACGAAAGCTCTTCGGCTTTACCTGATAATCGAATATTTTATACACTTCTTTTTATCTCTTGATTAATAATTTAGGACTCTTTAGTTAATAAATAATGGCTTTTATATTCATTTGGGCTTTGGGCCTTTGATTACATTTTCGCCATTTTCAATAATAAAATTCCAGTTTTACATTGATTCACTATTTTTACCATAACTCTTGAACCAGACATCGGATTTGCCTCATTTTTGTCTCATATTTCAGATGATTCAGAGAGCTACAATTGTTATGAAGACATAAAGAGAAAATTCGGACAAGAAGGCGGTCAATTGTGGACCCAAAGTCAGATGAACAATTTTGGATTTTATTTGGGCTCGAATTTTGTAATTTAAAACCCACTTTTATTTTATTTTAGTATTGGGCTGGACCATTAGACCCATTTCCATTTTAGGTTAAGTTTAAGTTAGTTGGCAGCCACAAACATGCTCTCATTCACGTTTTTAACATTTGGTGGATCAAAATAGAAGTTTTGAAATTCTCTCAACTGTTCTTCAAATGTTCTTCGCGTTCTTCGTGTTCTTCGTCTGTTCTTCGTTTTTCCTAGTCATGCTCGGCTAAACTTTTGTGATTAACCTAACGTTGAGGATTCCATCATTCGTCCAGAGAGCTTGTGCTTAATCCGTAACTTTACTCGATTCTGTTTTCATCTTATCGGATTCGATTTCTGGAAATAGTTCGAATATTAGATTTAATATTCGGTTTGGTTCATCCCAAGGACTCAGTTCGAACTAGGTTACAGTGTTCTTGGGCGATTGCACAGTAAGACGTCACTGTTCGGACATATGCTAGGCGATCTGTTAGGTTTGACTAGTTTTGATGATGTCTTATAGATGACATTCTTAAGAGCAAAAAGATTGTATGATATATTTATCTCTTATATTGACTAACTACTATATTTAATGTAGATTAGTTCAAGTTGAATTATAGCTCAAGAAGGAGATAAGAGACTTTAGAAAGAATAAATTAAAGAAGATATCAAGTACAAGAAGAAGAGGACATATTTGAAGAACGTAATATGATCAAGAGAAGAAGAAAGAAAGAAGACTTGATAAATGATAAAATCATCATACAAGTTGTTAAATTAGATTCTACAAGTCTCCACGGTGACATGGAAGTTGGAATGGCTCAAATCGGAGTTAAAATGATCAAATACGAGCTTCAGGATGAATTGCCTCTAATTCCCATTGATACTCGAGTATCAGGCTCCCATTCTCAAGTATCAAGCATCAATACTCAAGTATGTAACCTATATACCCGAGTATGGCACATAAACAACTCCTTCGGCACTTAAATCCCGACAATACCCAAGTATGGATCATCAATACTCGAGTACGGATCACTCTGTTCAGCTCTGGTTCACGCTCAGCTTCAGGCGACCTCTGGTAATTCGATGATATCTTCCTAACCAGAGATTGGATTAAGGTGAAACCAATGTTTTTGGAAACTAGACATCCACACGGTTCTAGTAGCACAATATTCAAGTCCAAAGGAGGTCATATGAGAGAGCTATGAATTTTTGAAAATGAGAGTGACATCACCGTCACATTCCTGACAAAGGCTCAATGTTTTGGGTATATCTCACAAACTAGAAATCCAATTGAGCTAAAACCTGTGCCATTTGAAAGTAGACTCAAAGGGATTTCCAACAAGACTTGAACCAAACAAAACGGAGTTCATTCCAGGAAGTTATGATCTTCGAAAGTTGACACTCGAAATACTGGAAGCAACAGAGTTCAAACAGCATAGATACTCGAGTATGAGCATTTGATACTCGAGTATGATCGGTAAAAATGCCTCTGCTATGTCGAGATTGCAGATTTCGATTCTGATATTAATTGCTATTAATTATGATCTTTAATGCTCCGATTCTAACCCATTCTGCTCATAGTTTTCGAATATGGGAATTATAGTACAGGATCATTTGAATATATCATGAATTACGCATGATTCTGTTCTTCATTCAAAAACGACGTAAGTTGGGAATATGCTGGAATCGAGGAGAATGATCTTCAAACGACTAGAAGACATAAGTAAAGATGTGTTAGAGCTATCTTCAGCAAAAACCGAGTAATGGGCAAGGATTAAGGAAATCACCAAACGCGTCAATGCTTCAAACAGAAGAACGAGAAGAAACACAGCAACGTGTATATGGAATAATCTTCAATCAAATTCATAATGAATTGCTACAACGGTCAACTAAGCAAACCAGTATAAATATGAAGCCATGGGTGCTTAAAGAAGTTACCCAAGCACACAGCAAAGAAATCACACGAAACAGAAATAAACTCTGCAAGAGATTAGTTCCGCTAAGCTCTTGTAAAGATACTTTCGAATACTTTCGGACAATACTTTCGAATACTTTCTGAGGCTGTGTCACATATTGTTCTTCAGTGCTTATGTTTATCTGCTTTTAGAAAGAGTCATTCATCTATTGTTATTTCTTGTAAGGAACTCAAAGTATTGGGACTTTGAGACTGGGTCATTTGATTGCAACTTGTAAAGGGGAGTGTTATTCAAAAGAGAGGAATTGCTCCAAGAGTTACAAAGTGTGTAATCAGCGGGTGTATCAATTACAACTTGTAAGGGGAGTGGAGTCTCGAGAGTGAGAGGACCATCCTTCGTTTACAAAGTGTGTAATTGTTCTTGAAAGATAGTAGAATCCCAGTGTGTGTCTGGGACTGGACGTAGGTCAAGGATTAGGACCGAACCAGTATAAATTGCCTTGTGTCCATCTCCTTCTTCCTCCTTTTCTATTTTTGTTTAACTTGCAAGAAAATTTAATATCCCCAATTCACCCCCCCCCTCTTGGTAATATTTCGGCTTTCACGATCGTCTAGTTGAGGGATTCTCTGGATGAATGCAGAGATTTCGGTTCATCCAGAACCAAACGTGAGTTAGTATTATTTCGTTCAATGAAGGAAGTTTCTGAAATCTAAACGTTGGGTTGATCATTTTTAGTCTGTTTCTGCATATTCCGTTCTGCTTTAGTTTATTATTGTTTTTAATCTGTCTGAATCAAAAACCCCCCATTTTATTGTTTCGTTGTTGTTGTTAATCAAACCCGCTGCAAGTTCATTGGGAAACGACCCAGGTTCCCTATTTCTGCAAATTATTTTCGAACTTGGTTATTTTGGGAGACACGGCAAATCTCTTTCCAAAAATGGCGCCGTTGCCGGGGAATTTGCATTGGTTTGATTAGTAACAGAGTGTAAATAGCTTCATTTCGGTAGTTTAGGTGGTTCGGGTGGCTGGACATAAATTTTTCTGACCCAGATCACTCAAACCAGGTCTTATTCACAAGGAATTGGGCGTTCTAAGCAAGAATCACTTCCTAGAAGGAAATGAGGTCTCACTTATTTTCCCCAAATTCCAACGTTTAGACCACTTTTTTCGTTGTTTTAAGTTTTGATTTTATGATTTCTACTACAGCAATTTTTTTGGGGTATCTCTGATTTGGTTGAAAATTGGTACAGTGATAGAAAATGGCGAATTGTTAGACGCACATAGTGGAACATTCTCCATGTGGTATGCTCCGTTTTGCCAAATTCCATCGTTTAGACCACTTTTTCAATTTTGAAGTTTTTTTATTCCATTTTTGGGTTCCCCAATGGTCTAGGAGTTGCCCTGTCCAAGTCCCAAAAATTTTAAAAATCATTTGATAGTGTTTCTGGACTTGTTTTGGTCAATTTCTAACATAGGTTTTTGCTTTTATGTGTTTGTTTTTGTATTCTCTTAGTGTTTTTCCACTTTTTACCACTTTCTTGTGGCATTTTCGTAATTCTGAGTGTCTGCCAATTACGCTTTGTGGTGGCATTTTTGTAATTAATCCAGTATTTGCCATTTGATCCTCGCTTTGTGTGTTATGCTAGCATGAGTACGCTCCCAAATTGTTTTTTTGTTGATTTACATTCCTCCAATACTACTAATCCGGTTTTTTTGTTCCGGGATGAACCGGTTCCTTTTTGTGTCTTTGGGGAAAAGAAAAAAAAAGCGATTTGTTGTCATTTGATCGAATTTATTCCTCAACGTACAACCTCTCGTCTTTCTCTTAAAAACCTTTCGCAGTGTCAACTACCCTCCCCACCCCCATGAAATAGAAAGAACAATTCTCACTGTAGAAGAGTTGTTAGGCTAAGTCATAGGATTAATAATACTGAACTAGACACTAAATTGGAGTCTGATTGTGATTGTGACCATTCTGATTGTGTCCATTCTGTTGATCTTTCTGATTGTGCTTCTAATAGTATTTCTGATAGTCTTGTGTTTTTCACTGATTCTAGTAGCAATTTTGCTAACTCAGACATTATGGCAAAAGAATAGGCAGATCGTCCTACATTAAAGGAATTGGGTGCACCTGATGTTAATTATCAACCTTTGTGCATCCAATATCCTGACCTTGCTGCTAACTTTGAGCTTAAATCTGGTCTAATACACTTGTTGCCTAAATTTCATGGTCTTGCACGTGAGTGCCCCATTAAGCATTTGAAGGAATTCCATGTAGTATGCAGCACAATGAAACCACATGCCATTGATGACGATCTATCAAGCTGAGAGCTTTTCCTTTCTCATTGGACGGTGGAGCCAAGGATTGGTTGTTGTACCTTCAGCCCTCATCTATTGGGAGCTGGACTGATATTCAGAGGTTATTTCTAGATAAAAATTTCCCTTCCTCAAGAGCAACTGCGATCAAGAAGGAAATTGGCAACATTAAACAGGTCACTGGGGAGACTATGCATGAGTATTGGGAAAGGTTCAAAAGGTTATGTGCAAGCTGTCCACACCATCAGATAACTGAGAAAGACTTGATTAACAGCTTCTATGATGGTCTGCTGCCGGTAGACAAAGGGTTGGTGGATGCTTCTAGTGGTGGGGCTATGAGTAACAAGACACCAGAAGAGGCTCGAGACTTGATATCCATTGTGGCAGATAACTCTCAGCAGTTTGGCACCAGGGCCAATAGTACTCCTGTTTACCATATTCAAGCAGCACCTCCAATCCAGTATGATTCTCAGAGATTCGAGACTAGACTTGATGATCTGACTTCCCTTGTGAGGCAGTTGGCAGTTACACAGACAATACAGTCTTCCCCTCCTCAGAATGGCTACTCCTGTGGGTTTTGTTCTGACCCTTATCATTCTACTGACTCTTGCCCTACCTTGCATGATCCTACTTACCAAGACCAGTCAGTAGCTGCAGTGGGTGTTTTTCCAGGAAAGCCACAATACCAAAAGAATAATGCTTTTTCCAATACTTATAATCCTGGTTGGAGAAATCACCCCAACTTTCGCTGGAACCAAAATCAGAACCAGAGCAACCAATACCAGCAGAATTTTGGGAACTACCAGCAGAGACAAGATGAGACCACGAGAATTTCCAGCAGCAGTCTGCACCTCCTTTGCCTTTGCCAGCACCACCTCCTCGACCAGCCATATGTGCACCTCCACAGGCGGCACCATAGCAGGCTAGTAGTAGTGGTGGTGGTGGTTCCTCACTTGAAGATATGATGAAGCAATTTGTCACAGCCAATATGCAGTTCCAACGAAGAAGCGACACTTCCATTCAGAGTTTGCAAACACAGATTGGGCAGTTGGCAACATCATTGAACCATCTTCAACCTCAGGGATCCAACACTCTTCCTTCACAAACAATTCCTAATCCTAAGGGGAATATGAGTGCTATCTCCCTTCGATCTGGAAAACAATTGGAGGAACCTAAACCAGCTGCAGATGTGACTTCCACATCAGAAAAAGAGTCAGAAATTGTGAAGATTGACTCTAAACATAAAAAGGCAATGCAGCAAGATGAAGAGGAAGACATCCCCATTCCTCTTCCTTTCCCTCAGAGAGCTGTTCAATCTAAGAAGTTGGTAGAAAAAGCACAAGAAAAGGATATACTTGAGACATTCAGAAGAGTAGAAATCAACATTCCTCTCTTAGATGCAGTCAAACAAATTCCAAAATATGCCAAGTTTCTGAAGGAGTTGTGCACCAACAAGAGGCGACTGAAGGGGAATGAACAAGTGAGTTTGAACCAGAATGTATCAGCACTCATCCAGCCTACCATGCCTCGTAAATGCAAAGATCCAGGGACATTTTCTATCCCTTGCCTTATTGGTAATTATAGATTTGATGATTGCATGCTAGATTTAGGTGCTTCTATTAATGTCATGCCTGCATCTGTTTATAAATCTCTTGGTCTTGGTCCCTTGCGTCCTACTGGTGTTATTGTTCAGTTAGCTAATAGGAGTAATGCTCATCCTTCTGGTTTAGTTGAAGATGTATTAGTCAAAGTTAATGACTTGATATTTCCTGCTGATTTTTACATCTTAGATATGGAGGATGAGTCTCCTAGTAGTAGGTCACCAATCATTCTAGGGAGGCCTTTCATGAAAACAGCTAGGACTAAGATAGATGTGCATTCTAGTACTCTTTCCATGGAGTTTGGTAATATATCAGTGAATTTCAATATTTTTTATGCCATGAGACATCCTAGGGAAGAGCATTCTGTTTTCTGTATTGATGTGATTGATGATGTTGTGGATGATGTTCTTACTTATTGGTGTGTTGATTATCCTGATTTTGCATCTGTGAGTGACCCCCCCCCATTTGTGCATGTACTGATAATGAATGGTGCTCTGTTTGCACTAACTTGGTTAAGGCTGCATTATTTGGTGATTCTGACTTGCTTAGTGATTCTGCATTAGTTTTGGATTCTGATGTTGATTCTGAATTTGAGCTTCACCCTGATCCTGATGTGCATCTTGATTCTGATTTTGATGAGCTTGCTTCTGATTTTGATAAGCTGAATTATGATGTTAACATTGAGCTGTATAGCCACAGTTCTTCTTCTGCTTCTTTGAATGTGGTTTCACGCATTTCCAATGTGATGATATCAGAGTTGTTGCAACAACCACCCAAGCTTCTTCCCTCCACTGAGCAACCGCCAAAACTAGAGTTAAAATCCCTTCCAGACCATTTGAAGTATGCATTTCTGGAGGTGAATGAGCAGTTGCCAGTCATTGTGGCAAATAATCTTTTGCCTGATCAAGAAGAGAAGCTGCTAAGCTTATTGAGGGCGAACAAGAAAGCCATTGGGTGGACATTAGCTGATATCGTTGGCATCAGCCCTTCCATGTGAATGCATCGAATTCTGTTGGAAGAGGACTCTAAGCCGGTGAGGCAACCCCAAAGACGCCTTAATCCTCTTATCCTTGATGTGGTAAAGAAGGAGGTCATTAAGCTTCTGCAAGCTGGTATCATATATCCTATTTCTGATAGCCAGTGGGTTAGCCCGGTCCAAGTGGTTCCTAAGAAATCCGGAGTCCCTATGGTAGCCAATCAGAAGAAAGAGCTCATTCCTACTCGAGTTCAGAATAGTTGGAGAGTTTGCATTGACTATAGGAGACTCAACCAAGCTACCCGCAAGGATCACTATCCTCTACCTTTCATTGATCAGATGTTAGAGCGTTTGGCTGGTGGATGGCTACTCTGGATATTTCCAGATCCATATTGCTCCTGAGGATCAGGAGAAGACGACCTGATCATGCCCCTTTGGGACATATACTTACCGAATGATGCCTTTTGGCCTCTGCAATGCTCATGGAACCTTTCAGCGTTGTATGGTAAGTATCTTCTCTGAGTTTCTAGAGGATTGCATGGAGGTCTTTATGGATGATTTCACTGTATATGGGTCTGATTTTGATGCATGCTTAGCTAATCTATCTAGAGTTTTGCATAGGTGCATTGAGTCTAATCTTGTGCTGAATTATGAGAAGTGTCACTTCATGGTTGAGTCGGGTATAGTCTTGGGACACATAGTGTCAAGGAAAGGGATTGAGGTAGACCCTGCTAAGATAGATGTAATTATTGCTTTGCCTTACCCCGCATCTGTGCGGGAAGTTCGCTCTTTTCTTGGTCATGCAGGATTCTATCGGCGTTTCATTCGAGATTTCAGCAAGACTGCCCGACCCTTGTCCAATCTTCTGCATAAGAACACTAACTTTGTATTTGATGATACTTGCAAGGCGCCCTTCGATCATTTGAAGCGTTGCCTGACTACAGCCCCAGTGATCCAGCCCCCTGATTGGTACCTCCCCTTCGAGTTGATGTGTGATGCTTCCAGCTATGCAGTTGGTGCTATCTTGGCACAACGGGTTGATAGAGCCTCCCATGTGATTGCCTATGCCTCCAAGACTTTGGATTCTGCTCAGTCTAATTACACCACCACTGAAAAGGAGTTGTTGGCTATTGTATTTGCCTTTGATAAGTTTAGGTCATATCTGCTAGCTAGTAGAGTCATTGTTTTCTCTGACCATGCACCTTTAAAGTTTCTTTTGAAAAAGGCAGATGCTAAGCCACGACTCATCCGGTGGATGTTGCTGCTCCAAGAGTTTGATGTTGAGATTCGAGACAGAAGTGGAGCACAAAACTGGGTAGCTGACCACTTGAGTCGCATCACCCATTCTCCCTCTCACCCCTCTTCTATTCGGGATGATTTCCCTGATGAGCAGCTTCTATAGCTGTAAGGTAAGCTTCCATGGTATACTGATCTGGTTAACTATTTGGTCGCTGGTGTTTTTCCTGTAGACTCCATTAGGGCCCAAACCCTAAAATTGAAAAGTGAGTCTAAATATTATGTTTGGGATGACCCTTATTTGTGGAAGTTTTGTAGTGACCAGGTAGTTAGGAGATGTGTGCCTGATCATGAGTTTCACTCTATATTGCATTTTGCTCATGCTTCTACCTGTGGTGGTCACTTTGGACCCCAAAGAACTGCTAGAAAAGTGTTAGACAGTGGATTATTTTGGCCTTCCATGTTTCATGATTCCCATCTGTTTTGTAAGTCATGCGATAACTATCAGAGAGCAGGGAGTATTTCCCGTCGGCATGAGATGCCCCAGAACCCTATATTGTTTAGTGAGATATTTGATGTTTGGGGTATTGATTTTATGGGTCCATTTCCTGTTTCATATGGTTATACTTACATACTACTGGCTGTTGATTATGTCTCGAAATGGGTTGAGGCGAAAGCCACCCAGACTAATGATTCTTCTATGGTGGTGGACTTTGTTAGGTCTAACATTTTCTGCAGGGTTGGCATTCCTAGAGTTATTATCAATGACCAGGGTTCCCATTTTTGCAACCGAAGCATGGGTGCCTTGTTACGCAAGTATGGAGTACTCCACAAGGTCGCCATAGCATACCACCCTCAGACCAATGGTCAAGTTGAAGTCTCAAGTAGAGAGATTAAGCAAATCCTTCAGAAGACTGTTAACTCTACTCGGAAAGATTGGAGTAAGTGATTAGAGGATGCTTTGTGGGCATATCGCACCGCCTACAAGACTCCGATTGGGATGTCTCCTTATCGGTTTGTCTTTGGTAAGACATGACATCTTCCGGTTAAGTTGGAACATCGAGCCTATTGGGCCATTAAGCAGTGTAACATGGATTTGGCTCAGTCTGCGATGGAAAGGAAGCTACAGTTGCAAGAGTTAGATGAGTTGAGATTGGATGCCTATGAGAGTTCACGGTTGTACAAGGAGAAGACTAAGGCATTCCATGATAAGCATATCCTGAGGAAAGAATTTTCTGTGGGCCAGAAAGTTCTTTTGTTTAACTCCCGTCTGAAATTTATGCCTGGTAAGCTTCGATCTAGATGGGATGGCCCTTTTGTGATCACTAACATATTTCCATTTGGTGTTGTTGAGCTATGTGATCCACCCACAGGACGAACTTTCAAGGTAAATGGGCATCGCCTCAAGCAATTTCATGAGGAATCACCAGCAGCAGCTGAGGAAGCAGAGACTCTCCTCATTGATGCCACTTACCCTCCATAAACCCTTGGGGAGTGTTCTTCTTTCTTCCCCCTCTTTCTCTTTTATTTGCTTTCATCTTTGCACTTTGCTTTTCGAAAAAAAATAAATAAATAAATACAGTCTCTTTTTCTATGATTGCTACATATTATGAACTAGGACATTTTGGTTTTAATGGATCATTCTGTTTAGTCTGAAATTCTTGACTCTTCGATTACATGTCTTGGTAGTTGATCTGATGTTGTTGATTGCCTAAGTTGGTATTGACCTTGTGAGGTTTTGGGCCTGCATGAATGGAATTCATCTTTTTCCATTCGTTGTTTCATGTGTGCTCTGCTCCTGATCTGTGTTCTCTAGAACTTGCTCCTTTTCTTTTTGAAACTACATTTTTCACTTACGTGCATAAGTATGATGGAAACTTGTTTTCTTTCTTTTGTTTTCCCACTTTGGCCAAATAGCCTCTCCCTTGAATTTTGATTCCCTTGCTAACCCCTTTGTGCCTTTTTGACCCATTCTTTTCTAAGCCACATTTCAAGCCTAAGCGTAAAACCATTTTATTCCGCACCTTGGAAATTTATTGAGCATTGGTTTCACCTTGATTTTGTGTTTAAGTGTGGGGGTTGCTCAGGAGTGCAATAGTTTAAGTATGGGGGGATATTTGATTTTGTCATTGTGATTATTAAAAAAAAAAAAAAGCAGAAAAGAGAAAAGAAAAAAATGCATAGAAAGAAAGAAAGGAGATATATGAAAAAAAAAAAAAAAAAAAAAAGGAAAAACAAAGAAGTTTCCATACATAAAGAATAATTGTATTAATTAGTGCTCTTTTTAATTTCTTTGGTGCTTAGCCTCTCATTCCATACTATTACCTACCTTCACCCTAGCCCCATTACAACCTTTAATAACAAGCTCTCTTGATTTGTGCATGCATGTGTTATGAGTAGTGGAGACGTAGAAATTGAGCAAGCTTATGGTAGAACAATTTTCTTGAGTAGAATTTGAGCGATACACTAATTTACCCTATACACTAGAGAGATTAATTGAGAGCATCCTTTGAGAGACCATCTTTTGTGGTTAGCATCATTGATTGAGATTGCCATGATTTGTAATTTGAGATGAAAGGAATTTGGTCTTGAATGATTGGTGTTTTGAAGCTTTGTGTCTATTGGTCAATTTTTGCATTGTTAGCAACTGTTAGAAAATAAGAGTCTTTCCTTTTAGTCTTTTTCTTTGAATTTTGCTCAGAAGTGCAAAAAGATAAGTGTGGGGGAATTTGATAATCGAATATTTTATACACTTATTTTTATCTCTTGATTAATAATTTAGGACTCTTTAGTTAATAAATAATGGCTGTTATATTCATTTGGGCTTTGGGCATTTGATTACATTTTAGCCATTTTCAATAATAAAATTCCAGTTTTACATTGCTTCACCATTTTTACCATAACTCTTGAACCAGACATCAGATTTGCCTCATTTTTGTCTCATATTTCAGATGATTCAGAGAGCTACAATTGTTATGAAGACATAAAGAGAAAATTCGGACAAGAGGGCGGTCAACTGTGGAGCCGAAGTCAATGAACAATTCTGGATTTTATTTGGGCTCGAATTTTGTAATTTAAAACCCACTTTTATTTTATTTTAGTATTGGGCTGGACCATTAGACCCATTTCCATTTTAGGTTAAGTTTAAGTTAGTTGGCAGCCACAAACATGCTCTCATTCACGTTTTTAACATTTGGTGGATCAAAATAGAAGTTTTGAAATTCTCTCAACTGTTCTTCAAATGTTCTTCGCGTTCTTCGTGTTCTTCGTCTGTTCTTTGTTTTTCCTAGCCATGCTCAGCTAAACTTCTGTGATTAACCTAATGTTGAGGATTCCATGATTCGTCCAGAGAGCTTGTTCTTAATCGGTAACTTTACTCGATTCTGTTTTCATCTTATCGGATTCGATTTCTGGAAATAGTTCAAATATTAGATTTAATATTCGGTTTGGTTCATCCCAAGGACTCAGTTCGAACTAGGTTACAGTGTTGCTGGGCGATTGCACAGTAAGACGCCACTGTTCAGACATATGCTAGGCTATCGTCTAGTTGAGAGATTCTTTGGATGAATGCAGAGATTTCGGTTCATCCAGAGCCAAACGTGAGTTAGTATTATTTCGTTCAATGAAGGAAGTTTCTGGAATCTAAACGTTGGGTTGATCGTTTTTAGTCTGTTTCTGCATATTCCGTTCTGTTTTAGTTTATTATCGTTTTTAATATTTTGAATCAAAAACCCCCCATTTTACTGTTTTGTTGTTGTTGTTAATCAAACCCGCTGCAAGTTCGTTGGGAAACGACCCAGGTTCCCTATTTCTGCAAATCATTTTCGAACTTGGTTATTTTGGGAGACACGGCAAATCTCTTTCCATTACCGTGTCCCAAGAGGAGCACGTTTTAACCGTTTATCTTGGCTTTATCGCATCCCGAAGGAAATATATTTAACCATTATTTCGGCTTTACTACATCCCAAAGGAAATACGTCTTAACCATTATTTCAGCTTTACCGCATCCCGAAGGAAATACGTTTTGACCATTATTTCAGATTTACCGCATCCTGAAGGAAATACGTTTTAACCATTATTTCGACTTTACCGCATCCCGAAGGAAATACGTTTTAACCATAATTTCAGCTTTACCACATCCCGAAGGAAATAGGTTTTAACCGTTATTTCCACGAAGCCCGGATTTTAACTAGATTCAGTTTAACCAGGTCCACCTTCTTTCCTTTACCGCAAAACTTTACACGGAGCCCGAATTTTAACTAGATTCAGCTTAACCGGGCCCGCCTTTGAATAGCCCATTCTTGAATATTCATTAATTGATCAGAACCTCACTAAGAAAGCTTTATTTTAATAAGTCAATTGAAGCAGCTAAGAACTATCAAGGCAGGCTTCAATAGTGTCTTAGGCCTAACACCACTATATATTTGTACCAAAACTTTTTATCAATTCAGAAATGCTTGCCACTATATATCTTCTTGCCTTTTCTACTGCATTATATTCACAAGAAATCAAGCACTTGGAATTTGATGCTCAAAGATCATTGAGATACGTCGCCAATCATAGATCCTTGGAAGATTCTTTGATTTCTTCATCTTGGAAGCATGCAACTTCCTTGTTTAAATGCTCCTTACCATTACAGGCACTTGAGGGATCTTTAACCTGATGCTGAGAAGGCAGTTGAACTAGTTTTCAATGGCAAAAGATACTGATGAGGATCAAAAGTCAATTCGTGGCTTATCAAAGCATTCCATTGGCCAGGATGCCATTAACTTCATATTGAAGAAATTAGAGAAGTAGGCTCCGCTATAGTAGTGCACAACTAAGACATCCATTTTGCTTGCTACTCTAAGTATGTTACAAGTTTCCTTGATTAACTTGCACCTTGATACATCCATGGCCTCGTAATAGTAGGAGGAGGTGGTAGTAAAGAACAAGAATGAGAGCATACCAATGCTTGCTAGGTCGAACCATGATTGTTGATCAAAACCACATCACTAGTCTCAAGCTAAAGTTCCCAATCCACAAAACTTTGAGATTTTAAAGATAACTACTCCTAATAGACATGGAAATTATTTAAAAACGTTCAGGTGGCTGATGTTTTGTTTTGAAGGATCAAACCAAGGAATGAGCACCTTGCACTGCCAGCATATACTCTCATCTTTTCCCGGTAAAAATTAAAGCATGTTCAATTCATTCATATTGAATCTTAGATATCTAAGTAGGTTGAGATTGCTGATGTTGGGGCCTTTAGTCATTAACCTTAGGGTCCACAATCAAAAATTAACCTAAAATTGCTTATAGGCAAACTTAGGATCGTTTTCTCTTCTCAATGAGCCTTTTATTGATTCTTAAGTAATCTAAATCTCATGCAAATGTAAAGATAATAAGGGGAAATTGTTTGTTCAAATCAAAAACAAAAGGAGGAATGCAATTTAATTAAATCTTAAAGCTACTATTTTTTTTTTCTTTATAAAATGAAATGGTTAATGGAATATAAATGAAGCAAATTCTCTTGAAATATTAGTTCAATGGCTATCCTTGCTTACTAAATCATGAGAGTTTGAAATCCATCAAGTCTAAATTAAAAACTACCCCAAATAATCACATTGAGTCTAACACTCTTAATCAATAACTTCTCATACGATCGCATTCATAGCTATTACTTAGAAATATTATTCAAAAACCACTTCACTTGATGTGTGAAATGGATTGAATTGATGCAAATGTTTCCTCTAATTTGAATGCACAATCGCGACACTCAAATTAGCTACACAAACTAGTAATCACAGCATAATCTTATTGAATTAATATGAAACGTATAACTATACACAATAATTCCAATCCAAACATAATAGAGTAAATACCCTTTTTGGTCCCTGGAAAACACACGGATGCCCTTTTTGGTCCCTGAGTAAAGGAAATGTCGTTTTGGTCCTTTTTAGGGACTAAAAATGACCTTTTTGGGAATTTATGAGGATTAAAATGTCCAAAAAATGTCCAAAAGGACTAAAATGGACCTTATTTTTCCATTTTAGGGACCAAAAAATGACTTCTTTTTTTTCAGGGACCAAAAAGGGCATCCGTGTGTTTTCCAGGGACCAAAAAGGGTATTTACTCAACATAATATAAGCAATCTTAAATCAACAACGTCCAAATAACTCAGAACAAAATCCTACTCCTACTGAAACTACCTTAGAATATGGCTAGGAATTACAATAACAATAGGAGATTCATAAAGGAACTAAGAAAAACAACTTCCCGTTGAAGCTCAAGAACTCAAGCCAAGCTTCCCAATCCTCAAGAGTTGGACCCTAGCCTCTTATTGGAGATTCATCAGCTGTCACCAACTCAAACTTCGCTGCTGCCATGGAAACTCAAGGAGAAAAGCACGGATTTATGGTGCTAGTGTGATGGAAGACGAAAATGGAAGGAAAAAAAGGGAAGGAAAATGAATCTGTGATGCATAAGAAAAGGAGAACGTCGAAAGAATGGGGCAGAATGGATGAGGCGCTGCGGTGAAGGGAATCGATGGCGAAAGTAGTGAGGGTGAAGTGCCGCCCTGCAACGGTGAAAGTTGATGATGAAGTTCTCTCCTCTGTTCTGCGATTTTTGCTCCGCCTCCTCTCTGTTCGAATCTCACGGCTTAAGTGGTCAAGGTTTGTAGAGGACGATGGTGGTGGTCTAAGTCTCTAAGATAGGGTCGACGGTGTTGGTCAACGATGCTGAGAGCTGCTTGTGATGGTGTTGTGTTGTTCGATTTTCTCTCCACCTCCAAATGGTCAACCTCCTCTGCTTTCAAAAGTGTCGGCTGCAGAAAATTACAATAACAATAGGAGATTCATAAAGGAACTAAGAAAAACAACTTCCCGTTGAAGCTCAAGAACTCAAGCCAAGCTTCCCAATCCTCAAGAGTTGGACCCTAGCCTCTTATTGGAGATTCATCAGCTGTCACCAACTCAAACTTCGCTGCTGCCATGGAAACTCAAGGAGAAAAGGACGGATTTATGGTGCTAGTGTGATGGAAGACGAAAATGGAAGGAAAAAAGGGAAGGAAAATGAATCATGATGCATAAGAAAAGGAGAACGTCGAAAGAATGGGGCGGAATGGATGAGGCGCTGCGGTAAAGGGAATCGATGGCGAAAGTAGTGAGGGTGAAGTGCCGCCCTGCAACGGTGAAAGTTGATGATGAAGTTCTCTCCTCTGTTCTGCGATTTTTGCTCCGCCTCCTCTCTGTTCGAATCTCACGGCTTAAGTGGTCAAGGTTAGTAGAGGACGATGGTGGTGGTCTAAGTCTCTAAGATAGGGTCGACGGTGTTGGTCAACGATGCTGAGAGCTGCTTGTGATGGTGTTGTGTTGTTCGATTTTCTCTCCACCTCCAAATGGTCAACCTCCTCTGCTTTCAAAAGTGTCGGCTGCAGAAAATTACAATAACAA